>NNCF01129229.1:897591-923216 GCA_002313205.1 Laupala kohalensis | reverse complement strand
TATATAAACTCATTCGTGAAACTAATTTTGAAAATACAATTTAATAATGAAAAGACAGATTTTATATATTATATAATACTGTTTGTACAAAATAAACTTTATTGTCAAAAAAGCAGTTGCAAACTGCGTATGACCACGTGGGGGACAATAACTTAGTTACTCTCCGGACTAGGGCCCATGAGCAGTGGCGGATTTAGTATTAATAAAATAAATTATTTAATAACTACGTACAGTTATCCATTAATTATTTCCAAGTAAATTGTAGATATTTGTGCGGTAAAAATTCGAAAAAAATAAAACAAAGGTATTAATGACATTCCCGCCCAAGGAAAATCCGCCACTACCTGGAGAAAATCCCGGGCCAGGATGGGGCTACAAAGATTATGTACACAACCGTGCCAAGGTTGCGTACAGTTAGAAATAAACTATTACAAACAAAAGGGAGTAAAAACTACGTACGTGGAAAAGGAATTGAATCAGTATCTAGAGTACTATAACAATGGCGTGATAAAGTATAAGAGGTATTAACATCCTTAACATCATTCGAAGTCATGTGGAAAACAATATTTATTAGAAAATAGAAACTCTCATTAACTTCTTTTATTAAAAGCTGTAAATTCTTTCATATTATAGAAACAATAGCACATTAAAAAGCTTTTAACCGCGGAAGTAGTGAACAAAGTTCTGAACCCTGTTTGGGAATTCGAAAACATCTTTGATAACATGTGGAAAAAAAGTTTCCAAGTACTGGAAAAAAATAGTTTCAAATCGAAAGGATAAAAGTTGGGAAAAGGTAACGATCTAAAAATAGCGCGCATTGACACAATTGCGGGCAATTTTCTGTTTTCGGTACAGGAGTGGGGTAGCAACTCGGGCAAAACACTATACGAAAATGAAATTATGACGTGGCATCTATTCTAAAAAAAGTGAATTTCATTTACTTTTATATTTTATCTTTGGCATGGAATCGTAAAAAGTAATCGATAAATTATTTGAAATTTCAAACGACTCTTCTTATGGGTTGTTGCACGTAAAATGCAAAGTATGGTTAATATTGATGAATTACAAGAGCAGAAAAACCAAATTGAAATTGGCTGCTAATCAGTAGACGTGAGTCTTCACTCGCTTGACTGTTGACTGAAGCTTACGAATGTGTCCGCCAGAGTTCGACTGCGTTACGTGAGGCGGAAGGACAATCCATTGAACGTTATAATCTAAGAGACCAAATCATAAAAAAGAAAAATTATGCGACGGTTGTGAAGAACAGTGTTTTCAAGTACATAACCTAAAAGTGAAATGTAAACCAAAGAAGTCAGAGAAATTAACAATGGGCTTTGTATATTAAGCATTCTTTATAAAGTGTATTATCATTCATCCTGGATTTTAAAATAATTCGTCATTACATACATATCAGCGTACAATACTGAAAACTGTGTGTATTTTTGTGGGTTTTCTTCGTGGATTTAATTAAATAATACGAAAGTAGAGAGAGATAAAATAACACATGAATTTAGAATATTATATAACAACCCCGGGCAACGCCGACTAAAAATCAGATCTTTTTACAGGTGTTTTAATACCCTCTGTAGAATAAAATATTCGTATATCAATTTACAGTACCAATTTTCCTTTGAATGTTGATATAACTTTTGTATGTTTGTTTAACAATGGAAATATTTTTTTACATTTTATTTGTGAATTGTTAAAAGTTTGAATGCCCAGTAACGATTGTTCTAAATTTCTTTTCATATCCTGGACAAAGCCCGGTAATTCTGCAAATAGGTCAATAAGCATGATACCGGCACTTCACTTGGTGTTGTGCATTGGTGTATTTTGCCAACACGGCAAAGTGTAGATGAGCTACTTGTCTGTATTTGCTCTGTTTTGGCAAATACGCTAATACGTCCCTGCTCAGTCCATGTGTGGATGGAATGTTTGAGGGTACGTCAAATATTTCGCCAAAACGCTACACAAATACCACAACGCCAAGTAAAGTGCCAGCATGAACCAGTAGCGCACCAATTGCATGCATAGCTACGGTAAAGGAGTTTCTACGAGTTGCAAACAAGTAGCAATGATCTGTTGCTTCTCGAATTGAGAGGGTTGTGAAAAAGTAAGCTTCAGGCATCAGGAAAGGGATTAGGAACGAAAGTTAGGTATAGATACCAAGATAAGACACTTTCGAGGATGTTGTGGCGGAATCGCAAGGCTTTGAGCGACGTAAGCAAGCAAAATGAATGAGAAGATATAGAGAAGACTGTGTAGGAAGTTGTGAGCATCAGTTTTTTATCGGATGATATTAATGTAGCAAAAAAAGAGAACAGATTTGGTTCCCGAGGAATTACTGTCATAATATGTATATTTGGTCATAAATTGTTTTTAACAATAATTATTTATTCACATAACGAGTTGTTTGTGTGAGACATTGTGTTAGCGATTATCACACATTAACTCCGTCACTCTGCAAGCGATTTTTTGTAAGTGGATAAACGAACGTTGTGTTGTACTTTCAATATATGTTATATCAATGAAGTAAAATTGTGATAAAATCGATAATTATTAAAAAAAATCACATTGCCATTAAAGTGTACACGCCAAGTTAAACCACTGTGAGGTAATCTTTTCTATGTTTTCCAATTCTCAAAAATATTAAAATCACTGAGAGAATAATTTTTTAAAGGTAGTATTTCTGGAAGAATTAGGAACCAGATTTTAAACTATACCACTGTGGAATCTAATTATTACACCTCTTACAACACTCAAATTTTATCACGCGCATTAAGGTACTAAAATGGCCTGTTCTCAAGGGCGTGTACAGGCTGGGGTAATGGGGCAGTTGCCCCTCCTTAAGAGTTGGAACAGATCCCCAATTTTCCATATGTGACATTTAGTAACAGAAATAGATGAAAAATTTGCAGCTAATCTTCACAAACTATTGTTTTAAAATGTATTATTTTAAATAAATAGTGTTTCTAATGCTAGTGTTTATTATTGTATGGCATTCAATTCTCTTTGATATGGGTTGAATTCAGATATCTTCCCCACCTTTGGATAGGCCTTGTCTGCTCTCATAAATTTGCAAAGTAAAATATTTAGTTTAGTAGTCTTTCAAGTGGATTATTTTTCAAGGGAAGAGTAAACATAGGCTTTTTGTACGCTCATGCGAACAGAAGTATGGAGATCAGAAAAAATACGCAGATAGGGTGTTCCAGAAAATATTTATTGCTATAATTANAATGTGATATTTTTGTTATATATATATATATATATATATATATATATATATATATATATATATATATATATATATATATATATATATATAGTTGGCATTTTCAAGAAAGTACTTTGAATATGACACATTAACACACAAGTCTTCAATTCAGTATTGTTGCATAAGAATATATTGATGTGTTCGCAGCACATACAAACCTACAACAACTGATAAGACTGACTTGAATCAATAACATTGCATTCCACCAATAAATCTGATATGTTAGCGTGCACCACCTCGGCGCTAACATTGCCTGCGATAAGATAAGTCGTTACCTGGCAGCACACAAATTAATAGTATCGTCTTAGACCCCATCACACCATACAGTTTTATTCGTACATTAATAGTCACAATCAATTCAAAATAGATATTCAACCTGCGAAAGACTCTCGTAGACCTATTTTTTTTTTTTTGCACAAGTAAGATCGATGGTACCTTTTGATATTTAGTTTGAAAAGCTAAAAAGAAGCGGATACAACCAGTGGTCCTTAAGGATCTTCACAAAACCCTGGAATTGCAGTTTTTTATGTTCTGTTAAAGAAAATTTGTATCCTAAATCATACATATTTGAGAATTAAATAAAAAATAAAAATAAATATTTTTTCTAACCATATTTGAGAAACAAAAAAACCAAATAGTAAAAATTAAAAACACACACAATTCATCATGATGTAAGGTGAGACGTAAAAGAAAATCTATTGGGAAGTCCAATAGACATAATAGCCTCTTAAGTTTTGTTACATTAATGAAATAAATATTCCTGACAATTTTATTACAACACACATTTTAACAATTTTGTTTCAAAAACATCTGAATAAATAAAGTACTTTGACAGAAAAGCTTTACTACGAGGGGACAATAAACTGAGATTCTCTCCGGAAACAAGCAAGGGAACGGAGAAGCAAGTTACAAAAAAACTCGGTATTCTTATGTTAAATAAGCACATTTCACGAATAGTTTTAACATGAAATTAGTGGACATAATTTAACAACCGTATTCATCTTTACAAAAATATCTCTTAGTTGTCCGAGGAATTTAAAATAAAGGATTTCGTGGTACGCGAGGTTCACAAGGTTGTAGACCTTTTTCAAATATTTTCAACTCCCTGACAATTTTTCCATGGTGGAATGACTCTCGTTAGGCACGAAACCGGATGGTGTGAAAGAAGTCTTACGGGAAACTGGTGATGTGGAGAAATGTGAACAGCGAAATGAGCCAAAAAGAGTAAAAATTGCCATTGAGTGGCCATCTGTTATCGCCAAACGGCCATTCATTTCAAGTGGCCTTTATGATCGAACCATTGATGGCCATTCATTTCGACTGACATCAATCGCCGTTTGGCGATAACAGATGGCCACTCAAAGGCCATTTTTTATTAAATAGCGAATGTGTCGTCGTAGTGCGAAGTGACACTTCTAGAAGCAGTATAAAGTACAATACGTCTTAACCGGTCTGACCGGGACCGAGATCCACGTCGGGTACCCCTCTGACCGGTTAATTCGAGGTTCCCGTGAAAAATCTATTTCCGTTCAAAAAGAAGCTACAATTTCATCCCATTTTCATGAATTAACAAGCAAATGAGACGTCACTGCACAAGAGGTACACACATCCATAAACGAACACGAACAAATTAAACATACACTACACCTAACGTCACGCCGTCACGTTTTACTTTCCAGGAAAACAATCTACTACCTACCAGCTATTACACACTGAAAGGGGAAAAACACTATTTCACTGGATAGGCCGGTTGATCCGAGAACCGGTTAAGAGGTGTACTGTACATAACAATGTTGCAACATATTTTATCAACGAAAAAGCTGACAGACGTACATCCGAATCCTGAAGAATAGGACGAAATATGACATGGATTGCGCATCTTAAAAACCTTCGAATATAGGAGAATATCATTATTCAAATCTTCCAAATGGATTCACAAGCATGTAGGACAATTGCCGTACACTGTTTCCTGATCCTCAATAGGTAATAGGTTACGAAATGAATTTGTGACCACTGTAACTTTACTCTCTTATTGATTCTATAAGCCAGGCCGTCATACAAGAATCAAAAAAATGATTGAATCCATGAAAACTGAAATAAAACTATTCTTACCTGAAAAAAATTACTCTCTCGATGCAATACCAGCTAATTACGAGATGATCCTCGCTGAAATTATAAAATACCAGTCAGTCCGATACCGAGATTTGTTTTACACTTTTAAGAGAATAAATTTTAAAGTCATACAGGGATAATGATTTCCAAAAAGTCTCGTACTACTAATGACTGACAGCACATTCAATCACAACCCAATCATTGAAACAAATGCGAACACTCGGAATGAATGTGAGTATTCCACACAACTAAGACGTCTCGCAGAAAAATGGCCCGAGGAATTTGTCGCGCAGTGCCTTACAAGCGGTTCCATGGATTACTTGACAGACATGTTAAGCGCTGAGTATATAAAGCATGACACTGATAAAGAACACTCCATGCGAAGAGAAACTATGACTTGTTCTTTACCCTTCAGATAACGATTTTATGTACACGAAGAGTGTGTTCCACAACTCTTTTCTCGAGCCGAAGGAGTACTTCTTGATGCGGACCGGGAATGTCAGCGCAGTTTGCAACTGGACTCTCCACAGTTAATTTATATTTATTTTTATATATTTCAAAATAAAATAACTTGTCATAAACACACATAATCTCTTGAATAGCAGTTAACCACACCGCATAGTAACTGATTAATGATGTTACATTGAATGAAAATGGGAGACGGGCTCGGGGATTAACCCGGGACCTTCAGCTCGGAACCCAAGAGGTGAACGGGGTGGCACAGTGGTAGTGTCTCAGCGCACAAAGGCGAAAGTCCCAGGTTAGAACTCCGGTACCGTCTCCCATTTTCATTCGATAACATTTTATCATATCAACTTATCATAATGTATGTATGTATGTAATCGTGTCAGAATTGCTTCTGGGGTAGAGGACTTCTAACAGCATTGCAGCTTCGGACACACCGCGTTGNATTGCTTCTGGGGTAGAGGACTTCTAACAGCATTGCAGCTTCGGACACACCGCGTTGAGGATCCTCTGTATCTTATTCGTTGCACACGACCACCGCCTGTTCTCTGGCGATGACAAGAATGACATGCAATGAGGTGAAATGATGATGAGCAAATGTTGTAGTGGAATGATAGGCAGGGGAAACGGGAGTGCCCCGAGAATTGTACTTGGATCAGACAGGGTTTGAACCAGCGTCACCAGAGGAAGCAGGCAAATACGCTAGGCTCTACGCCACGGGCAGACCCACTTATCACAATAAAAGTGTAGTGAAATAAAAAATTCACAATCGCCACGGCTGGGTCTACAGGTCGCAAAACCCAGCAGTGCTGACGTCAAGCGAGTCTGGCATTGAAAGATTTAATTTATTTTCATGTTGAAATAGAGTTAGGTCCTATGTGTGATTTTCCTACTCTTAACACAATTGAGTTCGACAGTATTGGTTGCAGCTATGATGTTTTAGCCTTAACGTTGGAACACACATTACCGCAGCGCATGAGCTACTACATTGCCCAGTGTGATCCGCATCTGGGCCGTGTGAAACCGCAATTGACCGCTTTACGTCTCGTCCTGTCAGTTTACGATACTTCGGTTAGTATTCGTTGAAGTTCTGAATTGGATGGAATTCCTACTACTATTGTATGAAATTTGTATCCACTTCACTAATAAGTAATAACCTGGGGACGCAATTGAGAGAGCTACCTTCCTACCATCGCTCCGTGGTCGTCGAAACTAAACTAAACAAAACTAATCGTGCACTGTGCGGACTCGACGCGGAATGATGGTGCAGTGTCGGTGCGGAGAGGTGGGGACTTTTTTATAGTACTTACGGTGAAAGAAAAGCAACGAGAAGAACCAATCGAATGAATGCGCGTTGTCATATATGTCTATACGAGGGACGGCCTAGCATAGCTCCTCCCATTCCACGGTACACACACAAGGCTTCTACAACCCGGAAAAGCTAACTCCAGGCAGCGTCAAACGGACCAAATGTTTAGAAAGGACCCTCTATTCGTCGTAGTTGGCGTATCAATTAATAAGGTTCGACGATTCGGCAGATGTAGGCTGCAGCATTTGAACGTAAACTCATTAAGAAGCTTCTGACACGAGTAAAATGCCCACGTGTCTAAAGTGAGAGGAAGAGTCGGCAATCTCACAATACTGATATTGGCTACTCGACTTTCAAATGGTATTTAAGCTCCTCCCGTATTTCTTTTCTTTCAGTACGAGCACTGTGCAATGTAGTTTTAGTTAGAATGAGCGACGAGGCTTGAATGTCCTGAATTATTTCTTAATGAAAGAATAAATTATCTATCAACTCGTCTATTAAAATTTTGGACCTTCCCTCTGTATTTTCCTGGTATAAACAAATTGAAAAAATTAAATTGGAGGTAATATTTGAATCAAAACATCTTTATGTTGTAGGGGTTCTTATAAAGTTTCTGGTGGGGCAGATTTCAAATAATTTCATTCTATGTATTTTTGTAATGGAATCGATATTAAAACGTATGACACGTGTCTAAAATTTATCCCAGAAAAGAAGAGTACGAAATTTGCCAAACTATCCGGACAATTGACAAACTTATTCAACGAAAACTGTAGCAAAATTAGGGAACTCTTGTCAAACTGGAGACCATTCTTCAAACATTGTTTAAGTTTAAATGTTATAATTAAGGATTGGCAGATTTCAATACACCAATGCCATATAGTTATGCTCTTGATTAGCTCCTAGCACGCTCATGCAATCTTAACGACGTACAATTCTTTATCCGTATTCTTGTACTCATATTAGGTTCCATGATGTACGTGATCTACCTCAGGGTGTTTTTCTGAGAAAATCCTCAGGGTGTTTTTCTTGACTTATCCAAAGCATTCGATGTCATCGATCACGGAATTCTCCTTACCAAATTGCATTCTTTAGGCATTCGTGGACTTCCACATCAATGGCTAACTTCTTATTTAAAAGATAGATATCAACAAGTAGAAATATCCTATACTAAAAATAAAATACTTGAGCGTTGTCTTTCAGAAACAAAGCCACTTACTTGCGGAGTACCCCAAGGATCAATTCTCGGCCCTATACTCTTTTTATTGTATGTGAACGACATGTCATCATCCACATCAGATTGCAAAATGGTTCTTTTTGCTGATGACACTAATTTACTATGTAAACACGCCAATGCTCAAAAAGTTTTGTCTAACCTTTCGACTTGGTTCCATGCAAATCGTCTCATTGTAAACACTGACAAAACAGTGTCTATGTCATTTCACAATAGTATCACAAAATCTTTACCCCAGGTTTCTCTTTCTTTAAACGGAACACAATTAAAAACTGTTACAAATACAAAATTCTTAGGTCTCCATATTCAAGACAACCTCAAATGGAATTGTCACATTGACAATCTTAATTCCCAATTAAGCAAATTGTGTTACGCATTCCGAATCTTAGTTAACGCAGTTAGTCCACGTATTTCCCGTTGCGTATATTTTGCAAACGTTTACTCCCATTTACGTTACGGCATTACCTTCTGGGGTAATTCCGGTCAGAGTATTCAAACTTTCAGAATTCAGAAGAGGATAGTTCGGATAATTTGTAAATCTCACCCCCGAAACTCTTGTAAACCTTTATTCAAGGAATTAAATATCTTAACACTTCCCTGCATTTATATTTATGAAACGGTCGTGTTTGTTAAGACCGAATTACTGAAGTGCCACCCTTGCTTTATACGAAACAGTCTCGTTCACGAACACTATACACGCAATAGTAGTAATATTCATCGCCCTAGAGTGTCAACCACTCTTTGCCAAAAGGGACCATACCATTCGGGAATCGTTCTATATAATTCCCTGCCCAAGAATATAAAAGATATTATGAAATTGAATATCTTCAAATCCGCGGTTAAAAACTACCTCCTGCACCAGTGCTTCTACACTGTAAAAGAATTTATTGATTTTAACAAAAGTTAAATTCGTCTTGTGCTTTATCACGCCATTGCTGTAGTACTTTTTAAACAACTTATAACAATTTCAAAAACTATTTTCTTGCATGATTGTGTTGTCTTATGGCTCATATTAATTTAGTTTTATGTGTACTCAACATTGGCACGTTTGTGTACATAAATTCTGTAGCCCCATCCTGGCCCGGGTTTTTCTCCGGTTTTCCTTCGGGTAGAGGCGGATTTATCATACAGGTTCTCTAGGCTTTGTCTAGGGGCGGGTCTATTGTAACAATAAATCGTGAATTTAGTGTTATTTCAATTTTTAAGCACTATACTCAGAATAATCTATAGTTCGATAATAACTTACATGTAATTTTTTGCTTAAAATTACAAACATATTGACATTCTATTAGTATTATAACTCGCAGCTAACTTTTTATCTTATCTAGGAATTTTTGCTGAATTTTTTGAATCCGCCTCTGCCTTAGGGCCCTTGATCGGAATTGATGGGATGGTCCCTTGCTTGCTTCCGGAGAGTAAATTAGTTTTTTTTTCCTCCACGTGGTCATACGCAGTTTGTACTGTTTTTTGACAATAAATTTATTTATTTATTTATTTACCTGACTAGAAACCTTCGGAGCAGTTAGACTTTGACCTAACTAGGACAATAGAGCCTAGTTTCTTCAGGGTATACTTTAAACATAGCTCAGGGAGGCCCGAAATCAGTAGTTCCACCTTTGGTGAACGATATTCGTTTTGGTATCAGTAAAATATTATCTATAATTTTACTTTGCAGAAGTAACGTGGTGAAAGCAGTGCATTTACTGAGCAGTCACAGCAGCTTAGACAAGATCTTACGTCACTGCCCGTTTTTCTTCTTGAGATGCGAAGTCACGTCATTAGAAACTGGAGTCGAATACAAAAGAGATGTCGTTTACCTAACTTAGTTTACGCTAAGGCCAGACCTGAGTGACGGCGAAGTATTCCGAGCAGTAAGAGGGATAATTACACGTCCTCCTTTTTTTCAATCTTTCGTTTTTTATGTATGGGCATGGAAAACATTCGTGACCTTGACATCGCCTTGATATTACAGATGCAATATTATAAAACTTATTCTTAAATATTCCTGAGATTGATCATCTTTTGTCCGATAATGAAATTCGTCCGAAGTTCAGTCTGTAAATGCAGCCGTAATAATGCAATTTCCAAAAAATCATGATTATTGATGACTATGATTATTGGTCGCTATGAGGGAGGTAACATTATTCAGTATTAGAAGTAAGCAACTGTTGGTGGAAAAGGAATTCCGAAAACAACGGTGATCATCAGGAACGATGTTATAAATGGATTGGTGCGTTAGAGCACAGTCGAAAATTCCCCGCGACAATGGGTTACAGGTATGTCAAATCCTAGATAAATGTTGTATCATCAATTATTATTCTATGTTCTGCAACTATTGTTTTTACGTCAGCAGAACACAGTTGTACACTAATCAACACAAACATATAAGAAATGATAATTACTATCCCTTCGGACAAGTACAGCAGAGGTGCCCCCTTTCCCCAAGCCCAATGTCCGGCTTGCGATGAATTAGACCCCTGATATATACCCTTAACCTGTGGTATAACGATCATTTCAAAATATTCTAGCAGATAATGAAAGAAGTGGTGTTAAGATAATCGGGATCAAATTGCTAGAAGCAAGAAACTGCATAAGAACTTGAAATTTATTCAGGGCGTGGCTTTCGTATTGTAGAGAATATTAATAACTAGGAAAGAATATTTCGAAATTCTGATACAGTGGGAATTTACTACAAGGTGTTCATTTTGAATTTTTCCTTCATCTCACGAAGTAATACATCGTAACGGATTTTGTATGTTAACCAGCTATTTTTGTCTATACTACTTTATAACAAAGGGTAAACCGTATCATAGCAACAAAAAATCACGTGGGCAGGCACAGGGCCGGCTCGTCCTTTTAGATAGCACAACCCCCCCCACACACAGAAAAATCTTTCGAGCCTGCGGATCAGACCCAGTTTTCTATACATTTTTGGAGTCGCCGAATTCGCATCCGTGGTCCGTTGAACCTTATTACGTCAGTGTTTCGCCATAACCTAAAAAAAAGGGTTTTTTTAGCTTCTTTTAACGCATATAAGTTTATGTTTCAAACTTTAAACACAAAACCTAAGCTTTTGAATCTAATCCCATAACCTTATAACCATATAAACTCATAACCCCATAACCTAAAAAACGCCATAAGTAAGGTTTTTCAGCCTTATTGAACGCATATTAGTTTGAGACTCAAATTGTCAACAAACTTTATTTCGCGGATACTTGTCCTATCTGTATCTGCATCCAAGGCACCTACTTGTGGTGAAGGTGGGCAACGGAGTTATTCCGCTATCTGGCAGACCGCTCTGAGAGAACTGCTATCCTATGAAGGGTTGCGCACGCAAATCTATCAAAAGAAAATTAGCGTGATATTTTTTTTTTTTTTTGTACGTTAGCAAATATAGTACGTGGATATTTTTGTCCTATGTCACAGATGGGGCACCTTCGGAGTCCGTAAGCACACACAATAGCTCATAATCGGTCTTATCCCTCCTTTGTACAATTATATTTTTTTGACTGGTTAATTCTTTTCGAAAAACCTACCCTCATTATGCTACGGTGTAATTTTCTTAAGTTTTCAGCAATGTAATTCACATGGGCTGTAAGTTTCTAATTTTTCATCCAAAATCAACTTAACTGTTATATTTTAAAGGATTTGCCCTGTAACTTAAGTTGGATTTCTCTTGTTGCTATTCCCGTCGCCGGAGCGCATCCCGTGCCTCACCATTTGAAAGTCGTGGGACCTTCTTCTCCTATTCTTCAACGTAGAGCATCATCATTCTATTCCCTCTCTGCTCCTTCCAAAGACCGTCCTGCATATATAGTCGCCACAAGCAATATTACATATATTATTTTTACTTACTGTATCTAATGAATGGATTAATCCACATATTTTACGAAGATCTTAAAACGTTTACTAGGGCTCTAATGACCCTGCCGTTGACGAGCCCTAAAGCCCCAAACACACACAAAAGTTTACTAAAATCATAGTCATTTTACGATTTTTACCATTCATTGATTCAATTACAATCATAGTTTTACGGTGTAAAAGTTTATTGTATCTAAGGGAAAATATTTTGTGTCACAAAGCAGTTGTTTCACGAGTGGAATGAGGCTCTGCTTCAGCACACAAACTAAAGAGTTGTTTGTATAAAAAACAACTAAAATCGTAGTTTAATGATTCACAGTAAACTGAAACTGCTTTCGTTAAAAATCTCGATAAAAACACAAAATATAAAACGTATTAAGGAATGTTTACTCGCGTTCGTACTATCGTAAAGAATGCTGCGTTTTTCCCTCTTTTTCCGTGAATCACTGTGTTGGGAAAGAAGTTGTTTACGGAAGGGGTTATTTTGAAAACAATCAGTGAGTAGGCTCACTTCGATGAGTTAACTCATGCGTTAGCGTGCTCTCCTAGGTTCTTCATATAGAAAGTTTTGTTACAAAAAAAGCTACCCTAATTATTGACTGTACATCTCAATCCTCTTGTTTCCAGAGATATGCAAGTGTGTTAGTGGGATTGGACCTGATATTAAACGTAAACTTTTGGATGTTCTGTAGTGTTCAGTAAAAGAAACATATAAGGTAATCTATGATTTCTGTAACAGTCGTACATTTAAAATAGGGCAAAAACTGGTGAATTTGTACAATTAAAACTATTTACAACAAAATTAATTTTTGTGTTAAATATATGGGTTAACATATTTTCCATAAATGGAGTACACTCATCGCTGAACCGGCAGTAATTGTTGTGCCTGCTGGGATAGAAGCGGGTGTCTAACCACTGGTCGCAAGGAGGCTCCCTAAACTTAACTTTTCCGCAGAACACCCGAGGTAAAGCAAAAGACAGAGGCAAAGATCAACAAATTACATTGTATACTAGAAAGACCGATTCTCAAACATGATTGTTTAAGAGCTTACCATTGAAAGATGGTGAAAAAAATGTGTAGTCACTTTTTGGTTGGTGTGTTATGAGATGAGGTTTCGGGCGTTTTTATACATCTGCTTCTACAGTGCTCTCGTTTTTATCATAACGGTAATTTATTCACCTATTTCGAGCCTATGAATTTAAAATATTAACATATTTGCAAAATTTAAACATTGTTATAAATTATATGCTTATTTAAAAATACTTTTTCCCCACTCAATCTCCTTTTTTACGACCCCCCTCCCATAAATCGAGGAATGTATAAAATAATTAAAACTGAAAGTAGTAGGGATAAACAAAATATGGGATTCTCCTTTAATGAGGCTTGATAGCTTCGTGGGTGTCGTTGTCACATAGGCTCTGAGTTCCTCTTTACCCTCGCTCGCATCGTGATCTTCGTAAGAAACCGGCTGCCAATCGGACAAGATTGTCAGAGCTCAGGCCGCGTCACGGAAAAGACGAGTGAGGGAGAGGGGAGAGGCGTCAGTGAAGGCCGCAGAATTCCTCGACGACGGTCCGCGATAATGGTCAGGCAGCACACTTATTCATCAGGACGCAGATTTAATCTACGGCAAAACAAAGCTCCGTATGCTGTTTATCCCACACCAGAGTACGCGTAACTCAAACGTTTTATTCATTTAACAAAGCCACACTAAAATGAACTGACATCTTATAAATTTTTAGGCTGGGCACAAGAATTATACATTTCGGACGGTTTTTCCTCTTTAGTGTTTGCGCAAGATCTCTCGCCTATGAGCCTGTAACTATCCAAAGATTGTACTAAAGATGAAGATCAAAGATACCAAAAAATTGTCAATTCAAGAATACCAATTCAATAACCATATATAATCCTTTCAAATATATTCGACTCAAAAATGTCAGTATTATGAAAACCTATAGTTTTCTCTTCCGTTCCCAATGTTCCTAATTGGGATGAAATTCCTACACATACGTAGTAAGTGGCGTTGACTTGTCAAGTTTTTTCTTCTTCGAAGTAGCCTATATCGTAATTTCCGAAGTTATCGCGAAATGAAACGAGTCCAAGTGGTCAAATTTACCACTAGTACTGGCGGTAGTCATTGGGATTTTACGAACACCCAGAAAGAAAGAAAAATGACAAGCTCTTGCAATGGCTTCAACATCACCTCCAACACGTGCGTACTTACTGTTGTTGAACAAGTTCGCCGTCACCACTAATCCGGCTGAACGGTCGTCGCGGCACCATGCATCAGGAGTCCCGAGGCAATTGGACAACTCAGCGTCAGCGCTACACTAGCTCCATCGCGCGGCGCATTTTTACAACGCTTTTGCGTTCCCAGCTTTCTTGCCCACCCCCCCACCACAATGCACCATTCTACAAGGGATAATAACCAGTCGAATGAAGGGCAACGAAATCTCTCCCTTTATTCTTATCAGTTACACAATGATTTAGAAAATGTCAATACATATGTATATTTCATTCCTGTGGTAGATTGCGAATTGAAGGGATTTCCTTAATACTTCAAAATGAAACGTAACATGCAAAGAAAACTCAAAAGATTTCAAACTGGAAGGTTTATTATTACCTTACATACAATGCATTCAGAACAATAATGTAGATGAATGAAATTAACCATTGTTTCATGTGAAAGAAGATACATGTAAGGTGAATTAGAAAAGGTTAAGATTTGGACCAGGATTAGGAATCACAGGGAAGGGTGAAGGAAAACCAGCGGCAGGGATATTGGCAGAGGCAAGTTCCAATACAATTTACACAGCTACTGGACTGACTTCATTTCTCCACAAAAATTTACAAAACTAGCATATATTCTTATTGAAGGGGAGAGGTTTCCCAACATACATCTCTCTGCAGGGGAAAAAAGGTGAATTGAAGCATTTACACATACATATATATTGCTACTCTGAGACAATAGCACTCAACTATTGTCATGCACACACCCACACGTCCTATCACCCCATACATCAGATACACACCTCTCCCCACTTTCCAGGGATGTGCCCCCACAAGAAACACCCACCACAAAACCTTTAACAAGGAACAAGATTACCAATTTTTTCACATCCTTTCCTTTTATTACTCAAAACACGTTGCCGTATTTTCTGGCTCAAATGTAACCTTTATGCAGTCAAAACAAGATTTCAAGTAAAGTAATTTCCAGATGGGTTTACAAAAATTAAACCACTACAATCCAGTTCACTATCCTGCAATGCAACACTGACAGATCCAGACATTCAACAGGCATCAAATCAAATAAACAGGGAGGGAAGACAGTACTATAATTGCACCAATGGCAAGGTTTTCACACCACGTCTCGTAACAAGAAACTACGGCAACTATCGACTCAAGTATATTCTTGCCATTTTTATGGCAGATTTTTATATTTCATTGTCCTTGCAGGTGCACATTTGGAAACTTTATTACTGATACAAAGAAAATAGGCAATTGAATGAAGGAAAGAATGCAGTTTACATAAGCAATATTTGTCTAACGACGTGTTTCCCACCTCGTTCATTGGAGAGAAAAAAAGATAAAAGATAGAAAGAAATAAAACAACGAGCTGCCTGCATAGTCTATAATCTAACACACACAAGCACATTCTACTAACCAATGTGAATGTGTTAAAACTATCCCTCTTGAGACATGCTGCAAACAGACAACTTTTTTTTTTTTTTGCAATCCAGTTTAAAATCCCAGCCTGCATATTACATTGATAGAAAACAGGATAAACAGGAACGGGGAAATCAAAAGTATTAACCAAAATTCAGGACATAACTTTAGTGTCTAGGCTGCCAGTTCACACAGCAAGACGAGCATAGTACATAAGCTACATTCACTTTTAAAAAAAGAAAAGTAAAACAATGTTTCACACATATAACAACATCCCCTAGTTTAATAATAAATCAAGCTTGTTTTTATGTAACTTTTCCAAAATAAATTCTCTTCAAAAAATTACTAAAATATTAATAAGTCAACTATCACGTTATATCAGTTTATCTACAATTAGAATCAAAACAGTTCTGGAAAAAGTAAGAACTAAAAGGTTTCCCCACTTCAAAATATTTTAATCTTTTAGTCTAAGAACAAAACACAACAAGACAAGATATACTTTAAAAAAGGAGAAGCTCAATAGCGGTAGACCAGCAAAACTAACAAGAAGTGAACAGAATTTTTTTACACACAGAAAATAATTTTTTCACTCTGCCCAATAGTTTCTACAACCAAAAATTTTAAGTCCCTTCAAGGCAATTAACTACTGGCAGTTTCAAGATGCCCTCTCTGTTCACACAAGTAAGCATCTGCCAGTGCTACACAGCCAAACAAAAACAACAAACACGACTGCACTTGCATACGAAAAATTCATATTCTCATATTAAATCATTCCACTAAAAACGGAGTCTCTTGTAAATCCTGACATTGTAGATGTTAGCCGCAACAATGATGGGACATTTTCAGGAGATTTAGTTCGCTTTTCTCCACACAAGAAACGTCTCATATGTTCGAACACTCAACACTTCACAACAGAAAATCACTTCACGTATCGCAGCAGTGAATCTTGCAGTCTTTACAGCTGCAATAGTATATTTGAGTTTTTCTTCACGATCGTACACACAAGAAAAAAATGGCACATTTCCTGTTTCTCTTTATTTTCATGTCCATTTCTTTCATTATTTCCGAAAATTTTTAGATTTTCAGTTGCGCAAGAAAGAAAAGAATCAGCTGCCGACAGTAATTTTACGAGTCGTGTCCTTCTTGCTTTCCTTATTGATCCCTAAATCACAACTACACTAGGCACAGCTGGTTCAAATCTTCTGGATTTTCTCCCCAACCACTACTGGATTGTTGCGACGGATCTCCTGGGCACCCATTTCCCGGTAGTCAAAGGTGCAATCGTGTTTGTCGCTGTACCGATGCACCGCACAGAACAGCCCTCCACAGCGGCACTCAAAACCTGAAAAAATAAAATTTGTAATGGATGTCAGCTAAAAAGAAATGATTGAATATCAAGTGAATTAATAAATTATTAGCAGATAATACATGATTTTCATGAATACATACTTATAAATGCATTAGACAATTCCTAAGTAATGTAAAGTTTGTATCCATGGTTTTGGCAATCTATCAACTTTTAATTTTTTTGTAAGAGAGACGGCACCCATGTGACGTGACTCATGGGTAAAGAGATGGCACCCATGTGACGTGACTAATGGGTAAAGAGATGGCACCCATGTGACGTGACTAATGGGTAAAGAGATTGCTTCATAACTTGTGAATGGAAGTCAGTTTCTGAAGTGTCGTATTCATGGACAGCAACATTTGCAGCGTGAGAAAGGTAACATTTCAATTGCCTAACTAGGTACTTATAGCAAGTCAAGACGACAACTACAAGATTTCTTAAATTTACTTTGTGAACAGAAAAAGAAAACATAAGGAAGCCAATTAAGAGGCTCCTTTGATGCAAACATAGGTAATCTAAATTTGTTGTAAAATTGTTCCTTTCCGATGGCTCCAAAACCGCTACCTCAAGATTCAAAGATTTTTTAAAGTGACTAATACATTAAAAGACGATGGATCACAGACATTTACAAATACTTCAGAAGCAATTCCATTCTTTTCTTCAGACAGTATTAAAACTAGACAGGATTAAAAACATTCCTCAGCCCCTACACTAATTTTTCAGGTTATCCCCATAGATTTTCCCCCTCCAATAGCTTCACGATTAGATTAAAATTACTGATTTACTTTCATCACAATATTCTTGTCATAAGTAGCCAATTTACAACACTGGTGTTAATTTAGATGAATTAAGTTTGTTTTATCCAAGTCATTTCGAAGTGCACAAGAGGGGAGAGGTATACATTGATCAGTGCAGATATACTCGCTACTAGCAATATTTCAGAAAGTACACCAGCGTACATCAATAAACTCTGATATGAGAGATATCTACCTGCTAAAAGAGTAATATTCAAGAATTGTTTGGAAGATGATAATTCTGTAATCTATCTGAAACCTAACCATCCAAATTGAAAACTTTAAGATCATGCCTTTTTTTTACTGGAGAGAAGTCTGATCCATGAAATTTGAATAAAATTTTATCAATGTTGGTTAAGCAAAAAAAAAAAAAAAAAAAAAAGAGTTAGTGGAAGAGACACAACATTAGCCTCTTGCTATTTTGAAGATTTCTTTTTACATTTTTATAAGGACTTGCCTTTATCATTTGATTTATTGTAAAACACACCACATGCTTTTCAGCACACATACTGAATAGTGCACCATCTTATTTTATTGAAAAAACCTTAACAAAATTTTTGCACATTTTCAGAATTTCATTAATTTTGCTTACAGGTTGAACTAAAAGTTTTCACAATGACACATGCACAATCTGTAATTATATGTCGCCCTATCATTTGTAATTTACGAGAGCTCCTATTCCTCAGTTCAAACAAAAGAGGTACTGCATTGGCTCAAATACAGTGCAACATTTTCAAACAATATGTACCATCAAAGTTGTATTCGTACTATATAATGGTACTTCAAGATTAGCAATCATAAGTTGGGTATTGTGCACCAACTTTTTATAATCACCTATCAAGAAGACATGATATTGCAAGAATATTACGATGTAGCATTGTCAACAGAATCATCTTTAATATTTATTGATGTGGGGGCAATGTTTTCAGTAGTTGCGGTCACCAGGGTTTCTGATCTTTGAAGCTCTCACTTCTATTTATAATTTCTGAACATTTGCCTGCTATTTATGTGATGACTAGTAGAGAATATAATGACCTTGTTGAAAAAAACACTTTCAATAAAAAGTTCTTGCATGATAGTTCAATACTTAGGAGTAAAGTTGTCCTTCAAAATACTTGGGATCACGCTATATTTGGAGTCCTATTATATTCAGTATTTTGCCAATACACTATTTTGGCATTCATAAAAACTACTTAACACTTTCGACATCTCGTACACTTCCAATTTTCCATTGCTTTATTGATGTTATTTATAATCCTGAACTAACATTAAGAGGAAGCACTGTCTGATCATATGATGGTCTCCTCACAATTGCAAAATGTTTGACAAATCCTCTAGCATTTAATACATGTAAAATAATTTATTGAAAACTAAACAACTACATAAATCAGATCACAACAAACTTATCAGCAAAAGTTTGTGTCATAAGTTAAAATTCAATGTTTATAATATACACCCCCACCCCCAAGATTCCTGGAAAAATTAAGTCAATAGAAATAAAATGTGAATTGAGGGAAATGGAAATTGGCAATATAATGTGTCCAAATACTTTCCAAAATAAACAACATCTACATGAAAAACTTAAGAAAATATTCTGATATGACTCTTAGAAATGATGTTATCTTTATAATTTCATAAATAGAAAGTATTAAAATCATGAACTATTCAATTTTGATATTTTGACAAAGATCCATTTTTAGGGTCCCTGATACTGAAAAAATACTTTTTAGCATGGTGTCAGTTGAACTGTCGGGTTCATAACTTAAAAAACATTACTATGTTGTGAGATTTGAACCAAGCCAGTCACATGTTTCCAAAGAATATTAGTAGAACTGCCATTTGTTATGATCCTAAATGTAGAAAGATATCTAACGTTCCATTTAAGTAGTGAACCTTAGAGATAATTTGAAATACCATTCTCTTGGAAACATGGTGTGTTTTCACCAAGGCAGCTTAAGCAGCAGACTTTGTAATCATTGCTTTTTTGAAACTAGTTCTTTTTGAGGTAGAGTGAGGAAGTAGTATTGTGAAGAAGAGTGCCTGCACATAATAATGACACGATGATGCAACATTCCTAGTCAATTTGTAAAAAATTCTCTTGGAATTTAGTTCAATATAACAGTTTTAGAATGTTGGAATCAGTTAGTTCAATATAACATAGCTTTAGAATGGAGGCTCAGTTAGATGACCTTTCTTCACAGAAAAATGTTAAGATAGGTATACAGCTTAAAAGTGTTGAGAGTTGAAAATATTTCATTTATTCTTATTAAGTCTTCACTGTATCAGAATTTTTAGAGTAATATCACCAAGGTAATAGAAATTCAAACAATACTGAATTCTAATTACTGCTCTGTATCTGAAGCTAAAAAAATAACCCTCACTTTAGGATAACTTGGCCAATAATAAAAACTTTATACTTTAATATAGTACTAGCTGGCCTCTTAGTGTTACACACTGTCTACATAATTGCAGATTAACATAGGTCATAGCTAAGTTCAATGTTGGTGAGGCATTACCATTTAACAGCAGATACTACAGCATGAGAAATGTCATTATGTACTACTATTCCTCAAAAATCGAATACATATCTAATGAATGTTTCATCAAAGCAGAATTTCCCAATAACACAGGTGTATTTACACTACATTAATACCAGACAGCTGTGGGGACGGATTTTTTCCTCCCTACGCCCTGCAGAGCAGAAGCGAGGGTTCAATCCCCTGCTGCAAAGAAACAAGCGAGTTTTTTCAGCTGGGGATTCACTCACCCACTCAAGAGTGGTGTCAGTTCAGTAACTCCCATATTTACCCGAATATAGTGCGCCCCTTTTCTCCACAAAAAATTGCCCAAAAATCCGAGGGGGGACTATATTCGGAATTTAGGACAGAAAACTGCTGATTCAAAGTTTCGTGGGTGAAAACGAGTTAAGCAAACACAAGCCTAACACATCGATGATGGCAACGATTGTTGACAGCGACAATTTGTGATGGAGGGATTTGACACTCATTCGAAGTGGAAATCGCCACCTGGAATGACAGTTTGCCACGTTACCTACGAATAACAGTTTGCTGTCACCGTGATATGATTTTGTCCAGAGACTGGGATCTTTGACACAACAAAAGTTGGGCAATCGAAGATAACACGATGCTAACTTCAAACTAAGATTATGCTGAAATAGTGCAGCATGTACAGTTTAAGTCCATGTGGATCTGGCGATTTCAAGAGAAGTTGAAATGCACCAGTTAGCTATTCATTTTCATATTCATAATTTACTTACCACTTCACACGGAATTCTGAATGAGCATTTTCCTTTAGAAAGACTTCGATTTTACTCAACTTCATTTTTCTCTAAATTTTGCCTTCTAAAATAAGGGGGAGATTATTCGGGTAAATATGGTACTTATATCATTGATGTTTTCAAGTTCCTTTGTACATTCATTTTCATAGTACAATCAGGAACAGGTTGGCAGCAGAATAACAAATATCAAATAAAGTTAGTTAGTTTCAAAATACAAAAATTTTAGGTTTCTTTAATAAAGGGTCCAATAGCTTTCTTCACATTGCTAGAAGGAATTTTTGAAAAAATGTTTAATAGTATGATGTCTTAAGTTTTTATATACTACAAATGGAGGAAATATTTTACTGCCATCCTGTTAATCAATTTTGGTCCACATTAACAAAATTTGATCAAGGAACATTGAGAATTTCAAAAACAGTTCATTAAGTACCCCAAATTCAATCTTATTTATTTGCTGAATGGAAGTGAAAATATGTTAAGACTCATTAAATTCTGGTTCAATTTGCATCAAACATTTTAACAAACAATGATATAAATTACTTACGGAATTCACAGTTAATCATTTTCAAAATAATTATAAGAAAATCGAAAACAGACTAAACAATGGTACAAAATGTTACCATTTAAGAAAAGTCAAAAAAGGATACAGTCCAACTATTTTTTTTTTATCATACTGACCTGAATAAGAAGTTCCAAAAAAATTTCAAAGAAGTAAAACTATGGCTCTACAAAACAAATTTAACATCAAGTAATTATATTAAAACTAATTATGAGGATGAAATACCTTTTCTTAACAGATCAGGAATTTACAAAATTAATTGCAAGGATTGGGACAAAGTTTATATTGGATAAACAAGAAAATTTAGAAATTAGAAAAGGAACATTATCGATACCTCAAATTAAGACTAATTGAAAAGTCAGCAGTAGCAGCATATTTTTGGGACAAAAGATGTGAAATTGATGGAAACTTATGATTAATGAAGAACAGGAATTTGAACTGTGGTTGTGGAAATAACTGTTCATTTACCTATTCAAAAATAGATTGTTGAATTTTAAACTTCTGCTGGGGAAAAATTAATTCAAAATTCATCCACCTGCTTGGCACCAGAGCGCTTATGCCGCTGCTGCATCAGCAGTCGGCAGAAGTTGAGGACAGAAGCAACAGCTTCCACAACTAGTTTGTGTTGAAAAAGTAAACCGAGTGTGTGGCCAACAAATTATTACAATAATTTATTCATTTAAACAACAAACAATTATATATAACTGCAAATTAATGACAGCATCTTACAGGAGACAAGTTCCCCTTCAAAAATAACCCTGGGCTCGTCACAATTGTTCCTGCAATTGTTCTTGCAATTTGAAAGAATACTGTACCCATTTAATTAGGCTAAGGCTTAAAATAACTACATAGAAAACCTACTACTTCCCCCCCCTTCTTTTTCTGCCATCAACCAGTTCTTTACAAACCCTGTGTAACAAGTTCTCACACTACTAAAAATAAATTTTAAACATATGACCCAAATGTTTTAGATTTTGTAA
Organism: Laupala kohalensis; assembly: GCA_002313205.1. Classification (NCBI taxonomy): domain Eukaryota; kingdom Metazoa; phylum Arthropoda; class Insecta; order Orthoptera; family Trigonidiidae; genus Laupala; species Laupala kohalensis. Next base: position 900,318 of record NNCF01129229.1, on the reverse strand, counting down.
GCCTCTTTAAATAAGATTAAAACTCTGATTATTATGCAATGCAAGATGTAGGTTTCCAAGTCATGGAAATGTCAGAAGATGTGAAATCCATCACATTGTCTGTCATATATAAATCAATACTAAATACACTAACTGAAGCTGCAGAGCAAAACAAATTCCTGCTTAAAAATGGAACACAATCAAACCACCTGTCAATGCATGACGAAACACTCACTGGAGTCATACATGCTAATAGTCACTATGACAAATCCTCCGAATTAAAATAATACACAGGCTATCCAATTGATAAAGAAATACACACCTGTAAGTCCAACCTTCTTGCGGCATACAGCACACCGGTTTTTCTTTTTCTTGGCCTCTTTGTCTGAGTCTTTGTTCTCGAAACTCTCTTCAGCATCACCACTGCTTACAGAGTTCTCCGCACTGCTGCCACCCACCGCACCCTCTGTGTCTGCTGTCTTCTGTAACATTAATATTTACTTCACACTCTATTCCAGTATCTCTTTTTCACAAAACCTCTGCTTGGAGTACTAACTACCAAGAGAAATAATTTAACACAATGTATGTAACATTTCAGCACGAATTGTACATAATACTGTAGAGAAGAATAAAAGCTAAATAAGAAAATTCATTGAAATATGTATATAAGTTAGTAAGAAAAGTAATGAAGGAAAGCATGCTAAGTAAATAGATTGGCAAGCAAGCAAGCAAGCAAGCAAGCTGAAAACTAGTAACATGTATTACTCAGTAAAAACATTGTTTTGATACTAACAAATAAACCAATTCATTGCATTTGCATTGTACTGGAATCGTACAATTACATTTTACACAGCAATCTGAATAGGTAGGAACAACACAACACTGTACTTTTGCTGAATGTTTTCGTTTCTTTCCAGCAAGTTGACCAGCACTAGATGATTGCACATTCTCAAGTCCTGCAATGGGTACAGGAGTATCAGAAGAGCCAGGCAAATTTGGGTTGAGATCCTCGGCACCAAGAGTGCCAACAGTCTCCTCTGTGAGTGGATTTTCTGAAGCAAGTACACAAGATTCTTGATACTCTTCAGGCAAAACATTTTCTATAGCAGCAAGACAAGTGTTAAGCAAATTTTCTACTAATATCATTTCAATATCCAATAGACTAGTGCACTGAGACAGTTCGCTAGCAAAATGCGTACTACCATGTGGCAAATTATTGTTTGATGTACATGATTGTACTGCATGATCACTGGAAGATTCCAGTTTTCCTTCTACTGGGTCCACCAGTTTCTCTTCTTGACTCTCTCTCTTGTTTGGGATAGTATGAGACGCAGGGATGGAACTCGAGGAAGTTCCCTTGGAGTCAGGTGTGGCAACAGAAACAGGAGCAGGACTTGGAGTTTCTGCAGGACCCGGAGATACAGAGGAGGTAGCATGAGGACTGTGAGTAGCTTCCATAGAATCAGGAGTAACTAAAGATGTATGTACTGGGCTGGAAGGTGTTTCCATGGTATCGACAAGCCCACTCTCAGGTTTATTCTCAGCTGGAGACTGCTCTGAACTGTTTGAAGGGTTTGTTGGATCTGCTGCATTTGTTGCAGTTGTCGAGTCAGGTGAGGTCCCAGATATATTTTCTCTATCAGAAGAAGCTTTCTGATTATCTTGAGCTGATTTGTTAGGATCAGGTACATCGTCCATGTTTTTCTCAGCAGTAAACACTCTATCATCAGCAATATTTGAGATTAATTCTCTAAGTACTTGCCGTTTACAAGACACTCTTATTATTTTAAACGGAGGTTCTTTCGTTTCTTCATCTTCTGCAAAAGTGACAGAGTCTGTAAGATCATCATCGCTCATTATTTCTGTCACAGTAAAGTTATCTACATTTTCTACAGAGCATTGTGTTATCGATTCTGATGCAGAAACACATTCTACTGCTACTATACTACACTCTGACCCCACCCTCCTCCCAATATTGCAGATACTTCTTCCTTCATTAATTGTCACGGACAATGAACGATGTTTATCTTCCTCATCTTGATCAGAATCAGAGTCCATATCACTTGTCAATTTGGAAATTTACTGAACAGAAGTTCAAACCATAGATCAGCACGAGGCTGACAGGTTGCTGGGGAAACACAACAGTCACTTTTGCACAGAACACACTGTTGGATTCATTAAGGAAAACAATAGTCACAGAAGACATTAGTTTAAATATGGATTAAGGACTTCAAAAAGACTTCCTGCTTATGTTAATATGTAAGATAAATAAGCCACATTGTTATACTTTACAATTAATAACATTGTAAAGCTAAGTTCAACCTAAACACACAAAAAAATGCACACAGCATGCACAAACATAATATTATATTGGAGGGTAAGAAGTTAGATCACATCTAAGTGGAAGTGACTAAAACTAATTTAGTACAGAGCCATCCAAGGTCTACTAGCCTCTTACACAAAAACTAACAAAGTGAAACTAAAAAGTGCAGTGGTAAAAAAGAAAGTGAAGGAGGCAAGCCATGCGGAGTCTTCGCGCCTGCCACCGCGGGGGCACAAAGCACGTGCAGAGAACAGAGAGCAGAGCACTCACATCTTTTCCGTTGTCGATGGTGACGGCAGGCGTGGGTGCGGGGGTGGGTGGCGCTATCACTGGGCAAGTGGGCTGCGCTGTGTCTATGAGGCTGGCGGCCAGTCCCGGGGCGGGGCCCGCGCCTGCCGGGCTGCCGCCGCCACCCCCCGCACTCC
>NNCF01129229.1:868829-897551 GCA_002313205.1 Laupala kohalensis | reverse complement strand
ATCCATCAGTGGCGGGGGAGCCGTAGAAGCCGCAGCCGGAGCGGCACAGAGCCTGCATGGGGTTCGATTCGCGCTCCATGACTCCTGTTTCCGCAGCGGCTGCTGCTTCTCGGTCGGAAGGCCTCGTCACCTCGATGTCTCCTCTCTCTCTCTCTTCTCTTTGTCCTCTCTTCCGATTCTCTTCCTGGTCGAGTCGCTGCGCCAGCCGCGCCTGTACGGCTGAAGGCGGCGTGCGACGGGAGGGGGGGGACGGTGACGGCTCAGCGGAGGCGACTACCGCTGCGTCCGGCGTCCAAGGGTCTGTCTGCGCTCGAGCCGCGGCTGCTGATGCTGCTGCTGCTCCTCCTGGCACAATACTGACTGGTAGGGCAGCGAGCGATGCTTGCGAGCCTACTCCCTGTCAAGACTGGGTCACCTGCAACAAACACGACATCTCAAATGACTCAATGCCTTCGCAATGCACCACAGACAAAGACATACAAACAAATTCCCTGCAGAGTTCAGTACCGCTGTTGAAATGTTTAAATATACTACTTAATCCAGTTAACGCAGGAATTCACACGAAAGCTCTTCCTCAAACGATAACAAGAAAAGGTAGCTGATACGAATGAACCTACCCCGCACTCATAAAGGAAACTCGCGAACGCAAATACTATAATCTCAAAAACACATACCCCACAAAGCTTGCCTACGAAACTGACGACGCCCCGCAGATCCAACGCGGCTGCGTCGCTCACGAATTTCCAGAGAGGAATCACTTGAGAGAGCTGGAGGCTCAGTCTTATGTCTGCGGCGCGGCCTCCGTAGCCGCCGCTCCTTCGCCACCGAGCACAAAGCCCGGTGCGTCATTGACTGACGAAGCAAAAGTCCGGGCCCCCTCCCGCTGACTGTCTCACCAAGCTTGCCAACTGCGCGCAACGCCTCAATTTCCACCTCACTCCCACCCCCTCCACTCCCAAGACCAGGAAAGTTCACGGCTACACACGCGTGTTCCCGATTTTCATCGGACCACAAAAACAAAGTTACAGTACAAATAACCACGGAGTCTTCGGAAATTGCAGACACACGCGCCGAACTGACCGACGGACAGATGGCCCTTCCTGAGTCTTCGACAAATCACTCCACCCCATCCAATTCTAACGAAGTCCTGAATAACTTCCGGGTAGATAACTTTTCTGGATACTCTTGGATTTACCGTTTCCCCATAATTAATAAACCAATAGTCAGATAAACAAATTACATCATACTAAGGCAATACTAAGAATGACACTCCACAAAGAACACCCAATGAAGCAATCGCCACAAGCAAGATAATTCATACAGCTACGCAATCGTCGTTCTTTCTTGTTAACAGCGTGAACGAAAGTTGTACTTGTTGGTAGTACTGCGCGACAGTCGCGCGTGCCGTGGCCGGGTTGGGAACAGCTGATAAAGTTCCACGCGTCGCCAAGCCAGTGGTACTATGACAGGCGAGAGGAACAGGGGAGCAGGGGAGACGATGTGGGGGACCGCGGACAAAGGGACGCCGCTGTAAGCAGCCGACCTTGGCGCAACAGCGATCAGCTGGCATACGGCGGCGGCACCGAGACTATACGAAGCACCTGCTTCTAACCGTCTACGCTGCCACGACTTTCAGATGAGTAGCCTTTCACGGCGTACGTGCAGAAAACGATCTTTCTAGCGTTCGAACTTCCTTTGAGGAAAATTATTAAATGACATCTCGTAACGTCTTTTGCTCCCAACTTTCCCCATATTAAAAATAAATGACCACATTCCAGAGAATGGTCTTAAATACTTCGAAACATTTACGCTGATACAACTTCAACCATCGAGATCGAGCGTGAACGCCTGTTAAAAGAAAAGGAACTGCCCGCAATCAGGTCATACCCTAGTATCCTATGAGTATTTCCTAGCCGAAATTTAGAATTAGTTCTGACGATACATGCCTGGAATACTATTTCAGTTTAAAGACATAACATAAAAAGACTTAATCGTGTTTCCAGTAAAACAATCAGAGAAAAATCGAGATTCTTCTTCCGTAAGATATACCGAACAATAAATCCACGAATAGTGTTTTAGAAAACAGGCTATTAGCTGTGGTTACTGTATCATGCCGGTTTGGTTCCTCCCTCTCCCTCAACATATTCTGAATCATTGCAATATCTCGTGCATTAATTTCGCATCATTGATCCCTAGTTTTCAGATCACCATAGAGTCAAGACCAAAGTATCATCAAAATAATTTGCAGTTATCGTTTTGCTTCGTTCATTTGTCTTAAATCTTTCCTCAGAACTCCCCTTCAGTGGACTCGTAGTAGCTGTGAATTGTAGAGCTTGGGTTCAAAGTGAAATTCGTATACTGCGAAAGGTGTACGTGTGTATTTTTGTCTGACCAATATACACAACGGTTACATCTGATCGTTTACGTAAGGTGCCAGAGCACACGTCAGGAACTAAAATGTTGATCGCAGTAACTTAAAATACCCTCGTCCACAAGACAACCCAATAGCAAGCGAATTTGCTATTGCGGTGTCAAGGAAAACGAATTTATGACATCATTTGTAGAGGGATTTCACTGAAGTGCGTCATTCCATTCGACCGATAAAAAGATAACCCACTTATGTCTGGGCTGAGGTTAACCCCTCTCTCCAACAAAAACTTCGCGGGAACAATTTCATAGCTCTTGTTAGCGTTCGAGGAAGAGTTTTGACGGATATTCCGAACCCATTTTACACAATATTCACTTGAACAATGTCGAAATGGACCGGAGCGCGAAAGTCACACACAGAAGGAAACATTAACAGTTTACATACACACAATGATATAGTATAAGGCATTAAGAGATCCGTCTAAATTAGTTGAACAATTCAACTTTTTGGTGAGCACCGACCTGCGATCGAGGTATTCACACACACAGAAAGTTGTATTTGCTAACATTTTCTCTCTTCCAAATGCTATTGCGGAGCAGGCAGCGTTTCCTGGCAAACTGTTTAAGAAATGATGGCAATTCAAAATGAATTTGCCTTTCCAAAATATTATAAAAGCAATAGTACATAGGTCAACTGTAAGACGACGCTAGTCCAAGGAGTTCCAAATAATATTTGTAATGGTACCTCACTTTTGGCCCACTACGAAGGGAGTTTTGATCAAGTACGAGGGGAGGAAAGGGGGCTTTAACACGAAGTTACATTTCAGAAACGAAAATACCGATAAATGAAATAAAATATAGCACTTCGTGGAGCGACTAATTTCTGGAATCATAAGTGCAAAAACATAAAACGTTCTAGAGAACGTTAAGAAGCATAAATTCTTTATCTCGTACCACGTCCCAGTTCATGAAAGAACTGACGTCATTATTTACAAGTATTATCTTGACTGTTTCTTTGTAAAATATTTACTCGAGCATCGAAGGTTGTTTCTATAGCACGAGATGACTATTTTTGATGATAGTCAGTAAAACAAAGAACGGTCAACCAAACATGCGCAGTTTGTGAGCGATCGAGAAAATAATCAGTGAACACGGTCCTTTTCTTCAAAGCAAATTGAATGAGAAGTCATCCGCAAGAAATAGATTCAAGAGGGGGGATGTAACATTCGCGAAACAATTAGAGGTAGATGGACAAAGATGGCATAACGCCCTGGCCCGCTTCCAAAATCACGTTCGCTGCCTTCCGAAAATACGCACGTACCGGCGAGAACAGGCTGTTTACTCTTAACACAGCGGATGGAAATAACGAACCAGAGCATACACTTCCGCAAACATATTTACTATATGAATTTATAATCAAATGCTAATCGCGTAGTCTTAACAATTTGATAACTTTTCTCTTTTCGTCCTCTGTAATGGTAATTATGTAGTGATCGCTTTCAAACGTTTTTTTCAACAGTCACTGGTCAAAATGACCTGTAATTTAACCTGAACATGTTTCAAGGGAAAATTGTCTCGTTAAAGAAAAAAAAACAGTTCGAAATTTCATCAGATGGCGTCGTACTCGTCAAAATACGCATATGACTTCTGTCACTTCTCATATTAGATTCTGAAATTCGCCATGAGAGGTGAAAATTTCTCGCATTGGAAGGTTGTAGTGAAGCATTCATGGATGTACGTAATTTAAATGGATATCACTTCAGGATGTTTTGGAAACAGGCATGCATGGCTAATTACCGACAACGGTGGTCAAGTGGTAGTGTCTTCGCAACCAGGATCCCGTTGAGCGGTAGAGAATGGGTTCAAACCCTGCTCGGCCGCAATAGGTAAGGTTTTCAGCTGGGGTTTCCCTCACCTACTCCAGACTAATGCCGGTTCGGTACCATAAGTTCCCCGGCAACCTAACGTCTCTCCTTCCCAATTCCCTTTCCCCAAGTCCAACGGTTAGGTGGAAGACCTGTACCTTTTGCCAAAAGGCATCAAATAAATAAAATACATAAATGTTCTGCTCGCCTTTCGCTGCAATGCTACGACCATACTCCCAATTCCGTTGATTCTTCGAATTTTCTTCTTCTGACATGACAAACATCGGACCAGACCTTTTCTCATTCCCTTCAGTGTCCGGATCTTGTTCACAGCAACTGACGCAGTCACCGTTGTAAACAGATTCACAACAGCGCCCAATCATAACTAGCTTCTCAGACGCAGAATAACGGAAACACGTACTACGCGTTTTATAAAAAGTGAAATGTGCCATCCGCACGGTACGTCTTTATTGACGAGTATATCTCTATCTAGTGTTATAATAATATATCGAACTATTTTTATTTCTTTCGCCATATCGTATACCCTTGCTCCAAGAATGTTCAGGTCAAATTAAAGTCATCCAGATATTTAATTTTTTCCAGCTGTGCATTTTTACCTTTGAAGTTTTGATTATAATCACGAATAAATTTTGCTTTAGCTGATAAAAAATCCTTAAACTCGCGAAAAACGATCATTCAACTCGACAACTCAATATTAGATCAGTGCACAATACAAGCTCACACTAACACCATTTACATTTCCTCAAAATCATGCAAAATTTTGATCGTTTCCATTTATCTTGGGAGTTTCAAAAATACATACGGATAAAGCCCTAGAGAATATCAAAATACGATAGGATTTCTTTTTCATTAAAACGAGACGAACTACCATTTAACAGATTTTTTTAAAGTCAAGATTTCTGCGACATGTCGCGGCTCGTCAGTCATATTATACAATAAATTTATTCATTTTTCAATACAAAATACAAACTCGTGAGAATTTTCACAAGTTACGATCAAAACCAATAGAATTCATTAAGAATAAATATTACAGAACAATTCCATGTTTTGGTGAAGTGACAGGTATAACGTCATACCTGGCAAAGATGCTGCTTGAGCGATATGAAACAAACGTAAGTATTCGTCAATCACACCCAAATACTCGGAGGACTAGGTAACTTCAACTACTTTGGCACCCAATCAAATCACTATAAGCTGGAATAACAAAAAATGACTAACTAGAGCTGGGATAATCACTGACGAGAAACTGGAACCAATGAACCTTTATCACTATTAACCATACCTCATGTTTTTCCTTTATTTGCTAGGAGATACGATTTCTTAAGGCGAAGGAAAATCGTTATCTTCATTCTGTTCTTTATAGGCATACTCATTTTTACCGTTGATTTTACTACGATTTTAGCAGTCATAGTGCAAATGAATTTCCCAAACGTTGCACATACGTAGAATGAGAGCGATGTTCCTAGTCTCCACTAGCAGAGTGGAACACCGTCAGATCCTTTTCACGATAACTGCATTTTACTTGTTAATTATTTCGAAAATTCCAACGCCCCTACACACATTTCTGCACCCTTAGTTATGATTGAAATGAAAATAACCATTAGTGTTTCACGGTGGTCAGTTTTACTACTAAATACATCTATAACAGCGCTGCCTAACGATTTCAGCCCGTAAGTCATTTTCTATCAATTTTCGATCGATCGGCTCGCCACGGGATGCGGTTTGGCAAAATATTGCTTCACGAATAAAATTAATTGGTCTTATTTTTTTATTGGTAACGCGATATTTTGATTCCCATCAACGAATTTATATTATTTCAATCTGGAAAAATTAAATCATACATTTACTTATTATATATAATGTATTTTACATATATTTTATTAAATAGTATTTTTAATACGAAGAATTACAATAAAATGTTTTCATATTGTAATGTATGACGAGGTAAGTCCGAACAGAATTTTCCATTTTGTCTCAACGCTCATGCCACATCAAACATTAATTTGACAGCATAGATTTGTAACACAAAGTTGTGCTTCCCAACGTTATATGAAAAAATTTATGTAAAATATATTGTAACTCGCGGGTAGTAGAAACGTTTCTGGTAGCATACGACTCGTGGTTCGCCAGTTGGACAGTGTTGATGTAGAATAAGAGTTAGCTTTAGGCTCCAGTAGCATCAGTTTTAACTGACATGTTCAGTTTGCTGAACGAAATTCATAATGATCCGATAAAGATTTAGGTCTCCAGAACCAAATAATTATTTTTCGATCAGAAAACTTATCCCAACACATGGAAGGTATTTCTAAACAAACATTAGCATTGCTTCGCAATGTACCCTCGAACTCCGTGGTCAGCAAATTCGTTGACCAATACGAAACATACATCCGACATATATCACACATCCGAAATCATTACTACAATTTTCCTCAAATTATTTAGAAAACACCAAAAGGATAGAACGATTCGAACCACAGCTTTTGAGCACAATAGGTGAGAAGTCAATGAAAAGACAAAACTATACATAATGTTGATGAGCGATACACTTATTATAATATTAAATATTCGTTGCTGTCATGTCTGAAAATTTCACCTATGGACCAAAACCTGATTTAACTGCCTACAAATTATCTTTGGCCTTAAAATCTTATTGTCTACATTGGTCTCAAGGATTAACCCACACGGGACGAACAACATCGTAACAACATGGCTACAAATATTTTCAAGGACATAAACATCAGATACTAGACGGGGTTGTGCTTCGCATAGAAATAAGGAAGTTTAGAGAGTCAAGAGATCGAATCAAGAAGTTTTACAAACCAATGCCTTTTTCATTAATGAACAGAACTATAACACCAAAAGATTAGTCCCACCACGATCATTCGTACCGCCACACAGGGAATTGAGCCTTGCTAATGACGCCAGGAGACAGCGAGGTCGTGACAAATATAATTACACGAAGCATACTGCAGGGTCATCCGTAGAATCCCTAGAGGTTCAGTTAAGAATTTATTCTTACGAATATTTCGATCGCTATTTGGCAACTGAAGAAAAAAAAATTCCAAAACATCATTTACAAATTAGAAACAAATTCTGATCGCTCTTCTATCAGATCCCGAAAACTTAATACACCAAATGAAAACTAATAAATGTTCTCAATTTTAATGAATATCTTATCACAAACTGTCAATGACGGATACAAAGTAAAGTCCAGTTGTAAGACAATATTGCGCGTCTGTTGACACAAATAAGGAACTCGGCATATACACTACAGCGAACATTATTCAACACGGTCTACTTGTGCATGAACATGTACATTTAATCTCTACAAACGTATAACCAGATATAGCTTCTGGCATTGCCACTGAGAAACAGTGTTAGTTCTGTCGCAAACATGGTGGTTAGTTTTCTTTTGGTGGATGTTTTTCACTAGTACACATTTCGTTCAAGCGCTCCATGGTTATTCTTTAAGATCAAATTTATTGTCCATCTTATCGAAATAACACAATTACTGGGCCAATCCAATTTTTCTTTCGAGTCCCTCGTTCACCACAATATTATCGTACACCCACACTTCCGAAACAAAAATCGCAGTCGCACAAGGATTCAATGATTGATGTTGCGCAATACACGTCCAGTTTTCAATTAGCGATTTCATATCTTAGAACTACTACTTTGGTCGAAAACGACTTAAAAGGACGTACGTTACTCTCGAAAATCCTTCATACCAAGTTACCCTTGCATCTAGCGGAGTTAAATATTGTAGTCTAATAACCTTGCCGTTGACGAGCCCTAAAGCCCCCCCCCCCAAAAAAAACAACTATTCGATCCCTTTCCCAAATTATATGATTGGGTGATAAAGTGTCGATGCGCAAACCTCGCCACGACTTACGTCATAAAATAACGTCATAACAACAGGAATTTTGGGAAAAAGGAATAGCCAACCCAGCCAAGAACATCTAAGTTAACGTGGGGTACTGGGTAGGCAATACAGAGACACCAAATGTGTGGGGCACGTTGCGGAGAAGGGAAGAGGGGCCATTGGTTGGGGTCAATGCCCCAGCGCCCACATGTAGCCATCTGCAGCGACAGGTTACCACTTCAGCAGCTTCCCATAAGTAAATCCAATGGAGTTGTTGGAAAAACTACCACTCGCCTACGGCACCGAACATACTATCCCTCCAATTTCAGCAACTTTAAGACTACGAAAAAGTCAGGTAAAAAGTGAACACCAGAATTAAATACAAACAATAGAAACTAACGTATCTTCTAAAATTACAACAACAAAAACCTTTCAAGCATATAACTGTCGTAGTTCACTGTTCATGGAACACGTTCATTCGTTCACCAATAAAAGGACGGAACAGTTTCGCGATCAGGACGGAGGAAGGCGGATTCGGAAAATTGACTAGTGGTATTTATCTGTTCATCGAGAATAATATTTGCTGTTAAGAAACATTTAGTCTGATGAAATATGATACGAGAATTTTTACTTGGATCAAATAAACAGTTTGTGTGAAATTATGCGAGGGAAAATTTCCACTATTCCCTTCGAAAATACACCGATTTGTGATTGGCCTTTCAGATAGATTTATTTATTGTGCGTACGATTTCCAGACACACACTTCTAAATTTTATTATGACTTTTCAGAACATTGAAACAATTCATAACATGAATTCAAAATTAAATTATCACTAAAACAACATTACAACATTCTACACTCATTTGTGCTAACCCAAAACAAAGAGAAAATGGCTCCACTTCGTTAAAAAGTATCCAACTAATGTCTAGCGACTACTATATACCGGGTGTCCCTGAAACGTACACAACAGCTCCTTCAAGTTGCTACACAAGGACGTCTTGTCAATAGATCCCCATACACATTGACAAAAATATCTTGTTTCTACTCCGCCAGATTATCCTATACAGACCCCGAAGTTCCTAGCGTCGTACAAGATAGGTCTTTCCTAAGTATTACCCGTCGAGCTAGATTAACCAACAAATACAACTATCGTGTAATATATCACTCTCCTGTGGAACGACAGAACTGTGTAGAATTCAATTGTGTAGAATTCAATGTATGCGAATTCACGAGAAATCATACGGAATACAGCAGGTGAATGTCATTGTATAGGATAACAGTCTATTGTAGATTATTGAGAGCAAGCAGGGGAACAATAGGAAGGTTCTGTTGGGAAACCGGCGACAGGTCGTATTTCATGCACGAGACGATATAATTATTGCTACTTTTCCATTCTGGAAACTAATTCTCTGGACACGTTCAAACGTAAAGTACACGACCCCTATTTTTTTAGGAGTGGAATGACAGCGCCGACGGTGCAATGTAGGGTTGCCATCCGTCCGGGCTAGGTTTCTTCCCCGTCCGGTTTTTCGAAGCAAACAAGTCGTCGAAATGTTCGCAAGCCGCGGGCGTCAGCGAAAATTCATCAATCGCCAAAATGTTTTATTCTTAAGTGTTGTTGTGCTTATGTTTTGTTATCAATAGAGAGAAATTCCAATTTAATTTAAAATACATATTTCTGAAGTACTCTTTCTATACAAATAAATAAGTAATCATCATACCTTAAATGAATTTATAGCATTACAATGTATTTATAGCAAAAATTGTTCTCGCACATGGGAAAGCTTGAAAATACGGGGTTTTCAGTACGCTTTTCCAGAATTCGTGATTTTGTACACGGCAACATCAAACTACTGAATGTGAACACAATTGAAACCCGCAAGCACTAACTTTTATACACGTACATAATTTTACAGGTTTGCCAACTATTCCGTGGCCTCTCGCCATGCAAAGAACGCAAATAACGTTCGATGGCAGGACATTTAACAATATTGGTTTATGAAAATTCCACCAGAAATGCGCCTATAGAACGCAAGTAACGTGAGGAACCCCACGAAATACAAAATTTTTAAAATTTTGCTTAAAATTTACTAGCGAATTTTATAGTTTGCGATGCAGATCTACTCACAATAAGGACTAATTTTAATTACCGAGAAAAACTATTTTCTAAGAATTTACGGGAAACTATCACCCATCACGGAATACCAAATATGCCTCTTCCGATTATTACTCCCAGATTGAGTTATATTATATTTATTTACGGGATTAAAACAGATACAGTTCAAATTAAGAAACTAGGTAACTGTAGACCCACAAATATTCAAATTTAAAAATTAAATAATTTGTATTCTAAACAACAACAACGCTACAGAGCGTTATCCGTGCTTTGGCTCTGGAATAGTTTTCATCAGGATGGGCCAACAATGTTCCGCAACAATACAGATCACCTAACACAATTGCAACCCCACTCCCCAGGTTACAAAACCATATCGTGCTCACAGTTTACAAACGTTCTCAGTTACGGTCGTATTTGAAAACTGAGGAAAACACGACGCGTTTGCTGGGAACGCCAATCGAAACGCTTCAAGCTCCTAATAAGCGTGCTTTTCTACGATACTCAAAAGACACCGTATCCCTCCACCTGCCCCTTCAGTTAGTTCTGAGCTGCAGGAGACGTCGAGGGACGGGGTCCGAGGCGCGGGCACCTTCCTGGCGGCGCGCCGCACGCCCGCGACACTCACCGAGCGATCTGCGATCGTGCGCGCGTGCGTCCGAGGGCTGCGTCCCGGGGCCGATGGTCCTCCCTGCGCAGTTTCCGCGGCAACCCGGCGGCGACCGAGCCCCCGGCAACAGCAACGGCCGGCCGGCGCGGCGGTGTCAGACGCTCGTCCGCCCCGACCCCCCCCGCCACACCAGCCCATCGCTCTTTAAACAGGGTGCCGCAAAAAAGGAGCAACTCGATGCGGAACGATCCGGCCTCGCAGCTGCGACGCCCGCCGCAAACACTGACACGACGCCGCAGCTGACGCCCACGAGCCGAACGGCCGCTGCTCCACGTGCTATCTATCCTCCTCACGCTGACAGATGAGCTTCTGGCATAGTTCGGTGTCCCCGAAAGAATTTATATCTGGGACTCCAAGAGCAATATACGCATCCAACGTTTCTATAAGTTATATCCTTTCAAGCACATTACCAAGTCAACATCCTTTTGCTATAGGAGACAGGGAAGTAACGCGCATTTTTTAATGTATATTACAAAGTTCAAATTCCAACATAATCGGGATTAACATTACTATATGCCCCACAACATCGACGATCCCTTAAATAGAAAATCTCTGTAACACGCAATTACTGAAAGGATTCACTAATATCAATGAATATGGGATGGTCGCACAAGCGACCCTCTCTGCGTCCAACAAGAAGCTCCACTTACGATTTACACGAAAACTTCGGTTCAAATTTTCATACTGACATCCTGTTCATCCTCCCCCCTGAGGAACAACGCATCCTGAACGTTCAGAGATCTTAGTTCACGAAGAAAACCAAGCGAGATGTCTTTAGTGTGAATCCATTACCCATTATTCAAAATTAAGTTTCTTATCTAAAATGTACATAGGTTTTAAATTTTAATGTATTTAGGCTAATACGAACGGACAAGTAAAAAATGATTTATATATTCAATATCGTCCGACCAAAATTCGTTAAAATCGAGATAGTGGGTTGACCGTTCATTGTACATGACATGAGCAAATGCCCGCGGCTTTACTGACAAGCCTTGGGTGTTCTCACTCTAATTATTATTTGCTAACTCCAGAAGATTGTTTTCGCTACCACGCATAAACCGAACGGTGCACGTCCCTCTTCCTGACTACGAAATTTTTCTCAATAGTACACATTAGGAGCGATTTAACGGAAGGTGCAAGTATTACGTAGTATCGAATTGTTTCCCTGGTGAGAGATCTCCTTGGTACCATGGAACAGGATTCATGCAATCAAGTACGCTTCCAAAATTATTTAAAATTGGCTCTATGAAATCAACATTGATGGTCAAACTAATATTTCCGAATAAGGTAACCATCATGAAGACAAATTACAACGTGATATCTACAGACAATACTCAGCGACACCGTTGCCTTGACAACCGCCATTAATGAAGTTTATAATTCAATAAAAATTAGCGGATAACAGACGCAACAATCTAAGAGTTAAATTTTCCATATTTAAAAAATCACGAATCATTTTTTTGTGGGGCTTTAGGGCTCGTCAACGGCAGGGTCATTAGAACCCTTTCATACTCCTGTGTAGTTGAGCCTTGGGGCATAATCGCATGTGGTGGAGGAATTCGAGGAACCCTCTGAGCCGGATCCGAGTAAAATGGAATACACGGTTCCTGGAAGACTGTCGGAAACAGTCCCCTACTACTCGAACTCCAATCCCAGCAAACCCCACCTCCCCAACTACACAGCTCTAATACAGCTTCACGCACATGCTCCCACATGACGTCAGCGGCGACGGTTCTTCGTGGCTGACACTATAAGGGAGATGCAGGGAATGCTTTTTGTTCTACCTCCTGCTCCGATAGGACGAGCAACATGTTAACGAACCAGACTGAGAACGAATTGTGCTTCGAACCCTGACAAAACTGAACACTTTAAACGTAAGTTATCCGTAACTGAACATTTTTAATATCGTTAAAGTGTATTAAAAACCACGTGCTTTAAAGATTTATTAATATTTTTTTATCTCAAGAGGAATTTTTTAATTTTAATTTGTTTTCCTATGCTATTTGTAATACGACCTATACTTTAGCCACAATTCTATGCAATGTAGTCGGACGCCCAGTTTTCTGCCCACTCCATCCGCTACAAGTTTGTCCACCTAGCACTATTATCGGATTTTTTATTATACACCCCTCGCTATGAACTGCTGTAGATGCCACAAAAAATTATACAGAAAATTAATTAACACCATTAAATTTGTCATGTTCTTCTGCTTTTACAAGTTTAAAAAATGTTTCTAAGAATGAATAAACTGTTTTAATAACAGAAATGTTTCAAAAAACGCGAAATTTATACCGTTTTTTCATTACGTCGACTACTATTTTTTATAATAGTGTTAATTAGTTTTTTCTACGATTTTTTGTGGCATCTACAGCAGTTCAAAGTGAGGGGTCTATAATAAAAATTCCGATAATAAATGAGAGTTTATTAAGAAACAATATCCTCAAACTATAACCTTGAGAGTTAAAATAAGATGTATTCGTTAACCTATAGATAATGCAAAATGGCTATGAACTAAGGTAAATGGACAAATCAGTCTATCGTCCTCCACATGGTAATATTCAGTTTGCAATTGTTTCACAATGGATAATTAGTGGTTAGCAGAACTTCCGCTGCAGCACGTCTCAAGGGGTGGGGAGACAGGGTTCGGAATCCAACAAAACTTTGAAAAATTGTTATGTAAGTGCATATAAAATGTTAACATATTTTCATAGAAATAAATGTATCATAGTAATATTTAAATTGTATATTCCACCTGAATGTTAATTCATCATTGTAAATTCCCAGCGTAAATTAGTGAAAACTATAAAGAAATGTTAAAGCATCACGCAAAAACTGCGGAACGAACTGAGATGGACATTTCCCGATCGTATACCTTTGAATGGGGAAGCTAAGTTAAGATCATTTCGATACGGCACAATACAACGCAGTAAAAGCTAATTTTAGAAAGGAGCGGTAGCAGTTTTATTATAAGTACTAGCAGAACTTACCAAGGGTCGCCAGGAAATTT
The DNA here is from genome assembly GCA_002313205.1 of Laupala kohalensis. Lineage (NCBI taxonomy): Eukaryota > Metazoa > Arthropoda > Insecta > Orthoptera > Trigonidiidae > Laupala > Laupala kohalensis. The sequence continues at coordinate 883,645 of NNCF01129229.1, read as the reverse complement.
GAATTTGTCTCTTCCCAGTCGCTTCACACAATTACAAGAAGTTTGGCAATACACAAATCTAACAGTAACACTTCTCCAGTCTTCATAATTCAAATATCCCACACTGCGATCTCAACTCATATTTTTAGTTCAAAATTAAGTAATTGACCAATTCCGTGTTACGAGTACGATTTTTGATTTAGCATGGAATATGCTACTTGTTTTTCCTTGTTATTACACATGTCCTATTCCGTTTCTTCCGCTACACAGGGCTTTCACAAAAAAACATCGTATGATCTCTTCTGACAGTTCAACGCAGTTTCAAATTTGATAAAAAGCATCAAATTAAAGAAATTTGTGTACCGGACGAAAATACAAACTTTTATCGTCATATATTAGTAGGTAGATGTATAGGCTACAACATAGTCGTAAAAGATAACTTCCGAGTTTGCATTTAATTAAAAAATAACTCACGAACCCCACATGAAAGCCAGAGTTATTCCAATTTGATTTTATACGTTCTACGTCGTCCGATAAGTAGTAAAGTTTATTATCATGGCTAGGTTAGATTTCATTACAGGTAGACTAATTATTGTTCTTGGAGTTTCTAAACACCTTGTAATTTGGTAATAAATGATTTGATAACTGTCACATACGTATTCTTCCAAAAACATTATACAAAATTAAGAACTGTTGTTTTTTCTCCGATGGGATGGTCGTAAGGAGTCACAATTGAAGTATTAACCTTTTATCTATATAAAATATTTTTTTAAAGAAAATTAGTCCTGACTTATATGGACTGAAATCTATCGAAATAATATTTTATATAGATAAAAGGTTAATACTTCAATTTATATTAACAGCTATTGAAAGGGTTGGATCATTTTCATTTCGTGAAATTGTAGCACGGGTCGGCGGGGAAGAGAAATTGGGAGAGAGGGGGGCTGTCTCATTACTCTTGAAGTCTCCAGTCTATGGAAAATAACATACATCCGCGGGTAATAACAGGGTATTAAAGGGGTAATATCAACTGTACAGTATCTTCGGAGAGAAACTAAATTCTCCCAAGGAAAATTTTTGAAAAAATATTATAAAAAAGAAAAATTACGTTTCTATTTCAACTTCCACTTTGTTTTACTTTTATATCCGCATGGTAATTAAAATTTAACTGCGCATATAATCAGATGTACGAGTGTTAAAAAAACAATGCAGAAAAGGCAATAGTTAAAGGTATGTTCATTTATGGTAGTATGTGCCCGACTGGCGCCAGTCAACCACAAAAACTTCATGAAACTTTCAATGTTTTCCATTCTGTTTATGATAAAAATTGTCAGTTTAACAGTGACTCGTGGATTATGGAGCATAAAAAACTGCGAATCATTAATAATCCCGACTAAATTCAAACAAGATATTTTAAGAATGGTCTCTAGTTTGAGTTCTCTAGTTTTGCGCCAGTTTTCGTTCAATAAATCGTCCGGAAATACAAGGCAAATTTCGTACTGACCTTTTCTATATTAAATTTTTGACGTGTTAGTATTTTATATAGATTCCATTAGAAATTACATGGGAATTTATTTAATTAGTGTTCCACTAGAGGCTGTAACCAGAAGAGCCCGCACTACTTCAAGATACTTTTATTCAACGATTAGTCCCGAACGGTTCAAAAAAATTAGACTCGATTATTCTTCCATTAAAAAATACCGCCTCGTTTTCTGGCACCGGACAGAATGCTCTTAAGAAAAGGATGGAATTAAGGTGATATCGTGTGCCCTGGATAGGCAGATTGTGTCGTGAACGCCGATCAATATTTCATCAGCACCGAATCGCGGCTGCCGTAAGGTGTGCGCACCGGCAGGCAGTGTAGCGAAGGAAGACGAGCCTAGGCATGGTATTTTGAGGCGCGCACGGGCTTCTATTTGCGGTTTTGCCTTGGAGCCAGATGACTAGCCCTTTGCGCGGTGTCGTCGAAGGCTTCAGAAAGACGCCAAGGATGACGACAGCTCAAGAGCACTGGGAAGGGATACTTAGCCCTGTATCCCACATTGCCATCACGGTTGCAATTGTGAGTTGAAATTAATCATTTCTTTTTTAGTGAGCAGAATACAAACAGACAATTCATTTCGTTAACATTTACCGAAATTTAGCCGACCGCAGTTAAAATCTCACCTGAATTTTTAATTTACGTAGTCAAGTTCGCGTGCATATAACGTAAGTTTTCTGTAAATCTATGTAGAGACTATATCTATGTAGAAAGATAAATAATAAATGCACGATTGTCCTTTGGGATTATCTTCAATGCAACAGAGCCGTCTTCGAAATGTCAGGCTTCCTCCATTCGAGAGAGCGATATATTGATGAAGGAGTGATCCATTCAGGAACCGCTCAGGCGCTCCGAAAACAAAGTTAATTCACCTGAAGAGACTGACTGACAATCCAGTCCAGTAAGAGCTAAACAGTGTTGCATTTTAATCGTCTGAGTGAGGTGGCATTCGACTAGTTCTTGGAGAGCATATTCCACTCCAAGAAATGAATGCGTGCAGACTATATTAAGTCTAATTCATACATGAACTGCAAAGTAAACCAAAACATTCCCATCACCAGTTAAACTATTATCAAAAGTGAAATGCACTTTCAGTGGATTTTGTTGCGAGAAGTCGTTCACATTTCTGCTATCTACATAAAAGATCCTAATAGAAAAACAAATGTGACTTACGAAGAGTTGACGAGAAAACATCGCGGAGTCACTTTGGTTTTCATCTTTCAAGAAACCCTAAAGGCGGTACACTTTTGTGTAGGTCTCTATTTCAAATGGCAGTCGCCCAAGGGATGACGGAGAAATTTTTCTTACCAAAGTCGGGTTAGGCGGAACAATTGCGACACGAAGTAAGGGGCAGAAGTTGGATATCGGAGCAATAATTCCTCTTCAAATCTAAGCACAAAATAACAAAGAACCAACGTCATTAACTTGGCGCACAGTGAAACCACGTGAAGCTGATTAATCCACAAAGCGCATTTTCAGATTTTCAGTAATTTAAAATAAAGACAAATCAGGGTAGTTTAATATCTGTGCCGAAGTAGCGCCAACAAGGTCAATTCAACTACTCCAGTAAACAAATCACTTGCGAAACTCAAATAGATCATCGAGGCAGTTGCGACACCATCTCGTGACGCTCGTCTCTCATGAAGGAGCATTCCGCTAGGTCAAAATAAAATGTATCGGTCTCACAATCTTTTTCTTCACTGAATCGTGAGAGAAATGCTTCCGGCTATCCAAATGTGGTTCCTAATTGCGAGGCGAAGGCCAACAGCTATACATAGCACTGACTGGTTTCCTCAGCACGGACTCAACATGTGGATGTTGCTGTCGTGAATGTTTTATTCTCTTCGAAACAATAATCCCGAGCCGGTATTCCGCTCTGATAAAAAAATAAAATTAACATAGCGCGATATTGGATAAAATAAAGACAGTTTGATGAAAATGTAATTCACGAAGCTAATTAACGTTTCCTGAGAGCACATTATTAATTCGGATACGAAACAAAGTTATTTGTAACTTCACAGAATGCAAGAAGAAGAATATAGTAGTTTTATAAACTGAAATAATGAATGTATGGAGAATGTAGAAGTCAAAAATAAAATAGCAAACCAGCATGCGAATATAAAAATTCACTTAGTTATCTCAAAGGAGGTAAAGTAACAGATTTAGGTAATTTCTGTGGACACGTCTGGATTCTTTCAAATGTACCAATAATATGAATCTCATTTAACTATAAATAAAAAATGCTATGCTTGAATGGAGAAGGTACTGTAGTTAGTTTCGCACCTAATGATACAGATGGTGCTGTTAATAAACATCAAAGTGCGGTAAGAACTCCCAAACGGCTCACATACGAGATCCCAGCTTCTGTTAGACATCCACAGAAGGTGACGCATGGGACATCTGTAGTTCCGATTTCACAAAAATATAATGGAATCCTTTCACAATAAAGAAATGAAACTTAAACAGAACATATCTAATAATCTATCATTTTGACACAACATTTTGAAGAAATTCGATTTTTTTAGATGCTACAAATTGTAAAAGGCAATCCATCAAATATATAAGATATAGTAATTTCTAAACAAGCTATACAAAAATGGAGTAGCAATGATCCATAGTACCTCACAGGTTATCTTTTCACATCAAACATTTTACCTATTGCTTTTAAACGTACCAGCGTGCTCTGACTGATGGGGGTGGGAGTTGGGGTTCAGTACTTTGCGACGCGCTCTGCGGGTTCCTCGACAGCTCAAAAGCTGATTGATTCTTCAACATGAATTCCGCCAATATTATCTTGAACTTCCACTGGGATGTCCCAAGCCTCTTCGCTCTGCTCTCGCGAGCCGCCTTTGTTACAACAGTTCGCGTCGACCTTGCGCGTAGCCTCGGCAGTGCCGCGGGCAACGGGGTGGAGACATGCGTCGTCCATGCGTGCAACGACGGCGGCTTTAGCAAGGTCGCGACGGAGCCCAAGGAGACTGACCCCGGAAGTGACACGACATGCGAGGATTTGTGAGGCCGAGATGCGGAACACGGCTACCGAGATTTGGACATGGGAGAACAGCTGTGACGGATAAGAGGATTTTCTTCTAATAAAGAAAACGAGAAAATTATGGCGTGGCAACAGAACATTTTTACTCACACGTCTTTCTTCATTGTAACCCAACCGGAAGTACAATGTAAAATTACGTTAAAAGTTTCTGTCTACCAACACTAACCACACCAGAAAAGTGGGGAGCTATATTCTGAACAATTATAATAACGCAACTGTATTTCTAATTACGCAGTCTTATTGATCCTGTCAAAAACACATTTTTACATAAGATGCGAGTTAATAACACTTTACGCGTACATTATTTAAAAATACCTCTCAGAAGTGGATGATTGCATTCACTGTACTGAACATGGGAGATACATGAGACAGTGTACGTGTGGGGGCGATATTAATGACCGTTCCAGCAATAGGAAAAAGGTATCGGAATACATGTAGCAAGTACTTCCGATAATAAGACTTAACCACTGAGCCAAGAAACCAGGTCGCAAAGTTCTATGTTACGTTACTGTTATACTACGGAGATTTTTTCCTTTATTTTCGCAAAACCACGTCTCCAATGTACATCATTACAAGGCTTACAATATTTTAGTGTTAATCTTGATAATGTTAGGAGCAATGTTTCCCCCCCCCCCGAGACGGACGCTTTTCCAAAATCAAGATCACCTCCCCCTTCCTCCTTCGTATCAATCCTAGAATAACCAGTCTCGAAACTGAGCAAAGTCCCCATGTCCACCTATTGATGCCGTCGACTCATCCATTGCGCACAGACCTGAGTCCTAAGTACCTCGCATATGGACATGTCGCCTTTGCATAGTTTTGGTAGAAAGAAATAGAAAATTGGAATACAGTGGGAAATAATGTCTACTCAAATGAATACTCAACAGAGACCTCACTCAGGCGATAAGAGGAATGCAGAATCAATTTTGAAAGAACAAAATTCCTCAACGTTAGAACGTATTCGTGAATTTTACTTGAATTCGATGTCAAATATTCAAATAGCTGATTTTCATGATTATTTACAATCGTTTTAGTAGTACGCTAATGTATTTTATTGTGTAATACTTTCTAATTAATCTGGAACACCAGAGTAAATGTTTTATTGCAATAGACTTATTTTTTACGGAAGCGCCATTTCTGCAGAGGTATTTGGATTTTTAGAGTGACTACCTTATGACTAAATTCTTTAGATATTTTAGTAAAGTGAATCTCATTATGAACAATATATTTAACGTCTAAAATAATTTCCTCTCAGATTGCATTTGCATTCAAACCGTCTCGTTTTCGCCTTCAATTATAAATTATTTCAACGTGGTTCATTTATATAAATATTTCATACATAACATTCCGTAAGAACGTGCCATTATAGAAGTTTCGAGATCTTTGGAAATATTGATATTCTAGCTGATTTGAAGTGCAAAGGTTTCGCTATATCATTCATTTTACCAACATACTTTTTACCGACCTATTACGCATATATGCAAGACAAATTGTAGTGGTCATATTCCCATCGGAGTTAGCAAATTCATATACAACACCCTTCCCGAGGAACTTACACAACGTTTCATTCTTAGAAATAAAAGTGAACTGAACATATCGCCAACCCTCACCAGCAAAATCCTGTCCACAACTCCCCCTAGATTCTCTCGATATTTTGGCCTTCGCCAACAATACCTCCAATAAAAGCTCAATCGCCTGATCTAAATGTTTTGGCTTACGATACTGGACGTGCGGAGTGGAATATTGGGATACGGACAAAAGTAGACAAGCGATATGCTTAAATAAGATATTTGTAATGACTAAAAAACGACAAATTCAAAAATTAAGTCATTCAATTAGCCGCAAAATTGACATCACAAATGGTATAACCATTATAAGATCGTTTAATACATTAAATTATTCTCGATATTACACCCAAACCCAGGAACGGTCTAATTTAAAACCTTTCCAATCAAACACCAGCTAAATACCACTTTTTATATAAGAAGTTGCGAAAATAGCGGGGAGACCTACGCGAAACATGTCCAGCACTCGCTGAAGGTGACACTAGAACAAACGGACGACGTGACCCTCAAATGTGTAAAGTGATGTGATACAGGGACGAGCAAAAATCCAAGTGTGAAGCGGGGTAGGACTGTAGCGAGATGGCGCATATTGATCAACGGTGTTAGCGGCAACGCCACCTCGCCACGACTCGCGTTGCTGCCTCGAGGGGAGGTCCCGAGAAGAGGATGGCGGGCGGACGGCCGTTCGTCCGCCTATCGACCAGCGAGGGCCGCGACCCCGTCCTCACTAGTCCACCACAAGAGCAATACCACCTTCCAAGTACACTCTGCTGCGATGGTCCTCACGGTTCTTACTTACAAACGAGTAAATACACACCTCAAATTGCAAGCACTTGGAATAAAACAAGGGGAGTCGTATCGTCGTCTCAAACAGTGTTGGAAATCATCCACTCGAGTCCTCATTTCGCGAGAGCAATTACTAATACTACATTTGACACGATTAGTAAATAAACAGACAACACATTTGGATGAGAGGTCAAAATTCTGAGGATGATTCCTCAAAACTTTAGGATATGATATCCCATACTATACTTATTCATGATGTTCTCTCGGTTTTGCTTAAAACTAACAAGTTCGTTACTTTTATTTATTGTTCAGTACCAGTGCCACACAAAAGAACGATCGCATGCGCGTGATACCGTTCCCAGAAAAATTAATTTCACAAACGGAAAATTGTCACAAATTCTTCCGATCAACGCAATGAATATTTCCTTATTAAGACCTCGTAGAATACAACTAAAACTCCGGTGAAAAATCTTTTTGGCAATAACTGTCCTGGACTCGCGAATCGGATTACGGAATCCTAGTCTGTATAGGGGTGGCGGAGACGAAAAGTGACGGCCTGTCACAGGAGAGAGGTTTCGGCGGTGACAACGAGAATTGGCTCACCAACCGTGTTGACATTCCTAGTTTACCAGTTCAGAAATATTGCAGCCACTAAAGCTGTACCAGAAAGTGACAAAAATTCCCCGCCGAAGCGCGACTTCGAATTGTGGCGCCCAGAAGAATAAATATTTATTTCAGAACCCATCATCCTTTCCCATATGAGTGATGTTACCATTATTATCCGGGACAATCCAGCAGAGAAAGAAGCTATCCTGAACGTAGGGACACGATGTCCCTTTGGGTCTGGGAAGATATATACACAGTAACCACTGTTTAACTTTCAACTATGAAGAACATTAAATAGGCTCATTAAATGAAATCACAATTGTCGGGACAACACGTATCTGTTTGACAAGGTGACATGCACTAGCATTGAGGTTGTCCCCACTTTACTCCAAGTCACTTGCCAAGCGTACTGTTTGTTCGCTGTCTTGCAGAACAATAGAACAAGAATACTCCCAGGTCTTTACCCAGAGCTCTTAAGTTCCGCAAAAGAGGGCATTTATGAAAAATATTACATTTTTTGACGTTTCTTCTAGTATTATTCCTATTTCGTACCCGAAATCAAATATTTAAAGGAAGCGTTAAATAAATGAAGGAAAATGCAACCCCTGATTTGAGAAAAAAAAATCTGCTGAAATTAAGTCAACTGTATGTTATATCTAATCACAGTTTTCAAAACCATGTTGTGCAAATGTATACTCATATTGAATATGTTTATACTGGTATGACAGCTTTCAAAAGATGGAAAATATTTATTTCAATATAATACTTTGCAACACGATCAACGTCACACAACGCATCATTTAATGCTCTAAAAGACGATTTACTCCGTCTGGTTACACAGAATAGAAAAGCATATCTTCCACAATATTTGCGTATTCATATATATGACGATGATAATTGCATATCTTCACTGTATTGTGAAAGGAGGTTTATGAATGCATAAGCTTTATAGCGCGAAGAACTGAAAGGAATTGATCGCCTTTTTTCGTTTTACGACCATCCACAACCCAGGAAACTATTCTTCGTAACTTCGCACTTTTTTCGTGGGGACCGATAATTTATATTTAAAATGTAAAATATTTACTCCAAGTGTCTCAACAAAATATTACAATTTAGCTTTAATCACAGAGATAATTTTATTTTAAAAATTTAAAGTGGGAGATGCATCGAGAAACACAAAAACACACTCACTCTTAGATCTGCAAACAAAAACTTAACCCGTCACGAGTGGGTCATTCTTATGGGTCACTTTCTATTCAAGAGAAAAATGTATAGTATTTTTCAACTTAGAATTAGTAAGTTTTTGGGATTTAATTAATGAGCTGAGCAGTTCCATTGTAATGAGGAATTTTAAAAGTAAAACGGTATAATGATTTAATCCCCTCTGTCAATTTCAACCAGGTCAATCAATACTGATATGTACCCGGGTATTTTTGAATTTATCTACCTGAGTATTTTACATCACTAATTACATTAGATATCCTCCCATTAATATGTACTAGAAATATTCTTCGTACTCAGGAAAAACTTCAGTGAAAAGCTCGGACATAAACGTCCATGACTCAATTGTTCTGTACATAATTCTTTCATGGCAACTTATCAGGAATGTCTACCTTATTTCAGAATTTATCGCGCAGAAATAAAAAAGTTATAGAACGCCATCATAACAGATACAGACATTCCCACAATGTTCAATCCATAGTAAACACTAACGACGACTGAGGTAACTTACCATACTCTGTCACAAACGAGTGTTTGTACTCATCAGAGGTCCCACGACCAGAAATGCATAGCCGCGGTTTGTTCAGCTAGTTTTGGAGAATAATAAGATGTATTTCATGGTCGCACAAAACGTGCAACCTCATATAACCCCTGAAGCAAGACTGAAACGTATTCACCCTCCGGTTCAAAGAAAAAAACTTTTGAGCAAAAATATACCTTATGCATTGCATTTACTTCTCGTATTCAAGTAGATGTATTGGCCGCGTAAAATAATCATTCCAATCTATCGCAGAACTTAAGCTGTACTCCCATCTGATAAACTTGCGTATACATATCTGCTAATTTTAAGATGAATCAGGATTTATAGTCTTTTATTGCCGATTGTCCCTTGGAATGAATATTCTCAGGCTTCATTCCAATGATGCGCGCTCTCCTGCCGTCACACATCACACACACCAAGATGATAAAGTGAATATTCTCTCACGCCAGGTCTGTTTTTAACGTCCAGTGCGGAAGAGCATTTGTGAACACCTCTCTGTCTCTCCGGGATTAAGGTCTTAGTCACTACTGACCCCCAAAAATTGGAAATGTTACTTTTATTTAACGTTTCTACCCCTTTTTTGCACAGAAAATGGATATAAACACTAAATAAGACGACGAAATTAACGGTTTAGGTCAGGTTCTTTCATCTATTTACGATTGATCCTAATTTTATCGTAATTATATTGTATTTTAACGAAGTTTATTCAAAGTTTAATCTAGAATACAAACATTACATTTTAAAGGTAATAAAACGTTGTATACAAAATAACTCTGTCAGCTTTTTGGGTCCAGTAGATGACGTAAGAGAACCCGGGACAGGCCCAGCAGTGTGCTCATTAGGGCTGGAGAGTCCGGCAGAGTTCGAGGAAGTATCCTGATCAGTCACACGCCACTTTCATTTGCAAATAGTATAAAACTACCAACTTCGAGCTTCTAGGAGGCGAAAGAAATAAGCTAGTGATTTCATTTGCCAGTCATTTTGATCAAATGCACTAGTTGTAAACATTTCTCTTTGCAGTGGGGGAGGGCGCCAGAGTACTTGCGCGGTACGGAAACAAAACCTTCAAAGAGCCCTGATTCATACTTCATTACCCTGGTTAATGGAGTCTACTTACGTTCTTCAATACACAATACTTCAATTATTCGCAATAAAAGCTAGTTATTTTTTTCCTTTACATTCTCTTTTCCCGAGCGTTCACTATTGCCGGATCCTTCTTTATATTATTCTTATTGTATTGAACAGTTTTACCAGATTTCTGGCATTGTATTTTCGAGTGCGGGATACGAAGAATAGTGTTCTAATGATACGAGCAGCGAGAAGCGCTCGTTTCGCTGCAGAGACGCCTCGTAACCCAACCCCACGAACGCATCCATCGCCTTGCTCTACATCGGCGATCAAGCGCCGCTCGAGGAAACAAGAGCACCGCCAGCCGACTGACGACGGGCAGAGGAGAGCAAAGCACCACTTTCCTCGCCACGGCGCCGCCACCCGCCACTTTCGCCGCTTGCCCAATCGCATGGCCACGCAGGCGTGGCGGAGACGAGACGGCAGGTACGAGCGCCGCAGCATTGTTCTGGGACGGGAGATGGCAGGCAACGCGTTCGCGACTGAAGGACCGCTCGCTCTCACTTCCCAGAGTGCGTGAGTGTTCAACGAAAAGTCAATGCTTCAGCAAACAACTCCCCGTCAAGTTCAATGCATTTTATCCGCGGAGACTGAAGTCAAGTTGTCAACTATTCACGAAATTTGGAAATAAGAGTTCCAAATTCCTAAAAGTCCGAATTAATTAAAAATACACTTTACTTATTTCGACTGTTGGATGAGATCAACTACTTGTTGGGGGTACTTTAGCGTCGCTCGGACGGATATGATGCCTTAAAAGCATTGCCGATTCATCTTACTTGGCGCACGCGATGCTACAAGAATACAACTTTCGCCGAAGACCTTTCTTACGAACGAACACATACTAACTTCATTGCGACAAAACAGAAAAACCTACGACGGATAAATTCATGTACATTACAAATGAATTAAATACCCCTTGATTGTATTTGATTTGTAAAACATTCTGTGAATAAATAAACCAAAAAGTATGGTTTCCCCCAGAGAAAATCAAGCAGTTTGAATCAAGGTGATGAGCGATCCAGTCACTTTCAAATCCACAAGCGAATTGTTTGCACACACACTAAGCAACTTTCAAAACGTCTCATGCGATAATTCGGAACTTCGCAGCGAAGTGACAATCTACGGACACAAAATATAGCACGCAGTCGCCGTCACATACAGAGCGGACGATCCAGTGCACGACCCGTCGGCTACTAATTTAACCAGTCATTTCACTCTCTTATCAGTCAATGCACGATCAAATTTAATGCACGACAATGCGTGTTATTTAACTTTGTATAAAGTAATATTTACACAATGAATTGTACACACAAGACGAGATTAAACAATTCTGAGTGGGTTGGATAATTGTTTTCGCGTACGACAATTAAGAACCGACAGACAGATTAGGACTTCCGAAAATTCAAAATTAAGTCAAGTGTTTAAGTTGCAAAAAAAATTAAAGTTATTTCTTTTTAATGAAAGATTTTGAGAATGTTAATGCGATACTAGACAGGACGCTCAAGGTAATAAACAATTTTACGTGAGGTACTTGTATTGATGAGTTTTCCATGCGTTTTACGACATAGATGGGGTGGCATTTCCTTAAAAATATATTATCGATGTAGGAGACACTAATGAATTACACTCCCCTTTTGGAAACATTAAATTTCTTTGCATGATGTTCCGTCCCTTTACGAGTGACATCCCCTTCCGGTTCAAAAGATATTACATGAGAAATTCAAACGTTAATAAATAGATCATTGGAATGTTTGTGACTTTCACAATTCATGTTCCATTTCTGGAAATAATTCCCACGTCAGATAATGTCATGGGAAGATTTTTATGAGGTGAGCATCATCATTAGAGAACGAAGGGAAAGGCTCGTCTTTCTGACAGGGAAGTTCCGATTTCTTTCTCTACTACTACGGACACCGTCGTTAAGTCGCCGAGAGGATTTCCTGGTGACGTCACTACAGTAGAATTGAAAGGAGTCCACTTGACTCATACAAATTGACGCTCAGACGAGGAGGAAAAGATGCTATTTCGATAGAGCAAAAGGCGTAAGATTATGTTCCAGATTATTAGTAATGTACAAAATGGGGAGAAAACATTTGATTGGCTGGTTCCTCGTCATTCTTAGAAATCGAGGCAAAAACTAAAACGCGTTGAGCATGAAATATTACATAACAGATGGATTTATTTAATTTCTTTGTAATATCCACACTTAATTTTAACGTATAGTGAATTTCTCTAAAGGTAAATCTTTAATTATATGATTTTAAACTTCTTTACTTAAAAAAAAACTAATCCAATAAAAAAATTACGGAAATTGAATAATACAAAAAGCTCCAGAGCGCGAACACATGAAAAAATATCCACTCGACTTAAAAATAATCGCTTGGACGATTTTCAGATTTACCAGCATAATTGTGTTTTTTTTTTTTTTGGGGCTTTAGGGCTCGTCAACAGCAAAGGTCATTAGAGCCCTTGCAAGTAGGGAAAAATGCAGTTTCGCACCATAGAGAAGAGCCGTAGTGACTCTTCCCCGTGTGTGGGACTCGCCGAATATCTCGACCATACCCACTAAAAAACCCTCCTGAAATCAACAAATATCTAAATAGAAAGATGAAAGAAAAGAAAATAATAATTGTGTAAATGATTATAGTAAAAGCCCAAACAAAATAAAAAGCCATTAGGGAACTTCATTTAGCTTAGAGCTTTTTTCCCCTTCTTTTATTAGTACAGTGAAAAGATTATACTTTAAAATTTAGTGGACAACTGTGGTTCTCTTGCGGTCATTTCGTATGGCGTTTGTCTCGTGCACTCATTCTCCAAAGTAATCGCAAACTACGTCATAAATTGAGACGCGAATTGTATAAGTCAGTGGTAGCGTGTCCGATAACCTCGGAACTTTTTCTTCTTCTTGGGGATTTAGGGCTCGCCAACGTCAAGGACATTAAAGCCCTTCTTGGAACTATTGCTCAGTATACGAATAGCAGAAATGGTATAGGGCTTGGGAAGAATAGTTACTCAAGTTTAATTCCCGTCCAACTCGCAGAGAATTTGCTCGAAAATGAATGACGTCATAATTGTTACATGGTGACGATCTCACCACCCCCACAACGAATTAAGGATGGAATAAATCGTTTAACAACGTCTTCTGTGAAACAGACAAAGTGGGGTTAACGTCAAACCAAATTGATCACAGACACCTTTATGTAGTAACCTAATTAAGTAAAAACTCTCAACCTTTAACAGACGTGTACTATATGATAGACGTTATTGTAGAAGAATTTAGGTAGTTTGATCCGAATTGCTCTCTTTCTAACTGGTTTTAAATAGCATACAAGGTGCTTCTTGCGTCGGTCAATCGATCTGAACAATTCCTGTTAAACATTCAACCCATTAACGAAATACCACGTGTCGATTTTTTTTCACTTCTTATGAGGCACATTTCTGACATTTCTTTATCAATATTGACTATACAGTATTAGAAATTATGGCAAATCACTGATAAACAATGATCGCTTACTCACAAGAACAATCCCGAATTTAAAGGGAGAGAATGAAACGATGTCTCTAAATTAGCTTTCAGACAAAAATTCTAAAAAAAAATAGAAAACTGAATAGACATATTGAAAAATACAATCCAACAGCAAAAGGTTTTGTCGATGTGGCGAAACTAGCACGAACATCGGCTAACAAAGCGACCATCACGCGATTAGAGCATGCGACCCGTCCGCGGATCCACCAACGCTGTTCTCCTTTATCAAGTCGTACGCATGCGTCACAGAGCTTCGCCACTACGCCACGACCCAAGTCTCTGGGCCTCCAACATGAGCCAGCTTGCTTCTATTGCAATGATATCTTTTGACAATTTAACGTTGTATACATACGTCTGTTATACTTCGCATTGTTTCGCCATTCACCACAATCACTAAAGATCTCAGAAATCAGCACATTACGCAGAAGAGGTTACGACAGTAAACTAAATCAAATTCCCCATAAATAACGTACAATTCATTTAATAAATGAAAAAAAAATTTTCATTCATTGGGAGGTCAAACTACGTTCTCGGTTGGGATGCAATTAGCGAAGATATGATACGACCATGAAATTGATACTAGACTTGACACTATAATAATGGTAACGGAAACAATTTTATGCTCTCAAAGAAAAAATAAACTGTATAAATAACAGTTTCCATAACAAAGTAAAGAAATTTGTTACGAAAAGAACGAGACAAATTTCTGTAAAGCACATTTCTTTTTACCTCATCGCTTAGAGATTTCTTGCTTCATAACAACACGCCATAACTCCCTAAAAATTTAAACGATATCGTCCCATGGGTGAGTAAAATAGTCTTTAATTCGTTCAAAAGAAATTGGTTTTGCACAAACTTCTTTAATTATAAGA
>NNCF01129229.1:843609-868768 GCA_002313205.1 Laupala kohalensis | reverse complement strand
AATATCTCAGTTTTGATCCGAGCTGTAGATTACAAAAAATAGTTTGTATTGATGAGCTTCGACATGTTGGTTATCTATATGTGAAGCTTATTTGTTGACATTGTTTACATTGAAATGTTACGTCTGTTGAACCAAATTTAAGTGCTAATTAACCTCTTATAAGCAAATGAAGCATGCTGTGAGCTCAAATGTTTCCTAGTTTTTGATTCCACAAAATGTCTGATCAGAATCCGAATATTATAGTAATTTTATATTTTTTGTAATTTCTAGCACATACTTTTATTTATCATAATCTCTTGAGATAACACAAAGTGTATTGTAATATTGTTTCATGATAGCATTGATTCCTAACATCAAAATATATAAGCACCCCACTATGGGACACTGGGAATGTTCGGTTACACTTATTTGTAAATATTATTACCCATAATGTGCATTATTACTCTTTTTTATATGGAATTTTGAGTTACAATGTGCTCTTGAACTACTTTTATACTTTGACAAATGTTGGCTTTCTAGTATTACCCTCTCTACTAAATAACAAATCCAACGTGAACAGCTTACTAACAAAAAGAGTATAGGTGGTCATGACAGTGGAGTGATGGGAAACTTTTTATTCAATTACTGATGAAGATGGCAGACTTTAAATTACTGTACTATTAGATATTTTCCCCAGTCCCTTTCACTACAAGTGGACGACATGGGATAAAGTTGGAAAAACAGCTGGCAGCTGCAAGGTTGAACAATGTAAAATATCTGAATGTCTAGGCAAAATGGGATAAAAACTACTTAATACCCAAGCCTGATAAAAAATGGCAAATGACAGCTTTTGTAAATGTCTCATGAACTATTTGAACTCCTGTAAAGTTGTTTTGACTATTTTTTGAAGAAGAGATTAATGTTTTTCCAGAAAATAATTGATTATCTTCAAAAAAATCACACTTTGATGCAAGATTTCATAAAATATTATTTATTATATTTTACTGTAGCTATTGTATTCTTTGCAGAAATTGTCTGTGATAGAAGTGGTGTTGCTATTCACCATCCTGGTGTGTAAAATGCTGCGATAGATTTTATGATACTGAAGAAATTGTTTTCATACATCTAATAGTACCACCATGAATTCAAAAGTAAATTTAAGTAGGCTCACTCTTCCTCAGATTTACTACACAAAAAATGATTGCAATATAACCCCAAAGACACTTCCGTGATCATGGATGATTGTTTCTTAGAAATAATGAAACTGCAAGTGCCCTGCCATATTTGGGGTGATCTATTTATAAAACGGGGGAAAAAATAAATTGACATTTAAAAGTTTATTGACGCCCGTTTAGCAATATATCAAAGTATAAAACAATCTAAATACAAAAAGTTGGGCATATATAGGTTACGAATTGGAGAGTGGTGTATTTATAATAAACACATACAATGGAAATAAAATTGTATTGCTCTAATGTTATCACTGTAATTGAGAATATAATTAAACACGTTTACACTGGTCATTGATTTTTTATTTCCACCGCATAATAATCAGAACACATGCACAAAATAAACAAACAGTAATTGTAACATAGCTTCTGAAGAAAACTATTTCATTTTAGAAATTAGCGAGTTAATCCAAGGACTATAAATATTCTCTTTCGAACGAACGATGTGTACAATTAAGTCCTCCAGACCATTTCGTAAGTGACAAGCAAAAATGCCCGTTTTCCTATACTTTATACAGACTTAAGTGTCTACCTTGACGTCATCTACTTCGAGCGGCTACGAAAGTGTGAGCACCTTACCATGCTACAAACAATATTCGTATAAAATTCTGCGCTAGTTATGTCATTATCATATACTATTCATAATTGTTCTGATATCCTTTTCACATTGTTTCATATTCAGCATTAACCAAAGTGAAACTTGCCTAAGCAGATAGGGAAAAGTAGTATCTGCCATACAGTTAAATAAAATCGTCCTGTTAAATAAAAGTAATCGTCCAAAAACTTTAAACTTGTCCAAAAAGCAGTTGCAAACTGCGTATGACCAAGTGGGAGATAAAGTTATTGGGGAATAATAAACAAAGTTATTCTTCGGAAACAAGCAAGGGACCATCCCATCAATCCCGATCAAGGGCCCACGTTAGTTTCATTCATTTTCCTGTGCGAATGAATCTCAAGGATTAAGCTAGTATTTAATAATACACGTTCGAACGTCTCCCGTAAGTAGCGTGCCTTCCAGGAATACCTTGAACCCTTACAAGCCAAGGTCACACATCCCAACCTCAACTCACATTCACTGAAACTAAGTACTCAACTCCACGCATCACTGCGGATCTTGCTTCCATTCCAAAGAAATTAGACATCACTTCCAGTGTAATTTTGACATTTTATTTTGTACTACTTAGAACACGAGATATTCGGACAAGTCCGTTGCGAGCCGCGTCGGCGAAGTGGAGGAACAGTCAGTTTGTTATCATAGAAATATGAATCAAAAATAATGAAAATCCTTCGAAAAAAGTAATGGGTTGCAACCTCACGATTTGTACTGCGTGAAATAAACGCAAAAACAATACTAATACATCGCATTTGAGATACAACAAACAAGACTAATTAAGCACCTGAATATCTATTGAAATATTGACAGAAATCATTAAATGTATTATTTTCGTTAATTTACATAATAGAGTAACTGGGTGACGGATTGACTATCCTAAACACACAAAATTGCAGGTACTTGCTTGCTTTGCACATTTGAAAATCGAATAAAGTGCATTACGGAAACGAGAAACTTAGTGTTCTAGTTACAGTTACATAACTCGTCTACGCAATGCGACAGTGCACTACATTATTTTGTACAATTTGCTCAATAAAATCTTTTCAGCCATATCAACGATGAGAACATTATGTTGAAGTCAGGGGCATTCCCAGGATTTTATTAGGGGAGGGGAGAGGTTTGTGTGCGTATGCACATCAAGAGAAATACAAAAAGGGAAATTTCTTTTAATTTCGGGGGAAGGGTTAGATTCCCCATTCCCCCCCCCCCCCCAGGTACGCCACTGGTTGAAGTATTAGTGCATACAGAAATTTTCATTTTGAACTACAAGAGTTGAAATGCAGAAAAAATGAATCGAGAAAACGTAAGAATTCTCTCAATGAAGGAATACATCCACTCTGTTTTGGGTTCGTTTGTAACAGACTCCAAGATCGTAGCGGGGTCCAAAGAGCATAGCTCAACGCTTGTATTCGCAATGACCCCACACTACAGGGAATTTCGTTATCAAACAAAGCACTTGAGAGAACCCTGCGGAGGATATTTGACAGTGCAAAGAAAAAACGTGACAGTGAACCAACACCAATTCATCAAAAACATATTTACTGCAAGAAATCGTCACCTGATCCTCCACTCTCCTTCAAGCTCCTCATTGAGACGCGAGTTGTGGCGCAAAGGCCGCTGGCGAAGTGAAAGTAAACAGTGCCTACGCAAAACGCGCACGCACAATTCGCGCAACATCAAGAGGACAGAGGCGCGAGCGCAAACGCGCGCGCGCTTTTCACGTCCTCTTTAAAAAGTGTGTCACCAACAGCGAGCGCCCTGCGGCATACGCACCTAGTAGGTCTAGCGTCGCGGCGACCCTTATTTACGTAGTGGTTAGCCCAAGACAGCTCCCAATGCTGCACTGGCCGATAGCACAGATATGTAAACATTCAATGTATTATCTTCACCTCGGTACGACTTTACCTCACCCAGTCCCAATTACGTACTGTGACCATTTGACGGAACAATTGCACTAGTATTAGCCACCTCATCTATCTTCACATCTTCCGACGAAACTAATGACACCGAGACCTTCATATCAATTTAAAAGCAAACAAGTAAACCTATAGTTGAAAAAAAAATGGTCATCAAAGTGAGAATATTTTATAATTCCCCCCTTCCCCTGGACAGACTATCTGATGCATTATAATTTCACACTGCACACCAATTACATGCCCTGTAAAGGTGAACTGAAGCCAAGACTAAACAAAAAAGTGCAATTGTTTTCTCGAGTTTGAGGTAAGAAACTTGCTTTATTTCGCAGGTATTAATATCAATGAAGTTCATAGATAAGATCAAAAAGACAATAACTAACAAACCATCTGATGATCATAGCTCATTTGGCAGGTGCAGCAGTGGCGGTACTTTGAAAGGTCCTATTCTCATGAACTTTATGACTTATAGGTTTCAAGGTAACAATTGGTAGTTTATTATGATATTAAAAAGACAGCAAACATGATTTATGAGAACTCCTAACTTGGTGAATCTTTGTCACTCATCCCTAGACTCCTGCTTCCACCATCACCTTGAGTTTTTCACAAGAACCAGGGCTATTAACAAATAACATTACCGTAACAAACTAGGTTTAACTTCAGCATGAGGACAAAAGAAAAAGTGTATAGAGAAAATTATGTTACAAGCCATTACATTGCTGCAACACTATTTCCAGCATTTGGAGAAATTTTAATACATTAGAGCTGCATTGCTAAGCTGATTTTTTCCACTTCATAAAATGGTAGATATTTATTGAGGCCAATTTAGGATGGCGTGACTCCTTTCATCACTTAATTGAAATGAATACCAGAGAGCTCTTAGGGGTGTAAAAAATTAAACCCGAAACAGATGAACTACCACTTCATGAATCACATTTTACTCAATCTAGAACAAAAGCCAATTACTTCTTTATATCAAACTCAGAAGACCAATTTTTCCCTCCACAAATTCTGAATTGCAGTGCAATTTTAAAATACCATTAGTACACTATCCAAATAAGTGTA
Organism: Laupala kohalensis; assembly: GCA_002313205.1. Lineage (NCBI taxonomy): Eukaryota > Metazoa > Arthropoda > Insecta > Orthoptera > Trigonidiidae > Laupala > Laupala kohalensis. The sequence continues at coordinate 863,969 of NNCF01129229.1, read as the reverse complement.
CTCCCGCCCTCATTGATTAGTACATTGAGTTAGCTTTGGTCTCTACAACAAATATAAAAAAGGGGCAGAACATTCAGAATATAATTTCACACTTACCAACAGAAATAAGCGCATTGTAATAAAGTACTAATATTCATGAAAAATTAAATATATATTTGATGCAATACATTTTCCAAAACAGCAAATCATGAAGAATCACTGCACAGAACAAAATCTATACCAGATTGAGATTCTAGAAACTGGTTAGTAATTAGTAAGAAAATCTGCAAAAACTATAGTTGAAATATTAAAATCAAATTTCGATGAAAACAACCTCCACGCAACATAACAAAAAATTCTGAATCTTTAACTTGGGTAAAAAATTACAACGCATTGTTAAATACACCATGCATTAGTAATACCTCTTCATTCCTCCAGCTTCGTCACTTAGGCACATGAATCCTCACATGACAGAACTCCGCCATTTTATCTTACGTTTGGGTACTTATCTTACGTAACGCATATTCTTTATGTGAGCATTTTAAACAACTACTTGCAGACTAATAAGACAATACCTTGATGCACACGACTCGCTTTCAATTGGAGGTATCACAATAACTTCACACAATTTCACTGTCTTGATGAACACGAAAACTTCAGTTCTGCTGAGCTGAAGTACTCACAGTAGCAGACGAAGCGGGGTGTGGCGGACGTCAGCTGACCACAGGTTCTCGGTGCAAGACTTTGCACATGACTGCTACCGCTAAGTTCTTCAACGAAAGTAATTCTGTTGAAACTTCCCTGTCACGATCATTCGGTACGGATATTCAAAATGAACCCGAAGTATACTGAGAGGAAACGAGACACCCGACGCACAAGGTGTTCCACTCGAGACTAGAACAAGATTGCAGATAGCAGAGAGGTAACCAACGCGAATACACCCGAACTTGGTCGGAGAAGAACGAGAGACCCGGACACCTCACTTCACCTTTCTTTAATTTATTTCAGAATAAATGAAAATTGTTTCGTTCTAAATCTAGAGTTAAGTCAAACAAAAATTGAATATTCAAAAAAAACAAAAACACTTATCACATAAGAGAAATTTTGTTTTCATAAGAAGCAAGGTTTTATTGAACAAAGACATTTTCATATTTTTCAATGCACCAGTATAATTATTAATTTATTCTATCAGAAAACAAAAACCTGCAAGAAAGTAGTAGACAGTAACATTTGTAATTATCAATTACATTTTCAAATGTAATTTTATCATAAACAATCTCTTCTAATTTTCAATTACTTCTGTTGAGAAAATTTATCAAAATATGCTTACATTATATCACCTACACAAAAATATAAATCACTTGAAATTGAACATATGAAGCATTTCAAGATAATTCTTCCACGTTTCATCATTAACGTCAGAACTCACAGTTCACTATGCCATAACGGGTCAAGCAAACATGTAAAGAAAATACAGGGCATAAGGGGACACCAAGCACTTTGTTTGAAAGCAGACAAATCTGGTGACATAAAGAAAACATTTAATAAATCACAAGCAAATTATGAAGATTTCAAGCAATTGGCAAGACAAGACCTATAACTGCTAAAGCAGTTTCTTACATGCTTGCCATGCCCTGGCAGAAGCTAAGTGAACATGGGGAAAAATTACACCGCTTTTATCAAGCTAAGAGATAAAAGGAAAAAGCTTACCATGCCCTAACGCAGACTACAGATGGCAAGAAGCACAATATGCGAAGAGAAAGGCAAGTGGACATCGTTCACATTAGAGCCACACTAAATTTATGAGCCCCACTGCTATTTCTGAAATTACAAACATTACAGTAAGCCAAATAAGTTTTCTAGACTCGTTACAAACAAAAATAATTCTTATGTAGCACAGAATTCGTCACATATTCAACAGATGTTCAAATAAGTCACATATTACAGTTACAATTAAAATAATTCAACAAACATACCATCCTAGTTGGTTGGCAGAATTACACTAATAAACGGATTGATTCCACTCAACATGGACATAATCAGCAAGATAATTTCCTCGAAGTGCACATCTCAGTATTTCGAGAGCGCTCTCAATCGATTGGAGAAAAGAAACATTGTACACACTTCAAACTGCGTAATTACTCCAATCATAAGAAACTATAACAAAATATGGATCCCGTGCGGGTAGAAACTAAAACTTCACGACTGGGTTAAAATATAATGAGATGCGAATTGATTACACATAGAGTTTTCAATATACCTTTTAAATGTCCGAATCAAACAGGGGGGACGAGACGAGTTGAAAACAAAATTACTTCGGCAGCTTCACCAGCTTTAAGCAATCAAGATACTAAAGCCATAAGAAAATGGCGACCTAACATGGCAGAAAATCCACCTATATAAGTGTGTTAATAATAAAGCACCTGAGCAACAAGAACTAAAAATATTTTACCTTCAATATTATTAAATTAAAAACTACTCACATAAAATAACTAGAAATCCAAGTGAACACCGCTGTAAAGTTCATCGATGACAAGGCATTCCAACACAACACAGAATTCACTATCATGTGACCTCCAATATCGCTTCTTATTGGTTGAAAACACAGTACACACAGCTGTTTTCAAGGGTTGCACTAATGAGCCAAAGTAAAAGAAGTACGAAGCTAAGGGCTTTCGACTTGTTTCGACTAGAAAAGTATTCATGTTCTTTTAAAATGTGGCCTAGTTGCAGAAAGCATGTAATCTATCGATTTTTCGTAGACCAAACAATATTTTAATTGCAGAGGTATCTGAGTGAATGTCCATCTCTTAGACTAGGAGGAAGATTTACTTCATAATTATATTAATACTTATTTTCATTTATTTTCTACGTAAAATTATTTATTTCCGTATTCAAGGAATTGGAAGGTTTGATATGGAAAGAATTAATGGGTGTTCTCACGCGTGTGAGAACATACATACCCAATTCCTCGAGAACAACGTTTCTTTTTGGATACCTTCTCGTAAGTATAAGAAAAAAATAATCTGCACACTTATATATCGTTCCTAAACATTGCTGTTTCATCGGGAAAATGAAAAATGATTTTATTTGCAATAATAGCTGTCGATAGGGTACTTCACATCATCGCTTTAAGCTTCATACTTTTATTCCTGTCGCGGCTTCCTTGATAAAGCAGTGACAAATTTACAGAGTATGGGGTCTTCCGGGCTCAGAACCCCCCTCCCGAAAAAAATTACATTCCTGTAAATATTTTTTTAATAAATTGTATTTGGTTTGTAAGTCTGTTTTAATAACATTAGGAAACAAATATATTCTTATATTCCATTGTATGCACGATTTTTGTTCCTTGCTTCCTAATCCTCCAGAAGCCTAAACACCCCACGCCCCTTCAATATAAAATACTGGATCTGCCACTACCTGTGAGAGGAAATTACTTGACTTCTCATGTTTCTTGGCACTAAAAATGTGGATTTTAAAGCAGTTATATTGATCTGCAGGTCGTAATGCATTATTTGAAATAGAAGTTAAAAACAAAGCTGCATTAAAAATCCAGTCATTCTGGCGAGGTTATAAAGTCCGTCAATTATCTAAATTGTCAAGAAATGCTCAAAAGAGAGAGAATGCTGCTTCGTTAATACAGAATGCAGTTCGTCATTGGCTGTATGGGAAACATCAAAGATCTGTTTTTTCTTCTTGGGATCAGATGCCAGAATATAGAAGACAACAAATTACGGATCAAATAGAAAGGTAAAGCTTCCTCATGTCCAGTCTAGTTTATTTGAAGTCAAAGGTTAGTTTTGGCAAGTAATAACTATTTTTGCAGATGGAATGATGCACAATCTTGTGTTCATAATGACAGAAACGAAGTTATAACTAATGAATGTGTAAAGAGGAGGTTGAATTACTGGTATACCAAAGCTTCAAAAAGAGAAATCTCCATTAGAAAAATAGAGTCTCTCTGTGCTAAATTGGAAGCAACTGCTTTAGTAATGTTGGGTAAATATCCTCCGTTTAAAAATCAAACCCAAACTATTTATTTGTTCTTCAAGGTTATAATAGTATGATGTTGTTTTTCAGGACCCAAAACCTTGGCAAATTATGATGCACTCGAAATGGACTTCTATCAATGTCCATCACTTGCTCTGGCTGTTGAGGCTAGACTACATTATAAACGTAAAATACAAACATTATTTGCACCATGGTGGAAAAAAATTGATCTATACATTGATGAAGATGAATGGAGTAATACAATAAATTGATTGCTTTAATATTTACTGCAACAGACAATTATAACTTTCTTATATTTAGTTGTGAGGAGTGAAGTATTATTAAAGACTGACTAGTTGTAGGTTATTCAGGAATTCTAATACAAAAAACTCTGATATAAAGCATTTATTGTAGAGCATCAGTACATATGAGTTGCATATTTATTATGTTGTGAAGACATCATCAGGAATGTTCACCTTCCTTGAAAACAATATCAAGCATTCTGCACACACAAGTGATACTTGGGCATTAAATGAAATAGGATTAATAAAAAAATTAGCTGCAATGTTCTTAATCCTCTTTCATGGGAGAAGAGTTTCTGTTCACTAAATAAATTTATAACTTGGAGAAAAATTATTTCATTAGTTAAGTTAACACAATAATTAACTTCTGAATACATACAAAATTTTCTTTATTTGTGAGAAAATTTAAACATAATTCACTTCTGAATACACACAAAATTTTCTTTATTTGTGAGAAAATTTAAACATACACCTTGGCATTTAAGCTCCTCTGCAAGTGTAATTACCATCTATGCTATGGCTCAGTCAAGCTTGTGTTAAAACATACCGTCAATTATTTTACAGAAAAATGAAATTAATGAATTCAACTGTGTGATTAAAAATTGTTATAAACCAGACATACACTTTCATCATACCACATTGGTCCCTGTTCAGCAAAAATACTGTAGCAACCATAAGCAGAAACAAAATTATAATCAACTAAACACAGAAAGAGACTAGTAATGTGGGAAGATCAGACAGATGACTTGAAGTTTGGTAGTTGATTCAGGGCGGTGACTATTTGTCTACTTCCCACAGGTGACATAACAATGCCACTCTTTCATTGTTGGCTTGCCCTCATTACTAGTCTTTGATAAGGCCGGCTTTCCTCTGAATTTCTTTCTTCATGCACAATAAAGAGATTTACAATGAAAATAAAAACTTATCATTAAATAGTATCATTGTTAACCTCAAAATATCCTATTAACTATTTATTTGTCCAGATAAAAAATTTAAACAGATGACAGTTCTGACAAATTGTAAATTACCTTGCATCATCTCAACATTGTTTTAACATGAGAACAAATATTTCAACATATTGTATTAAAGTTCAATAAAAAATGTTACATGGGCTAATATGGAACTTTCAAGTACATATTGTATCAAAAGCTTCATCTACTTCATTTGCTTTCTAACACCTAATAGTAAAACATACAAAAAGGTATCACATTATAAAATGCTTTATTTAAAGCAGCAAATTAAAGACAACTATCATATGTTTAATCTTAAACTTTGTAATGACAAAATACCAAACTCTGACTTTCCTAAAGATCACAGATTACTCTTGTGCATTTGCAATGAATTCCTTTCAGGATATTAAGTCATTTGCTTCAGTCTATGCCAAGCACATTCTATTGTTCAAAAGAACACCCTTGTTGAAAACATGTACGAAGGTTTTGAAGATGAAAAAACAGCACCACTTTTCTGTAACTCAAATCAAACGAGAGACAAGTGGAAGGTAACACCAATAGAGATACAATTTTGTTAATACTACGCAATAGAGGTAACGTAACAATAATTCTGAAATTGAATGAGACCAACAGAATTAAACTACACTTTTACCATTTAACTCATCATCAGATAACTTTTTACAGTAGATTCAATTGCTACAGCCCTAAAATACACAACATATGTATTGGTACTGACAGCAATTCACACAAAACTATCCAAGTCTAGAATCAGTACTACAAATACTTGAATGGAACAGAAAATACAAGACAAATTGAAAACGACTAGAAACTGGCTTCACAACCACCCAAACAAAATATACATTCTGTGCAGTTCGTGGTAGTTCTCAATACTTTCCAACTAGCCCATCACATGGATTAGATTTGTGCTTTGTATCTTATACTAACAGTCACTACATTTCGATGTTATTGTACAAGTTTCAGAATTCAAAGTTTTGAGAACTTGTGAAGCAACATTTACAAAATGAAAATAATAATTGAGGAGCTGGATTCTACATTAAAAATTAGGCCTCCAACATAAAACCTGTCAAAAATATGAGACTGATATTTGTTTAGTACACTAAAAGGTATAAGTCATAATATGGGAAACATATATAATATTTTTCATCAACTTCAAACCTGCTGGGTGTAACTAACAAAACAATTAACATCTTTCATAAAGGAGAAAAGGGTGTTGTGGTAGTCATATTGATACACCTTTTCTTCTATTGAGGATGTTATTGCAATCAATGACTTTCCATCCCAATGAAACCCTTTCAATTGATATTGTAATACTGAATGTAAGTCTAGAAAAAAGGGGAAAAAAAAACATTTAATGACAGTAGCTGCAAGAAGTGAAATGTTTTTAAATGTGATTTCGATTAGATTTTTTGCAATACTAACAGTGAGAGGAAAAAAATTAAATGTATTTGATTCAGTCACTAGCCCACAATTATGAAATGCAAATACAGCCACACCATTGATACATCAATGCCATGTTAGTTTCTTATCTCCAGGAAAGAGAAAATATATGGACCTCACAAAACAGTAAGTTACTAGAACACAAAACTTAAATACACCATTGGAATATCTTAAGCTTCAATTTGATTCTACTATGCAGGACATGCTAACTTCCAAAATTATAGCCGAGTTTTAATATCGACACAGGTTTCTTGAATATGCCAAATTACTTGTGCTGTCGTTTGGCTTCTTTGAGTTGCTGCTGAAGTTTTATGACTTGCTCCTCTAATTCAAGAATGCGTTTCTCCCTATTTGTAAGCTGCTTATGGAGTATCTTCAGTTCTTCACACTGACGTGAATATGCCCTCTGCAACTGTTAGCATACGGAATAAATTCCAAAAATCATCAATATGCATGCATAAAAGAGGTTCAAACTACATGATCTGGCTTAAATTCTTTTTTGAATAAATTAAACATGTTTCAAGAAAAATTATGATAAAGAAATTAATAATTACTTTAAAAGATTTGAATTACTATAAATATTGCATCTGAGTCAAGACTGACCAAAATTTATTTATTATTTATTTCACATCTTATGAAGCTTGCTCTCCCACCTAAAGACTTGGATGAGGGAATTGGGTAGGACAGATGTTGGGTTGCATGAAACCGAACTGACCTTTGTTTGGAGTAGTTGAGGGAAACCCCAGCTGAAAGCATCACCTAGTGAACTGAGCAGGGTTTGAACCCACACTGTACCGCTCAGCAGTATTATGGAAGTAAACATGGTACCACTAGACCACTGCAGTTGGTGTAATGTGGGTAATTTACTAGGTAGTAGTCCTGTTAATAAATTAACTTGTGTGAGGCAGACACCTACCTCACTACCAACCAGTTGTCTTACTTTGCATTTCAAATATTTTCGTTTACTATTTCCTTATTCAACAACATAAGAGCATCTTCAACTTATCTCACATAAATTTATTATTTGGACATGTATTCTTACACGAATCGCCATTGATATCTAATAAAAAAATTATCATATTATGTTGAAACTTTGTTTGCGCTGGGCTGTAATGTACATACATTAGTATCCTCAACTGATTAAATAAAGAGGATAACTTAACCTGGTGACTTTCAAAAAAAATTTCAACTTGCATAGCACAGCACCTACTGAACAATTTGATACAAAACGCAAAATACCACTTGTACTTATCTTACTTTTGATCTATCAGAGATCAGAGTAAGAAACTAAACTTCATAAAAGACCTGTACTGTTTAAGTATCGATTCTTGATTTAATAGAAACGCCTACTACATCTCTGTCAGCAACAAATAGTTTCCAAAGCAAGTTACTCTTAACAAAGTCACGCAGGATAGACCTCATCACATTTAGTGTTAATCCTTTAAGTAGTAAATGTAATACACATACAAAATAACCTAGGAGCAAATCTTGAATGGCCTGAAAGTTTACAAGGTGCAGAACAAGCCAAGGGATGCAGGTACAATTCCAGCTAATTTGCTCATAACTTATCAACGTAAGTTGATTATCTTGGCAAAAATAAAATACCCAATTCATGTTGTTTAAATAGTGGGTATCAAAGCTTTGCATATCACTAACTTTTAACAGTTTTTTATTTCGACAACGTACATGTTATAAACATTACTTAAATAGTAGTCATTGTTTCTTAAGTAGAAAGAAGTTAAATTCTCTCAAATTTTGAACATGTTTGGTCAATGTCAGCTTTCCCCCAACTAAAAGGTTATGATATGTTGCCCTTTATCAGAGATAAATGTTTTTAGTGAAATTTACATACTCCACAACTTAAACTGAGCAAATGTGCAATAGGATGCTTCTAGTAAAATTTCAAATATTTCTTTTATTAAAATATCACTTTACTTTGAAGATACTTAAACAGAAGTGAAAGAAGAAAGCAAAGTTTTTCAAAAGTAATTCAAATGTTTTAACTTCACTAGTATAACAGAATAAGACTTACTTAAAGAAAAACGTTTTTCTCAGATCACCTACAACTGAAAATACTAAGACTGCATTTATAATACCATGTCATTTCCAAAAAAATATTAGTACTTAAAAGTCACCTCCAAATGATTGATTGCATTCAAAACTGTTTGGTTGCGACATCACTATCATCATTTGCTACTTTGAAATTGAAGCAAACCATGAATTCACCTAATAAAGAATTAATATGTCATTCGCTTAACAAAATGTATAAACTTTCAAAATTTTGTAAAAGAAGAAACAGTAAAATCTCTCCACTTGTATGCAACAAAAAAAGTACACGTCATTAGCTGAGGATACACAGAAGATCTAAGTGAAATCTTCATTCCTTTTCCTTACTACATAACTTCTTTACTTCCTTCCTATTTGAAAATAAAAGAAAAATATTTAGAAACTACAGTTTGAGTCAAGAGAAAGAACTAGCAAAATGCTTTATTTTCTTCGCTCAAGAACCTGATTTCCCATCAAAAAAACTCATTCCTTTGTTACAAAAAAGTGGCATTTAGCATCTGACCTGTAGGAATTGTGAAATAAAATACACTGGAATGATAGGTTGTACATTTTTAGTTAGAATCCAAGAGCATCCCTACGTTCTTAAAGAAGGCGTAACTTGGTCTCACTTTGCTACTCATCTCATAGATGCATCTAACAGATTACAGAGAAATTTTAGACATAGGAAACACACAAGCACAGATTAATAAAGGAAATTACCATATTCAGTTTTAAAAAACACGCTTATGACTCTCCTTTGTGAAACACCTTTCATCTTGTCAATGTCTTATTTGACGATCTAAGGTAGTTGATCTTTCTTTACCCCCAATTCCCTTCCCTCCCACAGTGTACGATAAACTTAATGTAATTGACATAACACACTCAAACCCGATACCAGAGATCATTGTCTTTTTGCCAAGTTTTACGTGAAGCTGCAAGGTTTAATAAATTACTCCATCTTTTTCTTATCCTTCTCCACTTTTTCCCCTCATATTATTGTATGAATATTGTAATATTTTTGTAAATATTTTATTAGAATCGTTTACCCTTTATTTTATATCAGCCGAACTTACCCAGCACCTACAAAGAGTTTCAGTTGGTCACTTCCCAGCCGTTTCATATAATTTCATGCAGTTTGATAGAATATCAGTCAAAAATGGTCATTATTTCCATTGTAAATTTTACAACCACAAACTGAATGAAATTGTTGATTGGGATCGTCACGGAAGGAGCCCATCCTACCCACCTCCCTTGTCGATGCACATGGTCATCTTCATCCGGGAACTTTCATAAAACCTTTAATTGAAATTGCACCGTGCATAAATGACTAAATGGATTGAAACAGACTGAACAACCATCATTTTTTGTTTTTTTCTTTTCTTTTTTTTTCATGTTTGGGAGAGAAGAGAAAAAAATTATCTTCACTTATATAATTAAAAGTTTTTTTCTTCTTTTTTTTATCAATCATCTGAGGTATTAGGGAGTAGTAGGAATTTGAGGTAAAAACAAGTCTGAGGGATTTTTTTTTTTTTCAAATAATGTACAGGTAAACTATATATGCCATGGAGACTTTCGTCTTGTCTGTAATACATAACAAGCGTTCAGAGGTTTTTATTTCTGTCAGGTAATATTTTGTGTTACTTTATTCAAATAAATAATTCAATAAAAATACATTTTGGTTCAAGTGGAGACATAGGTTCTCCTAACTTAAAACATCATAAATCTGTATTTTCATCAGAATCATTCAAATAAATTAGAAAGAAACAAGAACATCAGATAAGGTCAGAGATCATGTTTAAGGCAACTTCCCCCTTCTGACTTCTTTTTCCCCAAACAACATTTATTCTCAACTAAGGAAAAATAATTCCACCTCTTGTGATTGTCAAAATTAAGCATTAATTTCAAATAATGTGCCAACAATATTTTATGGAATATATGTATATCATTATAATAATGCACTCAAGAAATCTTCATTATAAGAAAAATAAATGAGTTTATAATAGGACAATTAATAGAGTGTGTGTAGGATGTCAAAATTACAAAAACTATGGAGTCCCAAAAACTATAAAGTTCCCCATAAATAATGGGATTTTCTTAAGAATTGCATTGAAATATGAAAAGACAAGCTTCAAAAGATGTGCCCCACTTCTACATTTTTTTTCATTCGAACACTGCAGATGACCAATATTCAAAGTTAAGTTCACAAAAGTCTAAATGCTGTACCTGGAATTCAGTTTTGGGGCTATCCTCCTGCTCCTCTCGTTCATTTGAATAGGTAGAACCTTTGTTGTAATCACTTGACAAGATGTTGGACTGGAATCACATGTAATATTATATTAATTCAGTATTTCAAGTGACAAATGGACATTTTGAATAACCATGATTATTTCAAAATCTTTTCTTTGCCTTATCCCAAGCACATTATTTGCTCTTCAGGTTATGATTAAATTTTAAACTAGCATGCCGATGCTGATATTAATGTCATTCTTATATCTCTTCAAGGAAAGTTGATGAGAGAGAAAAGTGTTAAAATGATTTAATAAAGTGACTATTCAAATTGTACGCATGCAATAAGCAGGAATTGAATTTACAGCCTTTATGGCATTACACCATTATCGTTTAAACAAAAAAATATAATCTACAAGATGAATTATCTTTATTAAAATAAACAACCCTTTGCAATATTTAAAAAAAAAGAAAAGAAGTAACAATAGACATACTTTAAAAAATGAAGATAGCTACTCTTAAAGCCAATATTATGATTAGTTAGTTACAAGTGGCAGTGTAAGAAAATGTTAAATTACACCTCAAAATGTGCTTACAAACCGGCACATGATCAAAAAATGAAAAGTGCAATAGAGACATAATAAATATAAAAACAAGTACACCTCATTTCATCATTAAACTTCCACACACACTTATCGTTTTGCTAGGTCTAGATAAATTCACTTTTGTTTCTAGATACATTTTCTTTTGTTTAAACCCATTGTGTACAGCGAATCCATGTGATTTATCCAACCCATGAAGTGTGTTCATTTGGTTTTAACCCAAAAACTTAGTCTCCAGAGTTAAACCATACTCCTGCTCTTCTACAAGAGCTTTTACCATGAAATTCTAGTCGCATGTCAGCATACAGAAAATGAATATATTGAGTATTTTGGTAATAATCAAATGTTAGACAAAATACTTCTAGCACAAGAATTATGCAATGCACAACCATTATAAGTACACGAATTTTATAGAAAATCCTTGAAGTCATTATAGTAATTCAGACTTAATATTAAACATACTACTTTTTCAAGTAACAGACATTATGAATAATAAGCATCCACAAATATTATCAGAGAAGGAGAGGCCGACTTTATACTTGTAACCATTACATTTTGGACAAATATAATTTAACAATACAAATAAATGTTTTCATGGACCATTTAAACATATTTTGTACATTTTTAGTACTGTAAGAACTAAAACAACGTGAGTTAGCAATGTTTCATTTTGTCTGTATTTATAAACCATTTCAGACATTTTGCAAAAAAAAAAAAAAAATTATACAGCATACTACACTGTGATGAATCTTATTTTAAAAATGAAATATAAGTTACTTTTTTGTCAGTGTGATTTAAGAGTTTTTCTCATATTAATAAGATACAATACTTCATTTGACAGCGCAAATATTGTCATCTCAAAAATCCACAAAAGCAAATATCTCTCTCCAATAAATAAGTAATATTGTTGTGATGCAATTAACTAAACAAGATTTTGATTAGTAGTAAAAACATTTCAAATGTTTATTTGATTCTTAACTCGTATTCATTCTTCAATAATCTTTTAACATCTCAGGGTGATTTCAAACATTGGGAGGAGAACCTCGAATTAATTTTCTAATTTATATCTTGTCAATATAACAATGCTTTTACTTTTATTATTTTACAAAACAAAATACTAAAATTCACTTTCCAAGATTGCTGACTCAACTATATGAACATATTTCAATTTGATACTTAAATAAAATCAGTGGTCCTTTCAACCATACACACTCCAATTTGTTATTACAATTGGAATAATTTTGCAAGAAATCTGAGAGTCAAAGAACTAGTTGAATGTATCACAAAAAATAAAAATAAATAATTAATGAATAATTGAAACAATCAGAACTTTATCAAGAAATGCAACTTTTACAATCTCTTTCACCTTGATGATAGACAGTGTCTATTTCACTACATTGAAAGTAGTGCAACAAACACAGCTCTAAATTGAGTTCTTCGATCAGGGGATTGTAACAATTAAATCAATATGACAAGGGTAATGCTGACCAAGGCTTCAAGGTTCCACAGCTCATTACTTTATGCTGTCACAGTGAATAAATGAGTTTTTATTCCTTCTTCAGTAACTAAATTTTATGCCAGAAGTTCAAAAAGGTGAAAACATATGTCTGTCACTTGAAATTGAAAATTTCAGAAGAAATTAAATAAAAGACAAAAACCCTATAAAGAATGGAGCTGTATATTTACTTTGATAAAAGATTTATTTATTTACTTATTTCATGTTTTTTTATGGTGTGGCGAGGTTCAGGCCCTGAGCCCTACTCTTCCAGTACCACCACATGATTTGTGTGCAGGAATTGGGTAGGAGAGATGTTGGGTTGTCGAAGAATGAAAGGAACCGAAAAAATATTGGTCTGGACTAGGTGGGGGGCAAGGGAAATCCCAGATGAAAACCTCACCGAGCACAACATTAAACCAGCACTTTTCCACTGATCACAGAGAGTGCAAACATTACCATTACACCATAGCTGCCAACAGAATACCTAGGAAGGTTATGGAGTATCAACACACACTATGGAAATAATGTGGGGCTCTTGGCTGCACTGGCAAAGGTTAAGATAAACATAACATATCAGAACAAAATTTTAGCGATGTATTAAAATTAAAATAAATCAATCCTCAATCAAATGACCATGGTACACATTTTACGAGTTTGTTAAGAGCAGGAATGTGCCTATTGGATGAATAAATGCAGCTGGTCCACTAGCATTTTGTGAATACTGCAAATGAACCTGGTGTGGTGTGCTGTGATGCAGTGCCAAGACATTAACATTAGAGAAATAACTATTTATTCTCATATTGATGTGCAGTAATTTGTGCATAGGATTAACTAAGATTATGCCCCACACTGCAAAGGAATTATATCAGTTCTTCCATGCTTTCAGCATGTAAGATACAATTATGTATTTCAGTATACCTGATTTTCTATAGTTCACAAAATCCGACACTAAAGCAACTAAGTAAGCATTTACCTTCAAATCTCTGCCAAAATTTAAACTTCTTAGTATTGTACTAAGTATTTATGTATTAAGTACAAATAAATAAGGAAGCAAATTGTAATAGCAGTGAAAGCATGCAAAACAACCTTTGAATGGAAGGGTGACTGCGGCTGTACCTGCTGACTAGCCCACATTTGTTGGATCTGAAGAAACTTGGTACTTTGGTTACTGCTAGTTTTTTGGCTTTTCTCACTCACTGCCTGCACCTGAAAATAAAATACACACAAACTTCATGGTTTTATTACAAATCTTTTAAAACTTATTGTTACAAAACCAAATCCCAACAATCTAGCACCATGCTTCCAATTTAATGGGGCTTAATTCTGACTTTAGGGGTATTTTTTAAGTTAGGTACATGCATAAACACAATAATAACAGAATTCAGTATCATGTTGTTAGCACAAACAACATTAAAATTAAAAAATAGAAATGAGCTCCTCAAATGTTTATTCTACTTCTACATCCCATGAAGCACATTTTACTTGTAATAAAATTCTGAAACGCAAGATTTCAGTTAGAATTTATGATTACCGAATTGGTACCTCCAATGAACTCAATACTCTCACCGTTTCCCTGACACAGTTTGCGGCATTCAAGTCAATATTAATTGACTATACAACAAAGGTTGTTTTCAATCTTCTAGGCTAAAAATGGGTATTTTAGAAGACGATAAAGAAAGGGAAGTAAATAATTGCTGGTACAACCTGTGTTTGAATCCTATGAGAGAACAACAAATTGGGAGATACGACACGGTCAAAGAAACAACCTCTTCTTGGTTGAAGATACAACCAACTTTGTGTCAATTCAAAGAAGTTGGTGGAATGGTTTGAGAGTTATATTGAAATAGAATATGATAATGTAGAGAAATGTCATTTTATCTGCCTCTTTAATGGAAATAAATAATTTAAATAATTGAAGTTAGCTGGTTCTTGTTGATGAATCCCCATTCTATCTCTATTCCACATTCATAAAAACCCTAAAAAAACAATACTTACATCAATTGTAGAAATGTCCACTGGTCTGTAATCTGGAACAGTTTCATGAGATAAGAAAGCAAATTTCTTGCTATTGTTGACATGAGCTGTTGGCAATGACATGTTCTCAGATGGTTGATATACTTTTGGTTTGTGCGTACAGACCATAACTCCTAAATAATATAACAAAAATACAAATGAGCAATACAGTCTCTAACAAAACCAAAGGGAAAAGAAAACACATCACCTGTTTTCATTGACATAAGGATGGGATTGCAATTTTTCCCACTAATCCACTCTTGAGCCGTAAGAGCAGGACTTGGAGCGGCTGTATCTGGATACAGATCATCTTGGAACTGGTCACTCTAAAATATGAAAAAATATTTCTTGTATAATTTTTTTCCATTTATGTTCTTTGTGTTTTACTCTGAGTACAATGGAGGAATAAGTTTTCTTGTTCACTATATTATGAATTGTTGAAGACCAAAACAAAAATGAAAGATTACAAAAATTCTGAGTTAGAACTTTGAAAATAATGTACACTGTTAATGAAATTTTATGTAAAAAGAAACATTTGTAATCATTCCCAATGAGTTTCCTTCAAATGTTGTGAGAAATATTGTTAAACAGCAGGTTTACATTCCATATATGCACACCAAAGCTATTAACAAAAGAAATTCATTACAATTTTCTCATTAAAATTTAGATTTTTTCTACACAGCATTTCTCTTTTAACTAAACTTTCTGTTTCTCACACAGAAACCAATCACAGAATGTGGTAATTCAGTTATTGTTTGAAACTGTTATAAAATATATCTTAATGCGTAATAATACAATACTGATTGCTTTACAGACAATTTTCTTTATTTTCATATCAGTCCATAGAAAGCTTACACAAAATGATCTAAAATTGTCATGATTCACTTTTTCTTAGCATGCCCTAAACACAGGCTTGTTATTCCAAAGATTGTGCACACCACTGCTTATAAATATTGTTAATTTAATTATTTTTCATAGATCACACAAAACACTTGAGAAATGTGAAAGTCTACAATCAGTGAAGACATAGAACATATGAAAAGCACAGCGTATCGTAGTAACCTAGAAAGTTAGAAAGAAATGCTACTGCAACAGCGACTATCACACACCCCAATAACCAACCTCTTTCAATACATAGAGAAAACAATCTCAACTTCTGTAACATACAGTTAACCTGGGCCGCGAGATCAGTCACACATCTAGGGATGTCATTTGACAGTGGGCGGGAGAGACCTGAAAGCTATGTTGCATGTAGCCTCTTAGATAGGTCAGTCAGTTCATTCAAATTATATTCTAGTTTCCATAGAACAAAAATCTCATACGATGCCACTGCCCTTGCCACACGAAGAATTGTCTATTTAGGAACACAATTAATAATTTTACAAATATGAAAGTTAATTGAGTTATTTCTACTATACCTTACGAGGAACTATCATTGAAATTGGCTCGCACGTTCCCTTGGTGGCATGGAGTTTGTAGAATCGAAAAATTTCACATTGTGAAACATCACATCCCCGCTTAGGAACAAATCCTAGACCTCTTTGTGGTGAACCAGAGAGAAACTGATTCAAATAATGAAGCCAAGGAACCTGATCCACAACTTCGTAATAACGAATGTTTCCGTCGCCCTGCAAAAAGAAACATTGCAATAAAAATGCAAATACTTCAAAATACTCGGACCAATTATTGAAAAAAAAAATTTGGAGTGTGCCCCACTCAACTTTCTAATTTTAACTCGTAACAAAAAAATCTAAGCATGAAACAACCTACAATGACACAAAAAGAGAAGAAAACGGAAAAAAATAAAAAAATAAAATCATAATCTATTATAATTATCAAACGAGAGGACATAATAAAAGGATCAATTAAATAAAATCAAAAATCATAATTACAAAAATTGAAAATAGACGCTCCTGGAGCCAATTTGTAGAGACCCGAAGAGATCTCNGGGGGGGGGGGGGGGGGGGGGGGGGGCATGCAGAACTTTGTTTAATGCGTTCAATTTTGTTGGTATTTGAGAGTCATTTGGCAAAGAAAAGTTAACATTAAGTTTAAGAGCATACTGGAATATTTACGTACTTTCGTTCAATGTAATATCACTTTTTGAATTTTATATCACATGGCTAGATCGAAGGGGGGGGAGAGGTGAGTACAGGGTGTCAAGTAATCAGGGATGCAGATATGGGAGGGGCACAGGGGGGCACAAACAAGGGAAGCACTAAAAAGTGTTTTACTTTTAAAAATAAAACACTGCCCAGGACTTCTAAATTTGTTATCTTCAACACAAATTTTTAAACTCTTAGAGTTGATAATTGAGTTAAATTTTTTGTCAAATAATTTTAACATCAACACAGAAATAAAAGAGAGAGAGAAAGGAAAAAATGCTGGGAGAAATATGTGAAGATGATTCATGAATCTCACTCAATACCATCTTTTAAGGAAATCACTTTTCAATTAATTGATGAAGCTAGTGAGCTCACCTACATACATGGTACACTTTGCCAGCAAGTTCAAGTTTTTGTACGAGAGACGAATACTACAACCGGACATTGATTATTTGAAAAGCAAGGCAAGAGAATAAGCAAAATTCAATCCAAGTGACTTGCACGAAGAACTTTTGAATGAAATAGAAAGTTACAAATTCCACATCCAACTATCGAAAACAGACTTAAAGATACAACAGCAGCATGTAAGTTCCAGATATTGCATTATTGCATTATAGCTTGCCTTATGAAAGAAGAGTATCCAATCATACACATTCAGTGTAATTTGTATTCAGGGACTGAAGATGACAGATATTAGACCAGAACAGTTCTCTCCAAAAAGAAATATAAAAAACAGAAACGAAATGTCAGAAAGTTTTAATTTTAATAATGCCTCATCATCAAGAGCAAATAGAGCATTGTATATTTCCCAACAGATAAATCTGGAACTTTCAGTATGGGGTGGCAGGGGCACCAATGGGTACACCTACTACCCCAACCCCACCCCACCCCGAGACAAATACAATTCCAGCCCTGTAACCCCTTTAAAAGTGGAATTTCTGAACACCATTTCTTAGAGAACTATAAAAGCAACATCCCCGGACAATTTCAAATTCATAACTTTAACACTATTTGCTCCGCTTTGATGAATGTGTCGGAACAATGTAGCTTATTTTGTTTCATCAGTCCACATCTCCAGCTATTTCCAAAGCAATGAAATTAGATTTCATTACTTCTCGTAACACTATCTTCATGCATTTGACGCAGAATAAAGTACTCATTATCTTAATAACTTTCTTCCACATTTCCTAAATACAAAGCTGAAAATTGTAGCCTCAGAGGACTCGCATTCACACCATATTGCTTTGTACCTATTACCCTACTCATGTATCANCATTTCCTAAATACAATGCTGAAAATTGTAGCCTCAGAGGACTCGCATTCACACCATATTGCTTTTTACCTATTACCCTACTCATGTATCACCTATTCGCCAAGAAATCAAATGATTAACACACAAATTCATTCGGTTGAGAAGTGCATATTATCAAATAAAAACATGATTCTTACCTTGCCAGCAAGATAGACAATTCGAGTATCATGATCATAGTACGGAAAGAGAACGCCAGATGAAGAATCAATGCTTTCAATTACAAGAGGCTGCTGTAAGTCACTTTGGTTCCAAACAGCATATTGGCGATCGGAGTGCCGCGAAAAGCCTGTTGTTAGGATCCTACCAGTGTTTCCCAAAAACACAGCTTTACATGCTTTTGTCCCTGCATGGCATATTCCTTCCTGTAAATAACATATTCATATTTTAACCAAATCCTAACGAATCAAAATCAGATCTAAAATGCAGAGGGGGAGGGAGGGAGGGACAGAGAGAGTGTTTTATGGCAATAGAAGTATAATGATTTATTATACTCCTTTTTTTCCCCTTTATTTTCTCTTTACTGCTCAGTTTTTTCATAACAGAAAGAGTAATTTAATATTAAATAGAAAAAATATATTGAATGCTGTACTTCAGTTTTGCCAAATGAGCTCATGAAAGAAGTTCTAATAAATTCTCAGATAGTCGATTTATTTTGTCTCATTATGGAAACTGCTAGCAGACCCTGGCCGGCTAGAGGAAATTTTTTTGTTACGTTTCAGTTTACCATTTGTCATAATTAAGTGACGAGAAAAATAGCACAGAGGTCTATACATACAAAATCCATAATAGCTTAATTAGTTTGTGATATTTAGCAAAAATTTGAAAAAACACTTTTCACTCTTAAGTCATCCCTTTGAAGTTGGAATGCCGAAAAATCCTTTCTTACTAAACCTTTACAATAAATAAGCAAAACTGTAATCCTATCAAAATTTTAAGTTCTTATCTTTAATACTTTTCTCTCTAGTTTGATGCAAGTGTCTGTCATTCAACACAACTAACGAAATATTTCCTCTCCATTTCACACTTCTCTCCATTATTTTAAAATCAAAATTAACAAATATTGCAGAAATTGTTTTTATTTAAATGCAGTATTATATTTATCAACCTTTATAAACAAGAAATAACTTGATAACTTATTTAATTCATGAAATATAGCAAAGTAGTATTCCATATAATTAGTAGTAATAATAAACTCCTTAAAAAAGTATTACTCCTTAGGACCCTTTAAAAAAATATTGAAAAACCCAGGAACAGTTTCTTGACATTTAAAGTCACATAAAAATCGAGATGGTATCTCAAATANTTGAAAAACCCAGGAACAGTTTCTTGACATTTAAAGTCACATAAAAATCGAGATGGTATCTCAAATACTTCAGGAAATATAAAAGCCAATATGAAAGCAAAACGCCACACGATAAAAGTCAATATGAAAACAATGCATTTATTCCAACTCTTATTTACACACATAATTGCAAAGAAATATATAATTTTCCACCCCTTTAACACCTTTGGAAAATGTTTTCTTAGTCAGCTTCTATGATACAAATGCAACTCCCTGACAACATTTCGAGTCCCTATTTTTTTTAATTTTCTGTCCGAGTTGATATATGTTCCATCAGTCAAGAACAATGCACCAACCATTTTTTGCCCATTTTCTCTCATTAAAAACTAAAGTATCAAATATTCTAGAAATCGGTTTTTCAATATTTGAACTTTGAAAGATCAGAACTTAAAATTGAGAAAGAATGGTGCTTTCACTTTGTACAGTCTCATTATGAAATGATTTTCCAAGTTTTTACTTGTTAATGTGATTATTAGAATTTTCGCTAAACCTCACAATTTGAGATATCTTCTCGTTTTTTGTACATAAACATGCTGT
>NNCF01129229.1:759961-843512 GCA_002313205.1 Laupala kohalensis | reverse complement strand
GGGGGGGGGGGGGGGGGGGGGTATCCAAGATCTCTCTGGGAATCTGGGGGTTAGGAAATTTTGATAAAAATAATGCAATTTAAAAGTAAATTACGATTCCTTAAGAATATACTTCCACTACCAAAAGTTAATTAGAAAGTCTACATACCTACAAAATATAAGAAAATGGGGTGGGGGACCTTGAGCCCAAAATATGAAAAAAATAGATTTTTGAAGTCAGGGCATGTCGCTATTGATTTATGTAACAGCACAGTCATGAGAAAATTGATCATTTCAGTAATAATAGTGCATTCATCCATTGGTTGGAGTTTTGTGCTAACTTCTGCCAGCACTTAAATTCGAGACGAGTCAGTAATCCAGTGGGAAGACATTCCGGTACATCAATTTGTGGTTATTATAAATTATATTATCACAGGGTGGCTCGTGATTCTTAATTTCAAAATTCCCTGACTTTCTCTGACCAATGGATTTATTTTCACAGACTATTATCGCACATTAACAGCCATACAAAAATTTCTTTAACAATTGAGAAACAAACATCCCAGTAGGTAAATTCATAAAAGGCAATTATCAATAATTAATAAATCACTCTTCAATAGCAAGGCAAAGTCATTAAAAAAATGAGCACACATATCAGAAATATAAACAAAACAAAGTTTGGTAATTGACTGACTAAAGACTAAATAGCTCTGCTCTGTCATCATTGAAATGACATTGAAGCACTTTTGAGAACAAATTGGTTGTAGGCGGTATAGGTGGAGCTACCCCAGCTTATCCCCATGCAACAGACATATGACAACACTATCATTATTCGCCCCATCTCATCACTATCATCTCATTTTTATCCTTTCACTATGCTGAATACAATAATGCATGTATAACATTCTTCCAGGATGTCAGGGTCATCTAATTTATGATGCAATCATGACATTTGTGGTCAGTTTAACATAATATCTGCTAAAAGGAGGAAATAAGGAGTAGGAGTGGAGTTGTCGTACCCTGTTCCATGCTCCAACAGCTCTCGCAAGTAGTGTTGCCATCAACAAAATCTCATATCTACGACAAGGAGACAAAATCTCAGATTTTGAAGCTAAAACCCAGACGTTACTATGTAAAATGATTTCTAATCTTTGTAACAAAAAATTAAGTTTAACTTGTTATTAAGTGCCATTAAGAATAATAAATAAAGGGCAAGTTCACTGTACTTTTAAACAGAATTTAATAAACACTTCTCTGCATTGGAAAGAAAAAAACAATAAGCTCGCTTTGAGAACTGAAATTCTAATTTTCACAGATAAAAACTAAGGTCTGAAGTTTTAAGGCTCTGCAGAACACAAAGATCCCCGAGTTACAAAAATAATCATCTTATGGATTGAAATACAGTTACAAATAAATTACTATGGAGTAATTGTAACTCAGGTAATAATATGCGTCGCATTCGCAATGGCATGTGCAAATTTCGAACGATCGCGAACTTAAGTCTTCGTCGTACGATTTGTTTAAAAAACCTAACGGAGGAGAAAACGTCACCAGGACGCTCCNGAGACAGCCCTTGGAACTGTGACAAATCAGGGGTAACCCGGACGGATTTGCAACCCTACTCGCAAGTATAGTTGCTAAAACAGACGTGCGTTCTATCACATCTAGAAATGGGTCAACTGGATATACCTGTAAAGCTGTTTCGTTGAAAGTGAACGGTAACTGTTTCGTTGAAACTGTCGAACATTCAACGAAACAGTTATCGCTCCAACCTCAGACTAGCTCCACTTGAAACCTCGCTTCGTTGCAACGGCGCTAACAAGAAGTTACCGGTTACTTCCGCTATTAGTCAGGCAGAGCTTCCGCCTTTCAAAGAAAAACTCACTTAAGGGATATTAGGTTGAATAAGTCTCCTTAAATCTAATTGAAGAAAATATTGTGGTATATTTTTAATTCGTCGATCTTTGTTATCGCTTTAATTTTTTTTCCCTGGGTAGTGACTTTTCCAGCTTTTCCAGGTCGCTTGCCACCCTGTATCACTGAACATTTTCCTTTTTCCATTGATCGATGCCACAGGGGATGCAAGCTTTCAAATACAAGTCGTTCAATATCGGTAAATGCCAAATGTTTGGACACCCTTGGCGGAAAAGATAGTATAGGGCCACTGGATAAACATTCGTATGCTCATCCATGTTTGCTGGAAGGAAAATGTTCGAAAAGAATATCCTTAATAAGAAAGACTAGTCCCCATCGATTCCACCCACGTGTCCAGAAGATAACCTACGGTCAATCGCAGGTATACGACATAGTGCGAACAGGATTGGAAACTCACGCGGCGTGTTCGAGCACGCAACGAAGTATCTCTTCCGAGCGTTAAAGCTTTAAAGCGATAGGTGTTTATCGGTTATTCACTGTGCAGACATTGGACAGTCAACGTCACGTTTTGTAGAAGACTCCTAATTTTTATAATAACACGTACATTTATTAAATATATTATTATAAATTGCGATAAACTTATGTGATTGTATATTTGTTTAAAAGGTGGTTTCTTGTTTTTAATTACGCCACCACTCGTGGGAAAAAAAGCGAGGAAAAATGGTGATAGTTCCTCAACAGTTTCATGGTATCGAAAACACAACAGAAAAAACAAAAGGTAGGAGGAACTGAAGGCTCAGATTTTATTCAGTAAAAATGTGTTTATACGTGTCTTTTTAATTCTTAGATACTGAACATCATGACGTTTCGTAATCTATTCATAATTAGGTTCTTTTCATCAACAACTTTTTTTTTCTTCAAACTTGACCATTTTTTTCATTCCTCCCCAGGCGAATTGCGATGCTTATGGTTTGCACCATAGGGTTCGCCTATTGTAAAGTTTTCGAACATAATTTTCAAGTAGTATTTGCATTTACCATACACGAAATTTTCAAGCAAGGCAATTATTCATTATTATAACAGAAAATGATATATACTCAATATGAATGTGAAAATATTGCCGCGAGAAAATTATTTTGTTCAACATCGAAAACTTGAGAAAAGAAAAATTAATTCACGGTGTTTCTTTCCGTTATAGCAACGCTACAGACGATACTTCTTAATTCTAAAAAACAATGTTGCTGTATTGTTAATTGAATTCGCACATAAAGATAGTGGGAAATCCTTATCAGCGTCTGACTGCCTGACTAGATTGACTGACTCATTCACTGACCATATTCTGTGGAACCAAAAAACGTCCATTTGTTGCCTATACGCCTCAATAACACTTGAGGTACAGGTCATTAAATGTCTAAACAATATAGGGGACTAAACTTCACTACCCAAGACTTCAATGAAATTTGGTAGGCAGGTAGTTATCATATAGGCTGAGCAAAATACCAAGTATTGTTGTAATATCACAACACGTCTGGAATATTATAACAATGCAGAGTGGAAACTAACTTCTCCAAATCAGCTTTACACCAAGTTTTTTAATTGCTTTGGACACTCTCCTAATTGAGATAGATAGCTGAGAGAGATGTCATAATATCACTTATATAATGATCTTTACTCTGATAAACCATGTTATAGGTGAAGATGGGAAAAAATTAAAATATTCACAATCAAAATTGTGATTTTTATTTCCCAAAAACACTGTTTTGAAAATTTTCAAATTATTACTAGGAATAGTTGATATCTTGTAAACCATCTGGAAAAATTTAATTGTGAGATGAGGATGGGTTCAGTATTAGACAATAAAAGAAGGTAGAATTTGTACTGTGAACTGTGTGCAGAACTTGAATTATTCTGTTAATGGTTGTCAAACACGATTATTACATAAAATATTACTCCAGTTGCTAATTCCTTTTTATAAGTGTCTCTACAGAAGAGTATCTCTATCTGATATAATAAGATAAGATAAGAAAGGAAAAGTTCATAATAAGATATTATTATTAATGTAATATATGTAATATTATGTGACAAATTCAACAAAAATTTTTACTATTTATATACAGTGAAAAATTTACTGATGCTTAGATTTAAATCCTATCGCTTCCTTAATCATACATCTGCGACATGTTTACATATTAATTGACCTAGTACATGTATACTACATTTACCTTTCTTTATATACAAAGTTTATAGCAAATATTTTCTTGACCATATCACATACAACCACTTCAATAACATTACCTTTTTTGAACTTTTCCATTTCCTAACTGTATCAGAATGAGACACTCTTTTGACAAAATATATAGAACGAGATACTTTTCTGACAATATTCCTGAATTATCATACTGAAGCAATAAATAATATACTAATAGTACGCATGAGAATAAAGTGAAAATTTTTAGTGCTATAAGCAGTACATGTCAAGATACCTACTTTCTTCCATTGTTTTAACACTGAACCTAGTTTCAACCCACACATAACAAAATTTTCCCACATGATTTGCAAGGGTATCAACTCTTCCTAGTATTAATTTAAAAATTTTAAAAACAGCATCTTCTGAAAAATTAAAAATCACACTTTTGATTTTGAATATGTTAATTTTTTCTGTTTTGACCTATGACATGCAGTGTATCATAGTATAGATCACTAAAGAAGCAGAAAAATGCCATATGTTCCAGCTCTCTATCTCAATTAGGAGAGTGTTCAGAGCAATTCAAAAGTTTTGTGTATACTGTTTGCGGAGTGTTTTATTTAAACTTTGTGTTGTTATAAATTCCAGACATGTTGTAATGTAAAAACACTATTTGCTATTTTGCTTAGTGTGTATAACTACCTCTCTACCAAATCTGAGACGGTCACATAAAAATCTATTAGAAATGTATTGATTTGATATGCAACAGCCTGCAAGCAGAGCAAGTCCAAAACAAGGACCAGATTTGGGATGAATGCTTCTTTGTACACAATATGACCATCTTTTCTGAAACGTTAAGTAAATCCAGTTCTCTCTCTGCTTGTTGGGGTGCTGTACTTTCCAACAGCTGTTACAAATTCCCTCTTTTCCTCAGTGCAATAGTGAAGCAAATCCATGTTATTGTGAAATATAGATTTAAGCAATGAAGCTACTGATACTGAACTTTCTGAAGAGGTCAAAGACTAATCATGAAGTCAGGATAATTTAACAAGGAAGAAGGTTATGACTGAGTGTCTCATATTTCTTCAAGTCCACTTGCTTTCCCAAAAAATTTGCTTGTAATTGCAAACACCAAAACAGGAATTCATTTTTACTGACATCCAAAAGTTAGTAAAAGTAAATTTGATGATGAGGTGGTGATGGTGGGGAGGAGTGTAGTGGTGACTGTAAGTTTATGTAATTGTGATGTTTTCTAATAATTGCACAATAATTGAATATAAATTTTTCCTTTTTCAATTTCCGGTTTTCCTCCAAACTGTGAAATTGGACATACACCACTTCTGATCAGCAAGCTTCATTTGAGTTTCACATATTTTATTTTTATACTTTTGAGGGAAACATATCCTAATTCTTTAACAGAGACAGAAAATTGACTTAACTTTTATCACAAACCTCCCCTTACAAAATTCAGAAAAAGCAATAAGTTTCCAGAAGACCAGTATATGACAAAAAACAAAATGTATTAAATCAAATTTATTAATTCTGGAAAATATATAAGTGAACAAAAGAGTTTATTAAGAATAATTTAATAAAAGGAAGTGTGGTTTAATTTTTCAACAATATTTTAATGTGCATAAAGGATAAGGATAATTATTTCAGAATTATTTTAAGTTTATATAAGCATAATTTTCTGTTTCCTTTTGCCTTCAACATACAATTGATGCTCAAAACTGAGATACAGTTCCTGTATTCTTAATTATGGTAATATTATGTGACAGTAGTTCATCATATTCCCATCCAAGGTCTTCCAGAACACTTTAAACAAAACGGTAATACTTTTAAACAAAAAATTATATTCCTCGCAATTTTTTCCTACGCTCAGGAAACTTTACAATTTATATTTCAATTACTAATTTGTTCATAGTTACAATATTATCAGGCAGATGACATGGCAACTGGCTGAAATGAAATAGCTTCCTGCTGAATGCATTTTAAGATTTAAGCCAATGAAAGTTATAGCACAGAACAAGAGTCTTTTGCTAACAGCAGAAATTTGTTTGTACCCATTCTTATCAACACCACTTAGTATTTTTCCTTTTGCTATAATGCAATTAACAAGTATTTCTATGGTAATAAAATGTAATAACATTTGTATAATTATTTATATTAATGATTTCTCTCCAATTATTATTGACTTTATTGCAGTATCAATAATTTTCATTCATAATTAAATTTTAGAATTATACAGATCTATCTTTTCATCATTTTATTATTGTGCACACTTTTATTTTATGCCCCTTCCATTTCAAATACTGATTTACTTCACTGTCTCCAATTTTCTTAAAGAATGAAGTAAATTTTTTGTCAAAAAGGCATTTACCAACTGCATTTCACAACGCGGACAATACACTAATTTACTCTCCGGAAGCAAGCAAGAGATCACCCTATCAATTCCAATCAAAGGTCCCAAAGCAGAAGCAGATTGAAAATATCAGCATACTCCTTAGATAAGAACAAAATGTTAGCTATGTCTTGTAATATCAACAGTACGCCAACAAATTTGAATTTTATAAGATACAAAAAAATTATTTCACAAGCACATATTATTATCAAGCTATAGATTATCCAGAATGTATTGTTTATAAATCGTAACTATTAAAATATGTAAATTCCAGGTTAATTATTACAATACACCACTGCCTCTATGCAAGAACCTTCAGAAGCTGTAAATAAAATCCACCTCTAACTGAAGGAAAACCAGAGAAAAACCCAGGCCAGGATGAGGGTACAGAATTAAAATACACAACTGTGCTAAGGTTGAGTACAGATAAAGCTAAACTTATAAGAAACAACAATAGCATGCATGAAAATTGTTTTGAAATTTAATCATTTATTTTGAAAGTACCAGAACAATGGTGTGATAATAGTACATCATCAATTGACGTATTTAATACTTTTAAAATAATTTAACGGGAAATAGAAATCCATTTTAACTTTTCTTAAAATCAATAAATTCTTTTACATTGTAGAAGCAATGTCGCAGTAGATAGCTTTTAACCATGTAATTGAAAAGATTCAATTTAATACCTTTTACATCTTCGGGGAGGGAATTATAGAGAATGACACCAGAGTAACTTAGTCCTTTTTGGCAGAGATTGGTTGACACTATAGGACAATTAATATTATGCCTATTGTGAGTATTGAGTTCGTGAACAAGACAGTTCTGTACAAAACAAGGGTTTTCCACATTGATATTTATTTGTAATAAGGGGAAGCATTTTCTTCGTGGCCGGTAGTGGCAAAGAAATGTTTATCTTGAATACACAGGCTTGAATTCACTCAATCAGAGGAATCACTCAATTCTTCTCAGATATATGAGGCGGAACATACAATATGTGAGAAGCTAATCCATGGCATAGGGTACAAAGTAGTAGGAACACTTCTGACTTCACTATTCCCACTAGCCAAAACTTATCATATGTCTTTTAACACAAGGAGGTTACATAGAATATGTATCTATCTCGCACATGACTCGGGGTGACCACATTACGATATTGAAAATACAGGATCCAACCCTAACTTGATATTTTTTAGTAATTTCTTTAAATTTATGCTATTTAATTTATGTAATATTTACTGTCTTCATATTGTTTAACAATTATAGTATCATCACTGTTTAGTCAACTAAACTTTACAGTATAAAGTAAAATGTAAAACTGTAATTAATTTATTGCCCTCCACATAGTCATACACAGTTATTTACTGCTTTATAAGAATCACGCAAACAAGCAACAAGAAACAAATCATCGTTGTCCCCTCCTCTGACACAACATTCCACATCACAAAATCAAATTTAAAGAGCATCCAATGGACACTCCTCCAGGTCGTACTGTACAATGAAACACAAAAGTTTGGTGTTCACAACGTTAATTTGTACTTGCACATAGAAAACTATTTGTTTCGAATGAATTTATGTTTCACAATATTTGTTTCCATTTTAATAAGTTTATATTATTTGTGAAAGGATTGGAACTTACAAAAATACGGGACTCTCCATGAATTATGAGACGAAATATGTCCCTTATATTTTTTGTTGGGATAATAGGATGCTTTGACGAAATAAGAGATAATCATATAAATATGGGACGTCTGGTCACCCTAAGTAACTCTCAATTCAAGTTTTCCTACAAGTTTTTATTTATCCTTTTCATTCTGACTAAAAAATTTACTGTATAGAATCAATTCCATTCCAAAAATTTTCATCCATAAATCATTATATTTATCCTTGAATTATATTAAAATCAAAAAATTAACAAATAAATTGAGAAGAAACTAATTCATATGTAGAAATTTATTAATAAAAAAATTATCAAATTCTCTTCAATTTTTTATTTTAAATCTGCCACAAAGGAATTAAAATACAAATAAAATTGTTAAAAGATTTACTACTAGCTGAATTTACTGCAGTCAAATAGTCTACAGAAGTTAACCCGAGACTGACCTCAAAGCTCAATGGGAATTTTATCTGCAGGTCAGCTCTCAATGTGAACAATTGAAAGTTGTCTTGCATTGGTCACAATAAACAAATTTGGAAATCACTATATGAATTTTTTAAAATAAAAATTAACAACTATGACGATCTAANTTTTTTAAATAAAAATTAACAACTATGACGATCTAATGTAAAAAAAAAAAATCTCATTAGACTGGCTTTACATTCCAATATGCATATACTCTAAATTTCATCAATATCATTAGAGTTATTCTCAATAATTTTTCCAGAAATATTTAATTATATAAATCCCAGATTTTATTTGGAAGTTTCTTTATCTTGTGCTCTGATAAAAAATTAAACATAGAAATTATTTCGTAGAACCTACAAATTGATTTTGTGTTCTCGAAAGGTTCCCTGAAATTTTATGACAAAAACAATATTTTTTTTGCATCCTGTTTGCTCATCTCAATCAAGATTGTTACATCCCTATTAGATTTTTGCTTCCTAAACCTTTGTATTTGCAATTGCTGATAGGTTCTGTGAACCACATAGGTTTATATCGTTACAACTTCCTTTTTTTCCTTTACTATAACAACTATAAATTTATACATTTTCAAAACTGAAATAAAACAGTGATAATTGTGTCTTGATAAGTCTCTCATTCCTGTTGTATTATTTCACATCATAATTGGTTGTGACCAGAGAGTAACATGAGTATAAGGAATAAAGCCTTAAGGAAAGGGTAATACAAAAAGGGTCCGAAGACAGAAATTAAGTTTTTCTAGAAATGAATCAACTTTTGTGGCATGGTAGAACAGTTTTTTTGTGTCACTATATTAATATAAATATATAATAACTATTATAATAATAGTTCTTTATTGGAAGGGGTGTTTCCCAACATATTTGAGAGAGCTAAAGTGAAACCTTTACACAAGAAAGGAAACAAACTTAATATTGGAAATTACTGACCAATATCTCTACTACCCACTTTCTCAAAAATCCTAGAAAAATTATTCTATAAGCGTCTTCTAGATTTTTTATCAAAAAATAACATTCTCTCTGACGATCAACACAGTTTTAGGAAATCCTTTTCCACTACAAGCACCATATTTTCCTTCTTAAACGATGTTACCACATCTCTTGACCGTGGAGAAAATCCTCAGGGTGTTTTTCTTGACTTATCCAAAGCATTCGATGTCATCGATCACGGAATTCTCCTTTCCAAATTGCATTCTTTAGGCATTCGTGGACTTCCACATCAATGGCTAACTTCTTATTTAAAAGATAGATATCAACAAGTAGAAATATCCTATACTAAAAATAAAATACTTGAGCGTTGTCTTTCAGAAACAAAGCCACTTACTTGCGGAGTACCCCAAGGATCAATTCTCGGCCCTATACTCTTTTTATTGTATGTGAACGACATGTCATCATCCACATCAGATTGCAAAATGGTTCTTTTTGCTGATGACTACTATGTAAACACGCCAATGGCCAATGCTCAAAAAGTTTTGTCTAACCTTTCGACTTGGTTCCATGCAAATCGTCTCATTGTAAACACTGACAAAACAGTGTCTATGTCATTTCACAATAGTATCACAAAATCTTTACCCCAGGTTTCTCTTTCTTTAAACGGAACACAATTAAAAACTGTTACAAATACAAAATTCTTAGGTCTCCATATTCAAGACAACCTCAAATGGAATTGTCACATTGACAATCTTAATTCCCAATTAAGCAAATTGTGTTACACATTCCGAATCTTAGTTAACGCAGTTAGTCCACGTATTTCCCGTTGCGTATGTTTTGCAAACATTTACTCCCATTTACGTTACGGCATTACCTTCTGGGGCAATTCCAGTCAGAGTATTCAAACTTTCAGAATTCAGAAGAGGATAGTTCGGATAATTTGTAAATCTCACCCCCGAAACTCTTGTAAACCTTTATTCAAGGAATTAAATATCTTAACACTTCCCTGCATTTATATTTATGAAACGGTCGTGTTTGTTAAGACCGAATTACTGAAGTGCCACCCTTTCTTTATACGAAACAGTCTCGTTCACGAACACAATACTCGCAATAGTAGTAATATTCATCGCCCTAGAGTGTCAACCACTCTTTGCCAAAAAGGACCTTATTCGGGAATCATTCTATACAATACCCTGCCCAAGAATATAAAACATATTATGAAATTGAAATCTTCAAATCCGTGGTTAAAAACTACTTCCTGCACCAGAGCTTCTACACTGTAAAAGAATTTATTGATTTTAATAAAAGTTAAATCCGTCTTGTACTTTATCACGCCGTTGCTGTAGTACTTTTTAAATAACTTATAACAATTTCAAAAACTATTTTCTTGGATGATTGTGTTGTCTTATGGCTCATATTAATTTAGTTTTATGTGTACTCAACTTGGCACGGTTGTGTACATAAATTCTGTAGCCCCATCCTGGCCCGGGTTTTTCACAGTTTTTCCTTCGGATAGAGGCGGATTTATTATACAGGTTCTCTAGGCTTTGTCTAGGGGCATGTTTATTGTAACAATAAATCATGAATTTAGTGTGGGTTTTTTTCAACTCTTATGATTTTTAAACACCATACTCAGAATAATCTATAGTTCGATAATAACTTGTACATGTAATTTTTTGCATAAAATTACAAACATATTGACATTCTATTAGTTTTATAACTCGCAGTCAACTTTTTATCTTATCTAGGAACTTATGCAAAAAAAAATTTGAATCCACCTCTGCCTTAGGGCCCTTGATCGNATCGGAATTGATCAGATGGTCCCTTGCTTGCTTCCGGAGAGTAAATTAGTTTATTGTCCTCCACGTGGTCATACGCAGTTTGTACTGTTTTTGACAATAAATTTATTATTATTAAAATTTATTATATTAATTTCATGAATAGTATGAAAATGTTTGTCTCAGAAAAAACACTCTTTTCTTTGACATAAAAGTTCCTAGGACTGTTCTGACATTTTCTTTGTTTATTTCTTAAGATAATATTTTTACAATAAGTATTTAAGCAGGACTTTTCATAAACTATTGGGTCTTGAGATATACTAATAGAATTCTTTTATGAAAATAACCAATGAATAACTCAATAGAATATTAAATTAAAACAACCAATTGATGGTCCTCCATTTTTATCATAAGTAGTTTGTAAATGCTTTTTTGACAATAAAATTTATTCAATCGATTCTGTTATATTTTTTAACAATAATGACACAAAAATCAGAATGACTATTATTGTTGAATGTAGATTGATAGAGGCACCCTGAATTTCTTTTCTAAATTGTGAAAAATATGTCATGAAATTAATATATAATAATACAATTTATATCATTATAAACAATACACACAAAACATAATAACAACTAGAACAAAAGTAGAAAAAGATTTCTGTACTGCTTGAGAATCAAACTCAATATCTGCGTATCAAGATATCTGGGCAATACCAACTTGCTCACTGGACATACGGAGAATGAGTAACATTTGAAGTACATGTTACGGTAAAAAACTTGGAATACTTTTTCCTGGCAACTGGCTGGATACGATGCACTAGATTTTTAAATAGACTACAATAGTTCACTGTCATCCCAAACTTCATTTTCCACCTTAGACCCTCTCCTTGTCAGTCAAATTCTGTTAATTCAGTAAGATAAGAAATGAATGAGTTTTACTGTATTAAAAAATTTTCTTTTCGTGTTTTCTGAAAAATACTTTTGGAATTTGTATTATTTCCATGTGAGATCACACATGATGGTACACAAAATTATTAATGTTTAACATTTTCATTACATATCTTATTTTTGTTCCATTAGAAATTTTAATAAGTAGTAGTTGCACTGTATTTAATATGTATTAATATAATTAGCAAGAACAAGATTTAGAATAAAACTAGTGGAAACAGTGGTTTAAACAAAAAAGAAGAGACTATTTTAAACAAAAATAGGCTTAGTATTGTTTTCTTTACTGTTAGTTACAAAAAACATTCCTATGCAACCCTGCTAGTTATACATTTATCTTTCTGTATTAAATATATAATTACAACCAAACAATATTCAGGATTTCTCATCCAAATAATCTGATCATTCAACTCCTGCCTTGTGGCTGTTTCCTCCCAGACCAAGTATGTATTACATGAATTATATAATTATCAGAAAGATAAGGAGTGTACTCCTGTTTTTCTGTTATTGAATCATTAACGCATCAACTGAACACAAATTTCAATTTATTTTTTATAATAATGTGTTGAGATTTAGGATCTTTTTTTTTTTCAAAAACATACCTAAATTACACACATTACATAAGATTTTTTATATACTAGGATGCTTATTATAAGACATCAAAACATGTAACATTTATAAACAGATTTGGAGGAATATTAATCCCCATTATATCGTCAGCCATATGAGCACCTTATGAGACCTAGATAAATTTGTACTTTTTACACATCACTGACTATATAATAAAACATATGTGGAGAGCGAACTTACCGATAAAACAATACCTCGACGTGGCTCAATGACTCGAAGCTTTTTATCTTTGCAGGTGGTTGCAATTAAAGAGCCATCACGATTAAATGACATAGAATATATAACATCAGGATGGCAGTCAATAATATTTATGGCTTGCCCATGTCCAACATCCCAGACTATCATCTATGGAAATTAGACAATTAATATAGAACTTTCTTAATTCACCTAAAACAAATGATCAGAATAAAATCACATACATACCAAGTGATCAAAGCCTGCACTAACTAGAATATTCTCAGCTGATGGATGCCAGTCTATGTACCCTACTCTCCTCTTATGGCCATGCAAATCAATTAACCAGTCAGTCAAATGAGTTGCTAATCCTCCATCAGGAATGTACCATAGTTTAACCTGTAAAAAGTAACAATTACAGAAGATCCTATAAGGGAATTTAAAAGATGAGGTATTTGATGGAATTACTTACTGTGCAATCATCAGAACATGAAGCAATAATATTGTCATTAAATGGATTCCATTTAATATCTAACACAGGACCACGATGTCCAGTAACCCTACTAGAATTAAAATCCAACCTCCCAGTCTAAAAATAATTAAAACATAAAGAGACATTGTTGGGAACTTGTTTATTACTTTATGTTAAAAATATCTTATATATAGATCCTACTTCCAAAAAAATTAAAATAACCTACATTATTTATAGGTAGCACCAAAAATGTGCCACCACCAGCTACTTCAGTAACAATGGCAACAAACTTTGGATTGACAGCACAGTAATGTCCATCATGGGCATTTTTTGTGATTTTAATATTTTCATAACAGCCTTCTCGTTTTGCAGGAAGCCCATAAACATGCCGAAATTTTGAACTGCGGACACCACGAAACCAGAGCTGGAAAGAAAACAAAGAGAGAGTGAAATGCTGATTGATCAAAAGTCCATAACACTGGATAAAATGTAAGCTTATTTTCATTAGATACACATAAGTTTATATATAATTTGTTAATTATGTTTCTTCACATTATTAGCTCTAATCTTCAATACAATACTAAGTTTTCTTCAAAATAAGTAATGCAAACAATTACAGGTTTTACTGTCATTGAAGATAATAGCAAAAACTTGATTTTATAATTTATTTGATATGATACTAAATTGGAAGAATTGATATAATTGGAATTGGAAGAATTATCCTAAAAGCAGTGTACTTCCAATGCACAACATTAAGACCTTCAAAATAACAAACACACAAATTTTGTAATTAATTGTTTATCTCTACATGATACTTCATTTATTTCCCCAATTCCACATAATACAAGCTTTGCATTTAATCAAGGTGTTTTACAACTTTAAAAAATTTAAGTGAATAAAATAACTTTTCCCTTCTACATGATGAAGACAAATCTTACAACAATGTTTCACAATCAATAAAAAAGTTATTAAGATTTATGTAAATGTCAAAACTATAATATAGCTTAAGAAGCAACTATGCAATTTCTAGTTTATAAAAGTTAAATATTCTACCTTGCCATCTACAGTTTGAGATGGTAGCAGAAGTCTATCTTCCTCCACAACACATATCTCTCCCATGTTAACATTCAACCAAAATGATATCAGTTCTGATATTTTCCCAGCCATGAATGCAAGCAATCTTTATCAAACTTCTAATCTAATCTAATCTTTGCTGATACAGTAATCGAAGGAAACATTTAACTTATACACTAATTATCATTCATAATGATAAGCATAATTAATCCACATCACATCACATCACAGAGAAACAATTATTGCTCAAAATTATTACAAACATAAAAAAGGTAGAAGTTTATACATCTGATACTTTCACCATATCATTTATTACATGAATTGTTATGTATTGAAACATATCATTTATTGCCAGCTGGCATGATATCAAAATTACTAATGTTGGATATTATTAATTGGAGGAATTATCCAATAAAAATAACACTAAAATATCTTCTCTGTTCAAACCATAAAACAAAGAAAACATAACACAACAGGCACCAAGAGACTGCCTACATTAATGACTGCCATGTAACAGTATTCTCATACCTGTGAGTTTGTCATGGTCCAATCCACAAGTGAAGAGAAGACTATAGCAACATTTTAATGTCACTTGACATTGAAATCACAACTGAAAGAACAAATAAAAATAAAACAAAAGCAAAATAAAAAAATCAAATAAAAATCACAGTAATTTAAGTCATAAATAAAGGTCTAAAATAAATATCTAAAATATCTTTCTTACAATTCAATTTTGAAAGTAAAATTTATCTTGCATGTGCTAATAACAATCTTGCACAAAATTATAGGCACAAAATGATAGAAACAAAAATTAATAAATAGTGTTATCACTAAGAAATTATTTAGTCTTCCACATCAAGAATGAAGTTTAATGAAAAGTGGAAGATTTTAAAATAGAAAAATAAATGACAGATAGAAAATCAAACGAGAAATGAATGATGAGACTGATAGAACACAATAAGGTGGATCGGCAGTGCCAAGTCTGTGGCCCTGACAAAATGCAAGCAGGGCCTTCAAGCAGAAAGAAACCCAAGTAGCACGGTTGGGTGAATCTCTGCTGTAAGCAGCCAAGTGTAGCACATTCAGCTCCTTTCAGCAACCAACACCCAAGGATGTATCCTCTCACTTTGCAAGGAGGTAAAGCTAACAAAACACAGTTGGAACCTCCAGAAAGGAAAGATGGTCCTAGCAGGGAAACAAACTGTACTGAATAACATTTAGAATTTTTCTGTCTCTGACGATACTTGGCCCATACCTAATTCTTGTTGTCTTACCCTATTACCTTTCCCAAGCAACTGCCAGTTCCCTTTCTGAATCCTACCCCCTCCAACCCCTCAACATCTTCCATTTACCTCTCCCTACTCATACTGCACTCTCTCTTTTCACCTCTCTTCCTGAATCCCTGCAAGCTTCTCCTTTCTAAACCAGCCAAGCAAGAACTATACCCTTCCTGAAAGCAATTACTTTAATAAAACTGTACAATTCTTTGGAAATTCTCAACATTACTCTCTATCATTCACTGTCCTATTCTCCCAAAAAGAATAGCGAAAATTCCCAGATACGTTCAAAGGTGGAGTACATAACAAAGTTTTCCCAAACGAGCAATCAATGAAATGGAAGAACAAAATATTACTTTCAATTAACTAACTTAGACAATTCATATTCAAAATAATTACTATTCAGATAACTATTCATATATGAGAAATTCTTCTTAGCACAACTATTTCTGAGCAAATTTTAGAAAAGGATATTGTATTTATTACAGTATTAAAATATGTATAATGAAACAGTTGAGTTCACANGTATTAAAATATGTATAATGAAACAGTTGAGTTCACAAAATAAAATAAAATAGTAAATGAAACAATCAATGAGCAAGGAGAAAATTACATGAACAAACTATACATTATATTTTAATAAATAAATATTCTATAATTAGTTTTCTAAATGATCTCTTCAAAGATTTTCTTTATTTCTTATTTATTAATTTATTTCTTCCTTTTATTCCTTCTTTATTTCTCTATTTACTTATGTATTTATAGAATATATGGATGAGTCCTGTTTATACATATAAACTGAATAATTAGCATGATAGTTAACAGAAATATATGAATACATGAATGAATAAATAAATTAATAAATTTAAAAAATTTGGTAAAAAAATAGTTACTTGAGTATAAAATTGTAATTTATAGATAATTCAGTAAGAATATCAGAAAATTAAATGAAAAGTCTCCCTTACTAACTGTATTTTTCAAAGAACACAAGGATAAGATATTTAACTCCACATCACTGCACACAGAGTTAACTAGTTTACATGATCTCAACATGACCAATTGATAAGGTCACTGAGTACTTATAATACTTATAATTGGGTCTCAGCAATCTAGGAAATTAATTTAACCTTACAGTTCTAGTAAGTCAAGGTGTGGTAATCCTATATTGAGTAAGAAAAAAGATCTTGATAGTTCCAATATGATTTAAGGACCTACTTTGAGATTATTAAACTCAGTGTAATTCTGTTCAAAGTATCTCATGGGTGTCCTAATAAGGAAGGAATACAGATATAAAAACATTTTCCATATGAAATATATAGAAAAAACTTCCTATAAAAAAATTGATTTAAAATTTGTGCAACAAGCAAAAAGTATATTAGTAAAGATAATCTTTCATTATTCTTTGTAAATAAGATAAGGTTCTAGATGCACAATTCAATACTATCAATATGGAAGTTAAAAGAAAGGCTTCAGTCAAAAATTCCCCCTAAATCTATTACTTCAGTGACACACGCTAGTTTTTTTATACAACAAACAGTATTCATAATTAGTAAAAGACTTATTATAATAACAGTTCATTTTTGGAAGTTAAACTCAAACCCATCACATTTACTTCAACATTAGTCATATAAGATTGTACTTTTAATGCATTAATGTTACATTTAATTGATTTGTACAGTTTGAAATCATCAGCATAGCATAAGATTTATTAGTACTGCAGTAAATTGACCACTTTACAAACCATAGAGACAAAGAATGATGAACCTTGAGGTACACATAGTGAGCCCTGAGGTACTCCAGAAGGTGCTTCAAGGTGTTACAGAACTTTTATTGTAAAATATAGATTTCAATTTTTTTTAAAGAAACCTATCCAAAATAATAAACTACATATTATGGAAAAATTACAGAATTTTGTTATAAGTAATCAATGATTTTCTTTCACAAATGCAGATTTCATATCAGTGTACATATTATCTACATGGAAATTGGAATTGAATGCATTTACAATACATAAAGAATCAAAGCCTAAATTTGTAGATTTAGAATGATTCCTCCTTTTCTTATGGATATTGCATTACATAAAATGTGATATTACATTCAATTTTATATCTATTATTACAGATGGATTGCAAAGCACAATCAATTTTGTTTGACTTGCCAACACTTTCGGCAAAGAATTTCTGAACTTTCAATCTTAAAAAATTATATGTCTAAATCAAGAAATACTCACTAACGCAAAAGAATAAAATTCATTAATATTTTTATGGCAAAAATATAAATCATAATTAATTAAATAAAACATCAGGCAAACACTTATCACATGATTATTAATAATCACAATAAGAATACTAAACACACAAAAATTTGTATTTCTTGGAAATAAATTTCTAATTTACCCTTATTGTTACAGCTGCCCTGATCATAATACATCATCATATAATATTATAAATGACAATGCCCTCTATAGTGTACATCCAACTAGGAGTTAATGCTCAAATATTAACCGCGACCAATGAGGAGCTTCCACTGTGATATGGTGAATTCATTTTATGAAGATACATGTTTTAGTTGCTTTAAGCTTCATGAATGAACAGAAAACATAATTTTTTTCTAAAATAAAAAATATACGAATAGACACAGAAGAAAGGTCTCATAAAATTCACATATACATATAAACCAACACTGGTGCATAAATCTTGGTTTCACGACTTGATAGCTTATAAATACCCAGCAGTCATTATTAATCATCAGTGGTTGACAGGAGTACAAAACTTTCCCATCATGTAGCATGTCAATAAAATAAAACTGCTTTCTCAATTGAAATTTTATTTCAACTTTCGGTTTTCATTTAATTCCTTATGTAAGAAACTTTCCAAGTATTTCAGTTTTTATTTACTTCCTAATGTAAGAAAAATTCAAAATGTAAGAATTCTTTTATTTTGATGTCTGTGCATTATATTTTATCAATCATGTTATACAAGAGGATGCTCACTACTAATCTTATCAAATGTGTAGTATAGTCTTTCATGTTTTGAGAAGATGAAATCAGCAACTAGTTGAGAAGATAAAATTTTACCTAGAGACACAAAAGGGCATAAGTGCTATTATCAGTTACTAAAATCTAATGTTTCATTTTTTTATTTTAAGTTGCCTACAGTATATTCTCAAATTGAAACATCGCCTTTCCACGCACTCAGACAGTGAATCGTATAACTAATTAAATAATCTCCGTCACTGTCACAGGCCGCCACTTTCTAGCCGGCTCACGGTTCGGTTGACAGAATGATGGGGTTACAACAACCCGGAAGGAAGAGGCTGCTGGCTGATATTATCACCTTCAATGTACGGCAAAAATTGAAAAAAAAAAACAATATTTAACAATAACACCCGAGATGCTACCAGTATAGTCCGCAATTCGTTATCATTTGTAAATTTAAAAAAAGATCTTAAATGACGAAACAAAAAAATGAATATGCAAAATGTCAATCTAACCAGGGTATACAAAGAAAACATACATTGGAACATTCCTAAGAGGACTCCTTTTGTTTGTTTTTTTGTTTCTAACCTAACATTAATGAGAAAATGGGGTCCAACCCTGAAAAAGACTAACCACGAACAGGATAGGAAAATAAAATCTCAATCTCGGAAACGGTGAGACTAAGAAAGCGATGCGTTCTGACACATCACCCTTAACATTAATTTCGTGAGACTCGTACACATCATGCAAGCGAGAGGACATTGATCTTATAACCGCTCGATACTTCGTCACGGAAATATTCAAAACTCTGTAATCAATAACACTACGAGACTCAAAGAGTAGCGGGAAAAAATTAATTGTTTGGAAAATCAACACAAACGTTGTTAACCTCGTCCACACAAGATTTTTAAAAAACACTCATATTACAAATTTACTCACCTTCTCCGCCGGTTTATTACACGCGCGAACATCAACCATGGTATTTCCTGTCCCTTTCTTCACATTCAAATTGTTAAGCTTGTCAACAACCTGTGCTTCCATACACTCCTCCACGCCAAGCATCTCCGCCGGATGACAATTAAAGCGTGACGTAATACAATGCGGTATAAATAGATGTGTGGCAGCAAGATGGCACCACCCACCACTT
The DNA here is from genome assembly GCA_002313205.1 of Laupala kohalensis. Lineage (NCBI taxonomy): Eukaryota > Metazoa > Arthropoda > Insecta > Orthoptera > Trigonidiidae > Laupala > Laupala kohalensis. The sequence goes on along the minus strand of NNCF01129229.1, from coordinate 823,533 downwards.
GGGGCAACCACCGATGCTGAACCAAAAAACAACGCCACGCTACGATGAAATGCTGAACGCTCGAGTACGTCCTTTAAGTATTTCCGCCCGTGTAATTTGTGCTGAAAGAATGTTCAAGAGAACATCGCTTGCGAATTGTTTGCTATCGATATTCCGCAACTGTGCCCAGTGCTTCCGTCTTAGGGGACGATCAGGGCAGGATCAGGGAGCGACGGCAATCTGTGGACTGCACTAGCATTGCAGCAAGAAACCACGTGAGTTGGACTACTAGACAGTACTAAGCGAGAAGCAGTCGATCCAATCGAAGTTTCAAACCCTGGACACGCGAATGACTGAAGTCGTAACACGGACTCGTACACAAAAGTGAAAAAAAATTCTTACTTCATGTAACGAAAACATTTATGAAACCTCATTTCATCAGGGTTAAAAAATGGACTCTGTTCACTCTTTAAAAAATAATTTTTAAGTCCAACGATATACATACAACAATTTCGCATCAGATAGTGCTTATTAACCGAAAATTATAACCACTATTTCAAAAAACGATCACTGTGGGGTCCTCTATGAATAATATAGCGCACACTGGGAGGGCTGGGATTTCGTTTAGGAGGGTGTTTTTCGTGGCGTCAAGTAACGCAGGGGGTCGCGACGCAAACTGCGTCATTGATTTTTTTTCGGGGGGCGGGAGGGTCGAATGATGGAGTTTTTTCTGGAGTTTAGAAAATTTAATAGTTAAATAATAAAAGTACTTTTAAAATACCATGTATTAAAACAATAATGTATTCATTTTAAAACTTAACGGCCATTTTAACATGAAAAATAATTTTCATTTATTTTCAAAATTGATGGATAAATTGTAAAAAGTTATGCCGTGCATCTATCGACACCGTTGAATGAGCAGGTGCGAGAGTGGGATAATGTCTGGGGGTTCACCTAGTGTTTATCAAATGACCGGAAGACTCGTCACACCAAGAACCAAGAAGTGATAACAGATACCTGCCTCATTATCTTGCAATGGTAAGATTACACGGCAGAAGTAGAAAACAGCGTTTCATTGTTCTTTGCACTGAAGATCCATTGCTTTGCCGTCAGTGTTTTAGTTTACTGAGCGTGATCAAGGTCAGAGATCAATTTTATATCTCACCTTTTTTTCTTCATGTTTTTTCGTTCATGAGCCTCCGTGTTTTTGTTGAAATGCTTTACCCAACATGTGTTGAATTAATAAATTTTTACTATGTTGACAGTTGTTTTTACGTAAGTAACAAACTCTGTACAAGATGGCCTATGTTGGAATGGTTGTTCAATAGAACTGTTAGATATGACGAGTGAATAGAACTTTGCCAAAAAAAAACAATTTTAAATTGATGTAATAATCAAAATAACTAAAGCGAAGTTTAACGGTAGTAGATCTTGTAAACCGTAGTCTGAGAAAGCATCAAGCGTCACTGCGTGAGGTTTAAGATAAGAACAGAGGTGAAATAAAAACTGTCATTTTTCGAATTGTACGTTATATCAAAGTGTCTCCTTTAATATTAATTTAGTTCACGCAGAACATTTAGAGTCACGCATGTCTATACTCGTTACAAATTATACAACATTTTTCTTGAGGACTTTTCAGGCCTACGCTTCTTAAATGTTGTGGCAAATCTTCTAATTACCTCATCCTCTTTCTTTTTACAAACTTTCATTTAACTTGCTTCGTTCGCTTGTGTGTATGTTGTCCTTCCGTTTCAAAGTTGGTAATCGATATTTTGGCCACTTACAAGGTTCCAATCGAGCTGAAATTTTACAGTTTATGTGTGGTTTGTTTGATAATAGATGATTATCGTACCTATTTGCAAAAATCTTCCCCTAAGGGGATATGTATGTTTTTATGTTGTCCTTTTCAAAATTGGTAATTGATTTTTGGGACTCCTGCAAGTTTCCAATCGAGCTGAAATTATAGAGATATGTTCATTTTTGCACGGCAATAGATGATTATCACACTAGTTTACGAAAACTACCCCTAAGGTAATATCCCACCATGAGTGCTTGGAGTAATTTCAACCTAACTTGGTACGGATGGCTGACTACCTAACAATAAGCACGATGGGGATACAACAACCTCGGCACCCCTAAAGACAAGACGGGAATGGGTTAAAGTAAAAATAGAGGAAGGAAAGTTATATTAGTTTGGTAAGCATGGATATTGATGCCATTGAGATGGATAAAGACGCCTCCAATGCTTCGTAAGTTCCTAATCAGTTCATATGGGAGGTTATATGCTCTTAACACCCGTGAGCTAGGGGGTGGGAATATGGTGGCGAGAAAAAATAAAGAACGACAGATATTGGTATTGAATAAATTAGTTTGGGACCGCTGAGAAGTACAGTGACACTCCCAAAGAAACTTAAGTACACAATCACCACCATGAGGAATAAACACCCTTTGAGTAGGGGGTGAGAAGGGGGTGGAATGAAAAATAATCGAAAGTGACTGATATTAGTGTTGAGATTATAGTTTTTGGGACCTCTGAAGCTAGTATATTCCCGATGACGTCTAAGTTCATGGTCAGCTCCTATGCACCCTTAGCACCGCTTGCGAAGGGAAAGCAATGTAAACATGTACGAAAATTACACCTGTGACGAGTTTAAAGCATTACTGAGCTGATATATCCAGATAACGTATGAATCTAAATTCACCCCCCATGGTAAATAAGGCACCTTTAGCACCTGTTGGATAGGTGTGGGAATGATGTGGAAATAATCGAAAACGACCGAAATTGGAGTTGAATACATTGCTGGGATTGCTGAGAACCTTCCTCAATGTCGTTTAAGTCCACCATCAACCTCCGAACATTACTAGTACCCCTAGGGAAGGGAATGGCATGAAAAGATCGTTGAAAATGAAAGATATTCGTGTTGATACGATAGTTTTCCGGGTCGCTAAAATAAAAAGTGACACTCCCGATGCAGCTAAAATTCACGATTAGCTCCATGCACCACAACAGTTCTCGGGAAGAGGATAACATGTAATAATTATCGGAAGTGACATACATGAAACAAGTTCCCTACATTTGGTGTCGCTGAGATGAATGGCGTCATCTCTGATATCATTCAGTTCTAAATTCAGCCCCCATGAAAGAAAAGGAAGGAAGGGAAAAGGGATAAACGAAAAATAATTGAAAATGAAAGATATGGGTGTAGCTAGGGGTAAGAAGAGTAAGGGGGAAAACGGAAAACGTCGAATCCTATGAGTTCGTAGTTTCGTATCATTCCAGGATATATCATCTGACTATTCTTATAAATTACCTGCATGGCAACACACGGTGGCAGCGGCGTCTGTGGCGAAAGTTAATTAACATGTTTGTAAGATATAAACTCTTCATCAAAATATTTACGATTTAAGGACACTTTTCATCTTCTTAAATGCACAAAACAAAGGACCCATATCTCAAAAATTTCAACTCCGTAGGAAATGAGAGTCTGATGATGTGTATGGAATGTAGGCACTGGACATTCCTAATGGTAAATTGTCAGATAGTCAAGTTTGTTTTTATTTGACAACTAAATAAACAAATTGTAATACTAAAAAGTATAAAATAAACTATCTTTTTTAAAATAAGCTTGAGGCGTCAAGCGTCGTGAGCACTAATACTTAAAAATATATGAAAAAAGTCTCAAGCATTCAAATATTTATATTTCATATTTTAAAAATATCTATTTAATAACTGAAAATATTTTATTTCATTTTTTAGTACAGTACTTTGTATATAAAAGCGTCTATTAAAAAACTTTTTTGTTGCGTTTATGTGTAGTAGGGACATGTATCTGAGGTGCTTATCCAGTGATATAATCCGATGAAACGTAAGGAACCTCCAAATCTCAGTTAAGAGCATATGAAACATAATATACACGGAGTATGGTTCTTTGAAATTTTAAAAATTCAAACTATTTTACTCTGTTCCTAATTTTTAGCAGCTGAAACATAGTTTCAAACAAAATTATTTTCCTCAAAACTATGTATTCTAATCTCATTTAAATTTATATTTTATCAGTAAAATAGGTTATGAACTTTCTTTTTACTTTCTCGTATACGTAATATAGTGACGGTATTGTAACCGAGAAAAAAACGCGAGATTTCGACTTAATATTTAGTGCCCCAGACACCGTANCGTAATATAGTGACGGTATTGTAACCGAGAAAAAAACGCGAGATTTCGACTTAATATTTAGTGCCCCAGACACCGTAATTTTTTTAATGCGTCCGTTTGTCTGTCAATTTGTATATACCGATAGTGGCTAAATGGGTCAGTCAATTTCATTCAAATTTCGTTTTTGGCGTAGCATATGTTCGTTGTTGATTCACGTGCTCTGAAATGTTTTTATCTTCGATCTTCATGGGAAGTACCCTTTGTGCTAAAGTATAACTTGAAGAATATTTTCGATGGCGGCTCAATTTTCCTTTTTTTTTTTATAGAAGTACGAAAATTATATCTTTCAGTCGAATCTTATTATCTCATTTATTTTTCGCATGGATCTCATTTACTCACTATTTCAAGAGAGTTCAAAATATTTAGTGTCAGATGGAGATATCAGCTTTAAAAAACCGCAACCTATAAAATATCGGAAGGCGGCTGGCTATATTCCTCAATCTGTCACCACTTCTTCGTTCCGAGACATCTTGACGCAGATATGCTTCCTGACACCTTTCATTCTCCTTTCACTCACATCCTTGCCCTTCGCAGACGGAATGATTCTCATTAATGTAAACTATATTTTTACCGCGCTAGTAAAAGACAAAAAATTAGTTTAATTTAGGATTCTGTACAAATCTGTTTTATTTTATATGGAGAAGATGAAACTGCTGCTGTCAACATCAATGTAGAATGCATGAAAATGTTTGCTTTTTTTCTTTGTAAAGTTAGTTTTGCGTACTATATAGATAAGGGCCTGAGAAGTGTATGGGAAAGCATGTGCATTAGTTTTGTACAATGGTTTTAATACGGAGTTAGGGTAAATAGGAGGTATGAAGAAACTAGCTGAACGATCCCCACAGGGGCATGAAATGATCTTTCTATTCTTATTTTATAAGAGTTTCATTTTCTATTATTTCGTTTCAATAAACTTGAGTCATGTTACTGTCCCTTCTCGTAGTGAAAACCACGAATCTTCTGTTCATGCGTCAGTTCAGGGTTCTGAAAGCTGAGATGGCTGAAAGTAAGACGCACTGAATATGAGATCATCACAAAAGACTTACATCTCCTCAATACTTCTATTGTTGAACACCCAAATTTAGCTACTACTTATTATTTCTATTCGACTCTACGTGAACCTAAATACCATCGAGACCTTCTCCCATTAGCTTAACGATACCTTCACCCCAAGGAATGTTATTGGTATTTCGCCCCCCTAGTGCTAAATTTTTACGTGAACGGCATCGCGTTACGATTCATCTATACGGCCCCGAAAATTATTCTACAAATATGAGACTTTTCGATTATTTTTACATACCCCTTCACCATTCCACCCATACGGGATATTAGGATGTTCTCCCTCACCTCCATAACAATAATAATTTCTTGAACCAGATAGATTATCACAATGATGTATGGGGAATCATAATAGTTGCAATAATAATAATAATAATACATTTCACTTATAAAAATGATAGATAGCAATATTAAATACATTTATTAATTTTAATTTAACTTAGTCGAAGTAGTTAGAATAAAGATACAATTAATTTCTACTATTATATAATATTAGGACATATATATGGCAGGACTTTTGTTATTTTGCTTTTATTTCATTAATTTATGAGAAAATATATATTTATACGTGGGTCACCTTCTGCACCTTTGTTTCAATGATTGCTGCATCTGTGTTCTATGGTTACTGTATCCTTACATAACAATAGAAGTGTCCCTAATTTCAACAACCCAGAAACGATCCTCATATTGGTAGTTTTGTATTATTATTTTTGTCATCCCCTTTCCACTCCACTCAGGAGTAATTTCACTTATATGATCTGAACATTATGTTTCATCTCAGTAACCCCGAAAAATTTGGATTCGAAACTAATATCGGTTGTTTTAAATATTTTTTTCGTATTACACCCTTCCCAACCTCACTTTTATGGATGCCATGCAACGCATGTAGTCTGACCTTCGACATGACGGCATCAGGAATATGATTATTCATCTTAGAATCCCCAAAAATATGGATTATCTGATATTGGTTTTCTTGCCCCTTTCACGACACTTTAGAGGGTACCGTGCCGACCATGCGGTCTAAACTGAAATCTAACTACATTGGTAGTTACTCCGAAACTCTGAAAACCATGGATCCGGGGCAAATCGATCCATTGCAATTATTTAGTTCTGTCACTCCCTTTCTCATCCCTGTTTAAGGTCACAATGGGTGTCTTATTGCCGGGGATACTTAATATAGGCTTAAGCGGTATCAGAAGTGCTACTATCTCAGTGACTCGTTGCACTCGTATACATTGCACACGTCACTGATATGTAATTTACAATAATTTATACTTTTCATCCCCTACCCTAGCTGGGTATGGAGGCTGGTCATGGACTGTCATTGGAAGTGTAATTACGCGTTTCAGCGGTACCGAAAACCATGGTCTCATCACTAATATCGGTCATTTTCGATTAATCAAGCATTTCTCCCTCTTCCCACTCCTATCTAAAGGGTGTATTTTTTCTCACGGAGGGTGATTAGCGACTTTCGCAACATTGGCAAAGTCGGTATTCGTTTCAAAGGTCTCAAAAATTATTTAAGCAATAGCAATATCGATCGTTTTCCATATTTTTACTCGCCACAATATTCCCACCTCCTACCCGTGGGGTGGTATAGGTATGTGCTATCCGCCTTGTGTACTCATTGTGGACTTCCCCGGAACGGAGAGCGTCACCATTCATTTCAGCTGCTACGACAACTACGATGTCTCATATCTGGGTTTTTCATTATTTTACTGCCCACTCTTTACCTAGAGGGCGATAAGGGTGAATTGTCATTCAGTGACTATTTACGAATTTAAACAGCAGTGGGCATAGCACTAATTCACTCAGAGGTCATGTCACCCCATTCCTGAAGGGTGCTAGGGTGGCATTACCTCACAGTGTATGTCGCCTCATATTCAGTTACCCGTGAACCAAGTTTGGTTGATATTGCTCCAGACGTTTCGGAGTTATGGTGGACTACACACATACACATACATCCTTTTATATATATATTTATATATATATATATATATATATATATATATAGTGGTATANTATATATATATATATATATATATATATATATATATATATATATATATATATATATATATAGTGGTATAATTTAAGCAAATTGTTAATAACAATTGAAAAAAATAAAATGAAAAAAGAAAACGTATGTTCGTGCCCTTAATGAGGTGATGACAACACAGGGTTCCATATAGGAAAACGCCATAGATTGAAATAATATTGGTTCAATTTTATTTCAGAAACACAGAAAATAGTACATCAATATAATCATAATAGAGTAAGCACATTCCCTATCTCTGGAATCAAGGTTAAACACATTTTACGCTTATTTTCTTCTAAATGACANGGAATCAAGGTTAAACACATTTTACGCTTATTTTCTTCTAAATGACATAATTAATCTTTTCTTCTACACTTGTATCTACCACAAACTTTTGTATTTGGTTTTACAAATAATTCATCTGCTGTCTTTCTTCATTGCCCTTTTGTTTTAAATTATCATTTTTATTTTTACTCAAAAGTTCCGGGCTAAGGCGTTTTTAACCTCTACTGTTACTGTACTATATCTTCTTTCACAAAAACGTCATAAACCAGTTGGTAACTCCCAACTTGGTTACCTGTAGGTGATGGGTTGACCGTCTAAACTCTGGGAAAGCAAGGTNTAGGTGATGGGTTGACCGTCTAAACTCTGGGAAAGCAAGGTCAGTGCCCTTAACCAACTCGCCATTCACGTTCGTCCTCACCTTTCGCACCGCAACCCCTCGTAAAGCTGGCAAGGTTAGCGATCTCGTCTGGCACCGCTAGCTCGGTCCTTCCCCAAAGCACGTTCACAGCTGATGACATGAAGATTCCACTCGTCCAAAGTTCGTGTTTCTTTTTCAAACTGAATTTACTCTGTTTTTTCGACTAGTTAAGGCACGACTCGTGACTCCTCAAAGAATCGCTATATTCTTGTGGTACCATTCTTTTTGTTACTCCGCGGATTTGCAAAGTCTATGTCGAGAATGTTCAACTTGTATGGGACATAGTGCAATCTATTATCGCGTTACAATCAAAGTTCATATTCCTTCTCAAACACAGAAGGATTTCATCAATAAATGATCCAGAGGTTTTCTTGATCAGAATCGTTTATGAGCGTTTCTATCAGAATGATTTCGAGCAAGTCATTTCGGAAGATTCTATCAGAATGAGAGTTGCTGTCGGAGCGATCTTAGACAAGTCGACACGACAAATTCTAACCGAATAATAAGCATTTCTGTCAGCGTAATCTCTAACAAGTTGTACCTTCAAAAACTCGATCAGAACTGAGAAAGAACGAGTTCAGAACGAAGTACGGTTAGAAATGAAGTTCGGGAGCTAGAATTAAGCTCAAATAATGTTTGAAGAAGGGGTAAGAAGTATCCGTGAAATTACTCCTGGATGTACGAGGGAAATTTTGCTTTGACTAAATCATCGATCTCCAAGCAGTGGTTCACTGACCTCGGATGATCCACGAGAATTTTTTTGTCGTTCGCGGAAAACCTTAGCATTTTTATTAATTTAAAAATAATAAGATGTTGGGTTTCATAAAACGAGTTTCATCAGCGTATCTCATTTTTAAAAAGAGTTTCTGCATGTTGTTAATTGGGTTAAAAAGTTCAGTGGATTTATTTCGGAACTAAATTTCACATAATTAGGGACCATCTAATTGTTTCACTCGGGAAAAGGGATTCTAAATAACATCACGAATTGGAATTTTTAATTTTGCTTTAACTCCTTATTTGCAATAATGTCTTTACCACACAGTCAGTCATTATTTTGTCTTTAAATCACCTCTTCTTTGGCGGTATTCTACCGCCATCAGACAAGTAACCCTTTCCTATCATATACTTAAAGTCACGATTCTTTGCCTAAAATTATTTAGTATGGCTGCCTTACACAAATTGCCAACCTCTACGAAATAAATCCTTGAAACTCACTCGCGTGCAGGTGACGGTCCACAATATCATTCTCATCAGCTGATAATGTGAGATTAAAGCGTCCCACTACATCTTTTACTTACGAGGCATTAGGCAAATCGAAGTAATTCCAAAAACAGTATTCAATAGAATGGGCACTATTAAAACAGAAATAAGAAACCTTACTACTCAAAATCATGTACCCTAATTTTACTCCCAAGTTTAGAATTAATTATTAACACAAATGGTTAGGAGAGAATGTGGGACAATTAATTTTTGATAGATAGAAGGTACAGTAAAATCTTAAGTGAAAATAGTTCTGAACATTTATTCTACAATCCGGTAGCTGACAAACGCGTTGATAATGCACTATTGGATTCCCTTAGTACAAACCGTAATCTTCGATCCTTCATCAAGACTACGTTTGGTAGCCATCTATTACTTAAAGACACAAGATAATATTCGTTTCACACACTCGAAGCAGCAAGAACAGAATAGCGTCATTAGAGCAAGTGAATTGATTGTTTTCCGAGGTTGGCTATGAATTCAATTTCGAATATCTTGGCAACTGAACGCGTGGTACCCTTATCATTACTCTTATGGACGATGGCGAAGTAAGAGCGTTGATTACATTAAGTACAGGTTCTATACCGACATCAAGCCAGGTAGATAGAGAATAAATAAATAAATGGTCAAGAGAGCTGTTACAAACTGCGTATGACCACATTGAGGACAATAAAGTAATTTACTGTAACTCATACACTATAAACTAATGAACATAGTGTATTTCCGTTCATGTTTTTTTTCTTGACTTGAATTTCTCGAAGCAAAGTAAGATGCAATAGCAAGAGCACCCTAACATCATACATCTTCTGCCCTTTAGTTTCGTAGCGTAAATACCAGTGAGACGCATTTCTAAACAAGTGTTGCGGAATGGCGGAACTGAGATATAGTAATGACTAATTTCTGAATAGCTCTTGTATTGAATATGGATGGAAATTAAGACTGTCTATAACCTCAATCTATACAAGCTGAGATTAATGATGTAATTTAGAACCTCCGACAGACGAATTGAATGTAATGTCTGTAACTGTTGATTCCATGCTGGTTGAGTCTCAATGTCACCTGCGGAATATAGTCGTTACGCTGATGATGAAACTAAGAAATCGCACTATAACGGATCGATTAAAAAAAAGATAATGACACGAAGATTTGAGAAGGAATTCGTCTTCCCTAACTAACCAGTGTGTCGTAAGATGCGTCGTCCGGAAAGTTCCAGAATGATTTTTCCCACAAGACCTTTGATCGATACCACCACCGTCGAGACACCAAACCCCACCTATGCCCCTATATATACACGCACTTCAAAGGGCTGGCTCTCAGTACGTATGAGAGTCGTGTTGAATTGCCCTTGTGGCCACGTTCTCTGATACATCCAATCGCCCCATCTGAGGCGCACCCTGCTGCCAAGCGCTGAGGACCGCGGAGGATAGAAGCCAGGACGAGCCGATCTATACTTCTATCCCTATGGTCAGACACTCTTTAAGCATGACAAGTCATAGCATCTCCGGGCATCCGGCCCTCGTCGCCCTTCTGGCAATCTTGTAAGTCTCTCGGAGAATGTATCGCTTTGGTCATTTGTATTCTTGTTCGGATATCTTAGTTTTTTTGTGGGGCTTTAGGGCTCGTCAACATCAAAGGTCATTAGAGCCCTAGAAACTTGTACAGGTAGGGAAAATGCAGTTACGCACTAGGGAGAGCCAACATGACTCTCCCCGCGTGTGGGACTCACCGAATGACTCAGCCATACCCACTAAAAACCCTCCTGAATTACAACTCAAAACTCAAATCCCATTATATCTCACGACTTTACTAAATAACATTTAAAAAAAAGAAGAAGAGGAAAGAGGAAAATGAACGATACCCTAGCCCTCGCAACCTAGTAGCGTCGGGATCGAAAAGAACAAGAGGTGACCAAGGAAGGTCAGGAAAGAGAAAGGAAGGAGCATGGCACAAGTAAATGGAAGTAATGCCAGACTCAGCTCGGGGCCCCGTGTTCGCCAAACACGTACTTACTAGATGTAAGCCCCCTGGGGGGGATATCTTAGTCTCAAGACGCCCACTGCATCAGTTTTCTTGGAAGGACAGGGCGGTTTCTTGGAAAATGCGAGAGACTAAGTTTAAGTATTTCATTTCAATCATTCGAATAGTGTAGTATGGTCAAGTACCTCTTTTCAATGATTCAAGTAATTCATTAAATATTATTTTGTATTAAAATTGAGGTGGTGTTTAACAGACAATGTGAAAAACGTTTGTCACTTCCAAGTACTCTGAAACTATCGTGCTGTGTATCACTTTACAGGATGGCTCTAAAGTGCTCATTGCTGGTACTTATATACCTCCAGGTCAACCAGTTGCGGTTAACTCACAATTTGTGCCATGTCTTGCCGTTCCATGTGTTGCACCAAATCCTTTTTTGGGCGATTATAATCGCCCTAAGATAGATTGGAAATAATCACCATCACGTGCATCTAGTGTAAAAACTCGGGTAATCTTAAGTGTGTCTGAAATGTTTCAGCTCCAACAGCTAAATGACTAACTCAACCAGACTAGAATAATATTGAACTTGATATTCTCTTCTGCATCACAATCAACAGTTTAGAGAGACCTTGACCCACTGTTTCGTGAAGATATTCATCACCCTGCTCTCACTCTAACAATAACTCTACTTGCTAAGTAAAATTCTAGCCATAGGTACGGTCCCAATGTCCGAAAGTGCAACCTTGCTCATCTATGGAGTGTGTGGCCAAGGACTTAATTTTCAAGACCTAAGTACTTGTGCAAATGTCAACTCCTCTTTTGACTTTTTCATATCAACTTTAGGTAATGCGGTCGTGGCACACTCTCCTACCTGGAAGTCAAGCTACTCGTCGTTTTCTGTTTGGTTTGCTAATCAACTGAAGGAGTTTACCATAAGGAAGAAAATCATCCGTAGTCAGTATAAAGAGACCTAGGTCCTGAGCTATATCTTAGATTTTCTTCGACTTGTTCTGAATGCAAGGAGCTCTTCAAATCATGTTTTAAGCAATGTTAATCGCATATATGGTCCATTCCCTTTAACCTTTAAATATTTTGGATCTATATAAAGTCTGTGCATGGTAGTGACTCGTAACCCTCATCACTCTCACACATTAATGTGTCATAGTCAGATGATGCTTCAATAGCAAATGTGTTTGTGGATCACTTTTCTGCGTTTACTTATCAGCCTTAGCGATAATCCCTTCACTGATTCCCCTTCAGCGAGCTTGGTCGAATTAAGTGATGTTCATAACTCTCTATTCAAAAAAAGGTCCAACCAACTACAGACCTACAATCTTACCAAAGTTTTTGAGATGCTTGTCCTTGGAAAAACCCAGTTCAGGTGTAGCCACCTCTGACAAGTGACATAGTTTTGCCTTTGGTAGATACCCAACAACCAACCTTGCACTTTTCGAAAAATATATTTGATGCCTTTGTTGACATGTCAAGTGGATGCTGTGGAGTTTGAGCATTCGCCTACATACTGCCAAGTTTAAGCACATGAATTCTGTGGTCCACTTCTAACCTAGTTTATCACTTACCTTGAGAGCAGGATTCTGCGGGTCCGCTACAAATCAGTCTTGTTTAGGGAGTTTTTCGCAACTGGTGGTATTCCTCAAGGTTCCCACTATACTATTTAATCTGTACATCAATGATGTCGTTGAAGACCTTCGATGTAGTTACCTCCTCTTAGCAGATAAAGTTATTTTACAAGATCTCTTCAGTGCAGGATGCATTGCTTCTCCAAGAGGATATCCGAATGGTGGAAACGACACTTTTGACTTCAACTCATCTCCTACATTCGAGAGAGAATTGCATAACATCAACTGACTATTGTAGACTATTCCGAACTATTGTCTTGTTAAGCAGTATTGATATTTGTACATCTTATATAAACATTTTTATTGGCTTTGCCGTTGACAAAGAAGAATAAAATACCGTAAGCTTTTTCACCCGTGTGATTGTAGTGCCACTTTATTTTGAATGTTGAATGATCGGTATGAAGTGTTTTCATCGTGAATCTCTTGCATTGATGCGCAATTCGGTATGTCTTACATCTTCAATAAACATTTTGTGTTATTATTATTCTTGAGGCTTTAGGGCTCGCCAATATCTAGATCTTTAGAACATTAAAAATTTTGGGTTCTGGAAAGTAAATAATGCGTACTGGAAAACACGACTACAGAAACAAACTAAGTGTTTTATTTCATTTTCCAGTAATAAATGTGAAAACTGAATTAAGACTCAAGTAGAATCAGTTTATGAATCTGCATGCCTATTGGAGTGGTCTCCATAAACAATTTTGTTGATTCTATTGGAAGACGGTGTCCCGGAGTCTATACATGTACGATGGAAATACGTCGTTCTAAATTGTTTGTCAAGGATATAAATTTTAAAAATGTCTGAAAAGGAGATGCGGTTCTGATAAAGACTGGACCTTCCACACGTTTAAAAAGAGCTAAGTTAATATTTAATCCAACATTATAAATTCTCGAAGAACATCTGTACTTTTGATATTATAATATTATATGGTGCGGGGTGAGTAATAGATTTCTTCGTGCACAGTNTTTTAAAAATGTCTGAAAAGGAGATGCGGTTCTGATAAAGACTGGACCTTCCACACGTTTAAAAAGAGCTAAGTTAATATTTAATCCATTATAAATTCTCGAAGAACATCTGTACTTTTGATATTATAATATTATATGGTGCGGGGTGAGTAATAGATTTCTTCGTGCATTTGCTGATGGAGGCAGCAATCCCTTCCCCTTCTCCACTATTAGGTAGGAGGTTTCTCTGCGTTCGCGCATGTGCAGATCGTGCCAATTCGCATCAGGGTTTCTTCCCAGTCTCCTCTACACGTCAAAACTTGGGGAGCTATTAGAAAATAAGCATGAGCTTATAGAAATAAAAGTCAAGCAGAAGAAAACAGTTTGAAAATTTTGTCGCCAATAGTAAAATCAATTGCCAAAATATTTCATTTCTAAAAAAAATAATTTTTTTTTTGATTATAATGAAAATTAAAATGAACAAATTCAATTTTACTTCGATTCTTAACAAACTGCAGTTGAAATATATTCATTTATTTCTGGGGTTTCTTCCAAATTTATGCATCAATTTTACTGTAAAAATACCATCAGTAATATATATAAAAATTCTGTAGCATCTTTTCATTTATAGACTGCAACAAATTACAATTTATTTTCTACAATTATCTATTAATTTTTTCTCAAACTAATTTCCATATGATTAGACAAAATTTGAGGGAAGTATATTCCCCAGTGCAGTAATAAATTATATAAAAAGTTTAGTATAAGTGATACATAACCAAATATTCTACATACAAGGCAAATATAAGGTGAAGGGAGAAAGCAGGATTATTCTCTTCCATCAATAAAGTGATGTCTCAAAAAGTACAAAATAAAAACAATCATTGTGCAACAAAATAATTTATTATTTCTACCACATTTAAATGAAGATTCAGAATGAAATACAAGGCAAATGGGAGGAATATAATTTTTATCTTTATTAGACACAAAGTAATTTGATCTGTTACATTATAACATTGAACGGAAACAGCTATTTGCTGAAATAGTATTTACAACAAATCTTTCCAAATATTTCATTTGAAAATGCAATAAAATAAAAATACTGATACATAATATAATATCACAAGAAATGTTTTCTTCTCTTCCTTACAATTCCACAGCTTGTACAGATGGATGAGTGGTACCGTTTAGAAATGCAGGCTGGCTGAATCTGGTGGGTAACAACCCTTGTAAGGAGCAGGTATCTTTGAAAGTCAGAAGAGGAGTCTTAACCATAGAGCCATTCGTCGATGGTGAAACAACTTTCTGGGGAGGAGGAGGAGGGGGCTGTTGTAGGAAATGAGTAATGTTTTGAGAAGGTGAGTTGCCTCCAATTGCAGGTGGTGGGGAAGAGAATAGGGGAGTGCCATTCGGCAATGGACTGAAATGGTATTTATTATTTTGTGAAGATGGAATATTACCCTGGAAATTATCATTAGCTGAAAACCTGGAGGGCCTGTTTCTCTGCATGCTGACATGATGTCCATTGGGTTGAGCTGAATTCCACTTTTTCTCGCCCCATTGTTGATTACCTCCATAATTTTTTGTTATATTCCTATTAAAAAGACCATTGTTTCTATTTCCTCCATTGCCACCAAAGTAGCCCCCTAAAAAAGGAGAAAATTAGTTCAGACATTGCATATATCAGTACTCAAGATGAGGGACCAGGATGGGTAAATCCTAACCTCGGGCACCTCCACCCCCACGGCGAGCCATCTCTTCCAATTTGGGATTAATAGACTGATTAGCTTCTCGAAGTACAGAAACTAAATCCCTCGCTTGACGGCTATTTCCAGGAGTAAAGAATGCATAAGAAGTACCTCGTTCTTGATTCCGGCCAGTGCGGCCAATACGATGTATATAATCCTCAGAGGAGTTGGGATAGTCAAAGTTGATCACAAACTTGATACCTTCCACATCTAAGTAGAAATGCACTTGTTAAACAATGCACAAAAGAAAACTGAAGTAATTCCAAAAGTTAAAAATGCCTCATTCAAATGCTCTTACAATACAAACCTGGATACTATTCTTCATCCTACAAAATTAATCCTAACACTAAATCAGAAATACATTTCTATTTCATAAATGAGTGAGTTTGACAAGTAAATAAACCTCCAGTGCACATACTATGCATCTTCAAAATAAATGACAAAACAAGAGCCAACAAATTAGTTAACATTTTTTCACAGCTCCTGGAGGATATTTCAGGTGGGATACATACAGTACAAAGACAAGTATGTGTTCTCATGTTGGTTTTGCGATAGTAGATCATATAAAAGCTATTTTGTAAGAGACACACTGAAGAATTCCCTTGCTGGCTTCAGACCAATACATTTCTGATAAATTTGATTGCAGTTGCCCCTTTCACATTGAGGCATATATCTCTGCTACAGCTACTTGTCAATGCTCCAACAGGAAGGCGTGATAAATCTTGCCAGACACAAGGATTCCTCCTCTCCCTCACACACACTTGCTCATATTACTTGAGCTTGCTAAACAAGCAGAGGCACTGCTAGATGATGTGACAAGAAAGAACTACAGAAACACAGAAAAACAACCATCTCGCATGTGCCTCTGAAACAGAAGACAAAACCAGACTGATCAATTGATAACAATAAGACATTACTCTCTCTGCAAATAAAGCAGAAACTAAAGATCTACAACTGATGCAATAGCTGCAAAAGACTGGAAATCTACTTCTTAAATAATTGAAGTGATCGTCTCTCTACAAAAGCACAGAAATTTTTTTCATTCACTTTCCAGTATTTTGTCAACCAGTTACAACTGAACACCTTGCATATGAAATTAGGATTAACATTTATAATGCTCAATATCATAATACATAATATGCAAGTTTCAGATTCAGAAACTGCCAGCTATTAGACCAGTACACAATTAATGTATTTGCCATAGAAACTAAGAGTTGAGTAGTGATATTAGTTGAATCTTGAACTTAGCTTATTCTGAATTACCATAGAGGCCCGAAAATAAACCTTTCTTAAGATACCTTTCTAAAGTCCATGTATTAATAGTTTCAACCTCACATTAATTTGTCACTGCTTCACATTTTTATTTACTACAAGTATTCTGAAAATACTAAACGAGAATATCACAAGGTCAGGACAACACAGAAAAGTAAAGTAACCTCTACTCTTTTGAACTTTATGTTACTTGACTGCTAAATATGAACAACGAAACTTAGCTTTGCAAAGCAAATAACAATATCATGAACTCACAAAATATATCAATTTTCAAAATTTAAAAAGAGAGTAAGGTGAAGCAATGAAATGTAAATGTTAAGTTTTAATGAGAGGTGAAAGAAACAAATAACATGCAGGTTGCTAAAATATGACGTTCCGGAATACAATTTATTACTTTAGTAGAAAGATAAGTATGATTTTGAATGACAGTGTCAAGAAAAGTAATTAAAAAAATAAATTAGACTAATACTCAACTGGTTAAGTTTCTCTGATCAACCAGTCTGGAACAATGAGCTACTATCACAGTGCTTCTTTTACCGCTTACCAACACTCTCCCATACCTTTCCTGTACTCACGTGCGACTTCCTAATGCTACTTTGTATTAGGGAGGAAAGTTTGACTTGCCTAATCCTCGAGCTGCTACATCTGTTGCCACCAAAATCGGGGACTTGCCATTTCTGAATTCTAAAATAAAAATAGTTATGTAACAATAAAAACAGTAAAATACGAAACTAATTTCTATAAACAAGGTGCAGTATATCCACACACCTCTTAGTACATAATCTCTTTCTTGTTGGGATTTGTCACCATGCATGCAAACTGCTCCGTATCTGAAATATAAAAGAATTTTTAAGAGTTGACACTCACTTTTATTTTTATTTTGTTTTCTCATGTTTGGAAACTCACCCACAACTGCGTATAACTTTTGTAATAGCTTCAGCTTTTCGCTTAGTTCCAACGAAAACAATTGTCTTACTACCTCTCTCACAAGAAATATCCTGAAGCAAACTACTCAATCTAGGGAGAAAAAAATCTTCATAATTTTTCAATAGAATAAAATTATCACAAAAGTGAATTTTCTAACACATTAAAAACAAAGACAAAATACAGAAATTTGTATGTGCACACAACATAAACCAAATACATACTTAATTTCTTTTTCATTTTCTTGACAAACATCAACTATTTGAAGAATATTATGATTTGCTGATAACTGTAATGAACCAATATTCACTTGGATGTAATCAGTTAAAAATTCTTCTGCCAAATTCCGTACTTCCTTAGGCCATGTTGCCGACCACATGAGTGTTTGTCTGTCAGGCTACACAAAGAAAAATTTTACCCTCATAAAATACTGTCCAATGAATTATCATTACTCACATGAAGATATTCATAAGTATATAAAAAGAGCAGAATACAACTGAAATAAAATATGCTCCATGTGTAGATAAGAGCAACACACTTCCACTTTATCTCCTGTATAACTTAACATACAAAAAAATTACTTTGCTTATTCAGGACTTACTCTAATTTGCTCAATAATTTTGCGGATTTGAGGTTCGAACCCCATATCCAACATTCTGTCAGCTTCATCAAGGACCAAATAAGTGCAACGGCGTAAGTTGGTAGTGCCCCTCTCTAGGAAGTCAATCAATCGACCTGGAGTAGCTATGACAATTTCAACCCCTCGTTCTAAGTCCCTGGCTTGGGGTCCCTTTGGAGCTCCACCAAATAAACAAGTGTTACGAAGATAGGATGAAGATCCAAACTCCCTTGCAACAGTCTGAATTTGCTGAGCAAGTTCTCTGGTTGGAACAAGAATAAGAGCAATAGGACCCTCACCACGGCGCAAACGTTCCTGATGATTAATATGAATAGTTGCTGGCAGGATGTACTGTAAAAGGACATACATTATTATAACACACTAAGGTGAATGAAAGACATAAAATGTTTACCACGAGATTGGATAAGCTTACAGCCAGAGTTTTTCCTGATCCAGTTTGAGCAATGCCAACCATGTCCCTACCGCTTAAAGCGATGGGCCAACCTTGGGCCTGGATTGAAGTTGGATTTGCAAATCCACAGCGCCTAAGATTTAAAAATGTGTTAGAAGAGGCCACTGCAAATGAACTCGTTTAAAAATGGAAAAGATAAATGCTTACCGTATTTCATTAATTATGTAATCAGGAAAATTAGCTTCTTCAAAGAACTGAATAGGGTTTGGCATGTTTGAACCTTTCACAGTTATTTGCAGATTTTGACGATAATCATCCACATCTTTACGAGTCCTAAAAACAACATAAAAGTAAATTTTGAAAATAGGTTCTTAATTCAGGTCATTTTAATAAGTAAATAAAATATTTCACCCACCTTGCCATGACATTATCATGAGGAATGTAAAAATTTTTAGTGAAGGGGCTTAGAATTGACAGATCCCAATGTGGCTTTGCTAATATCCCTCCAACACCCTGCTTCTTCCCATTTTTACCAAAATCATTACTACGGGGACCTGCACGGAATCCACCATTCCTGTTATCAACAACACCAAATCTACGATTTTCACCATTAAAACTGCCGGCCATTCTCTGTTTTCCAAAATGAGGGTTATGAACTGCCCTAAAACAAGAAAGAAATTTTAAAAAATAAATGAAGGGTTTGGGTAAAAAGTTAAAGTAAATATTAATGAGCACAATGATAATACAGTGAAACTTCCATTAACAAAAACTTCTCCATAGCTGATACAGTTCAGCGATGAAAGTATTTCTTATCCAAAGTCTGCTTATGTATGACATCCAAGTGAAGAACATCATGAAACCACTAGCACGCATGCCAAATGCTGTGTGCCAAGTTACTAACTATGTTAATTATAGTTTCATTTCCACTTTGATAAATATTACTTTTAGTTCTTGACACAATTAAATGAATAACTGGAAAATACCAGTAACATTTCAGCCTGTCATTCTGAATGTGATGCCTGTCGTTTTGAGGGGAGGGAATGGGGAATGGTGGAGGTCTCTCTCTCTTAGACACTGTATTTCCTTTTGTTTCTTTGCGGGCATATCTTTATCAAGTTAGGAATAAAACTGTTGATTTATATAAAAGATAAAGATGAGACATTCTTCAGCTTGGCCATCAGATGTCAGTTTCCTTAAACATCTGGTCAAATAGATGTGAAACAACGTTACATAATCGAGCTTGGTATAAGTCTTATTGAGAATGTTCCTGTTTCAAATAAAAAATGCACTCCATTGACCTTTTAAATTTTACTTTCTTAATAATTAAATTTTAAAGAAACTTTATCTTATATTTTAGTATAATATATTGAAACATTGGCATCCTGTAAAGTGATCCCAATTCCAAAAATTATTAGAACCAGTGAAATTCCTCTTTGCTGCACTAGCATATCAGGCTGCTGTTTCAAAAATCTCGTAGACAATTTATGGATAAAGGCACACTTGCGTTTTCTCCACTCCGCATGTGCAAAGACACACACAGTGGAGTGGGTGTCAGCAGACAGGAGTAGGGGTGGAAGAAACAAGGTCACTTCAGGATGAACACAGACATGCTTCATGCAGGTCTTGTACAGAACATCCATGCAACTGCCTGCTAACTACAAACGCTTTTATTGTAAAACACACAGCTATGTTATGAAAATGTTTAAAGTAATATTCATTGTTTACTGTGCAATGAACACAGCGGTGACTATTTTTGTATTTTTTAAATAATATAAATAGACCTATTATACACAGATGCCAATATAACAGAAATAGTGAAATATACTTACATAAGAAATAAATAGCAATGTAGGACATTTTTACAGATGATTACGATATATATTGTGCTTACTAAAATATGTTGCTACATTAATGTTTATTGTTACAATGTGTTACCACGAAATGATGACTCAAACCACAACTCGTTACATTGTGCATTTTAATAAGAACAATATGTATTGTAATTGTCTGTAAAATTTATTCATTTATCACGTATATAATTGACATTAATAGTAGAATTGATAATTATTGATAAATAACTACCTTCCAAAATATTTAACATGATTGACTCAATATTTTTTGTTTTAAAACAGTTAATTTCAAGTAGTAATAAAAAAATTTAATTTACACTTTAAATAAGGCCAAACTGTAGGTCAATCTTTCATCTATGTTCAAAAATTGTTAATATCATATAATTTTCATAATTAAAAGCAAACTAGACAAAATTACCCAATTTTTTGAAACTTCCCTACTCTACAAGTTTCTATTAGATTTTTAGGAAGTCGTGTTTAGTTCGTTTCAAGTACATGAACAATCAAAAACACAACACAATGCAAATTCATATGACATCAAGATTCACAATGACTTCACAAAAAATAGTACGACATTGAATTCAAATTGAGGAACAAATAATACAAATAATTGAAATGCAAAGCTTTAAAATGTATTGGTGAAAATGTGCATTTCTCTCTTTTTAACAAAACCCACACCAAAATTTTTGACAATTACATAACAAAAATCTCAAAAAACTAAAATACAAACAGAAGAATACATGAAGTCGAAGATAGTAAAACACAAAAATAAGAAAGCTTCAGAAAAACAAACTTCACTATACAGGACGTGAAAAGTTTTTTTTTTATAAAGAAGTGAGGAAGCATAAGAACAAATACTCAGTGATATTATAACTCAAGTGTTGCAATAATTAATATGAACCTTGATATAATTAATAATCAATCTGTAGAAATTGAAGGAAATGATATTCAAGGGAAGCACAGTGAAAGAAGTCACCCGCTGTCTTCCTTGTGAGCGGAGATCTCCGCTTCGCAAATGCAAGTGTCTCTTTAGCTTATGAATGTGAATACATTAAGCACAGAAAGAAAACAACAATGGTAAACAAACCTGGGTATGAATATATAAGAATGGTAAAATTTATACGAGAACCGAAAACTAAAATCAGATACAAAACTGCTTTAACAATATTATTTCACTAGCGTACAATGATTTACATTTGACTGACAAGTGCGGTTTCTTAACATTAGTAGCCAAACTACAGTTGTAGGACAAGAAATAGACAATTTTATAAAGATTTTTTTGAGTCACTTGTGAACATATTTTCCATGCCATAAATGGGAGTTGGGCACAATAATTGAACATGACCAAAATTTTCATCACACACACAATCTGTAAGGTAATATACACAATTACAAGGTCATATCTTTGTAACATTGTAGCTTTGTAAATAGAAAACTAAAACACTTCATCCATCCAATTCCACAAAAACTATGCATCAATTAGAAATTTGACGACTACTTTCATGTTAACTGGGGCGTATCCAGAATAGGATTTTGGGAGGGGTTCATGAAAACCAGGGAATGCGGGTACATTCACTGGAAGTTTTTTTCAATTTAATTTCTAGAAACTGCCATATAAGACCTTCATTTACTTAAATAAAGCATTAACTTGAATTGCAGTTTTCATAAATAACCCTGAAAAAAATTAAGTTTCTGAAGTAATTTGTGTTTTTTAAATAAATTTTTACTCCAGGCATTTCTTCTATTGTAAATTTTATCTAGGTAGTTTTCTATTATATACATAGCACAGAATCTCTCTGGAGTGCAAGTATGCTAGAAACAGAAATATCACAGCTCTATATTCCTGTGAGAGTGGAAATCTATAAATGCTAAGTCAAAAGTTTGTCCTATGAACTCATCATTGACAACAGATATAATTTGTTTGCCTTGTTGCTTTCAATGGCCAAACAGATTTTTTTTCAGAGAAAAACGACTTCCTTTTATTCTTACTATTTCTATCTCTTGGAGCGGGGGGGATGACAAACGCCCCCTGTGCACCCCCTCGGATCCGCCACCGCAGTCATGTCAAACAAAGGGAACGAAGAACCAATAGATGCCAACAATCCCAACAAACGTTCGAGACTATAATTCATTAGGTTTCAATAAATACCGTTCAGCGAGTGTTATGTATAAATATATTTACCTAAAATGGGGTCCACTTAATGTTACTATTTATTATTGATATAGTCAATTCCAGTTTTACATAAGTGTCAATAATCATATTTGATAGGTTTAAAAGGTGTAATAGAGTTGCAATTGGTCCAGTATAAAAATTGTTGACATGGATTATATCGCAACTTTAGCTGTCTCAAGTACAATAGCTTTCCTCTCCAGCACATCAAAACTGAAATGACAATGCTTAAACACTACTTTATGTTCTAGATGAATTGAGGAACTTGACATAAAATTGAGCAGTGACCAAATTGTGCTTCATATGCAGCCACAGTGAAGGAGTAATATATTTTTTATCAAAATGTGCCATCATTACAGTGTACTAGTTCGCTTTATGTATACACAGTTTTTTCCAATTCTTAATAGGGTAATACGTGTTTCTTTTATAATAACAATGTTTTCTTTCAGAATACTACATTAGGATTCAACTTTTAAAACAATGGTATTATATTTCTGTGTATTCTGGTGCTGAGCAGGAGTTCAGATCACCTCAGTGCGATATGTATATACTGTATTTTGGTTTAATAAAGTATAATTATAGCATGTTTTGGTTTAATAGTATTATATTAGGGTAAATCAAAGTTCCTTTGTAACAAAACAAAGTATCATTTAAGAATACGAATTTATAAGTAACACACACAAACTATCCGAGTTTTCAGCAGACAATTTCAGTTTGAACTGAAATAGAGATAATTTCCATTGCAGGTCACAATTTAAAAAGCAATTCATATAAAAACCATTATGTAAATAACAACAAATGTAAATAAAACACAATTTAATCTCTCATGTGAGACATAAGGCATCTATATAAATTGTTTTCTGAAAACTCAGGTAGTTCGTTTGTATTATTATTATTATTCAGAAGGTTGCAGACATCAAACATCATCATTAATACGATAGTTTTCAAAAAAAGTTTTGTTAAAAATATTTGACGGATGTGAGTGGATATTTACATTTAAAAGTTTCTATATAAAGCGAGACAACAAATTACCAGTTCGGTAATTCTAAGGACACATAATTTTGTGTTAAATGCATAGTTAATTGCTTTCTTGTGCAAGTTCCTTCCAGAAAAATATTTCATACTGAAGTAATTTACTTAATTATGATCAATGTAGCAGAATGTTAAGGTATGCAAGGTTACTCGATTTGGCCATAAATTCATAATTACTTCACTCACACTAAGTTCTTTTCTGAGAGGCTTCAATTAATGCCTATAATAAAATTATATTTTAGTAAAAGAATCAGTTGAACTGATAGTAAATTATTTTAGCTATCAGAAGTAGAAAGTATGGGTAGAACAAAGTAACCATAGATTTGGGTCAACTTCACAGTGACTGGTTTTACTTTTTGTATGCCAAACAAAAATTCTTACAAGGAACACAGAAACTCAATACATTTCACGATATATTTCCAGCCACCACATAAATTATGCATTTTAAGTTTGTAACAATGTTTCCTTAAAAGATATTGTAAATACTAGATAAAATGTATGCACCGCAAATAATCGAGACACATCCAAATATTGCATAGAAAATATCATGCCTCTTAAAATTAGCAGAATCGTATATTATTTTTAATATGGCAAACACATTCAAAATTGCTTCCTCTATCAATTAGAACTACATCAAAATTTCTCCAAATTCAATTAAGATTTAAAAGACAACGAATAATTCACCTCTCTTAATCAAATAAATAATACAACTGCCACGACCAAACATCTACCACACAATACTACTGAGTATTATTATCTCCCTTGATCCTGTAAACACGATGGTATAATATCGATCACCCGACATCAGACACTGCCTGGCACAAGCAACAATTCTGTTCTAGAACATTCTGACACGTAAAATTGCCAAAAATGTTACCACCTACGAAAATAGGGCAGCTCTAACGGCCAATTATCTTCATAACACAAAAAAAAATTCGTAAGAATATCAGAAAAATTATAATTTATCGTGAAATCGAGCAATTCTCTCTCGCGCAAGGAAAGAACCAAAAGTCGGCCATTTGCAAAGCCTGATGCGACTCACTTCATTTCCTTGTGAACAAACTCAATTTAGGGGCTAAAAACTTGAAAATTAAATATTTGAATCGGTAAGAATCAAATTAACACAGATAAATCACTTTTAATATGGGACATGGTTCAGACAATTTTGACTGCTTACGGCCAACGCCTCACAAAAACAAAATTCTTAATACAATTGACGCAAGTAATTATTTAATGCAATAAACAATTCTCCAACAGTACTACGCTAGGATTTTCCCAATATCAGTACTTACATCATTAGAAGCAACGTCACTTCTTACCAAAGTCTAAATAAATGTTTCAGACAATCTGAAAGGTAAAAGAGATTACTGCACACAATGCATTATATAATAAAATATAATCCACGTGAAACAATACAAAATCCACGTAAATATCATGCAATCTCGAATTGCACTTACCGACCCTTGCAAAGCTCTAATGGCTGAATCTGGGCTGAACACAGCTCACAGCTGAACAGTTGATTTTCTCATTGATTAAATGGCAAGTCGGCAAGGATACAGTTTCATAGCAACCACCAGAGCGCAGGGCTGTTTGTCTGCAGTAGATTGGTCCGGGTACGCGCATTATGGAGTCGAGGCTACAAAACTCTTATGCGGCAAAACACTTGGCGCGGCAATTAAATAGCACTTTCCTACATCAGCTGTTTCTTTAGTCCTATTTGCGCCGTACAATAAGGATTTTCGGTATACGAGTTATATTGACATTAAGGCTGTAATTCTTAACTACTTTTGAGAATAAAATATTGGGATTTCAGGTAAAAGAATACAAAAATGTACCCATTAAATAAGGATTTTATTCATTATAGAGTAATTATTCTCTATTAGAGTAATTCACACATATAAACCAGCTTATAACAAGATATTGAATCAAAGTACAAAATTCGGCATTTTCACTATCATAATACTGTATTACATACAAGAAATGCACTTTAAAAGAAACCTACAGAAGAGTTAGCTACTTCCTTTGATTCACAGGAAGATGCATCTATCACTTTCACAAGGGTCGCAATATGAAACTATATCTTACTGGAGTGTCATGATAAAAACTAATATTTGCTAATTTGGCAGGATGTTCCTCCCTTAGATCAACAAATTGAAGACGGGTGCAATGTCCAAATGAATTCTACAATGAATTCACATAAACTTTTCTTTTAATACTTACAAAAATCTTAGCTTTATACTGTATAATATAAGTTTTATTCCCTTTCTTGAACTCTCATTTTGCGTGCCACTTCCAATGAGAAAGGTAGGAGGAGAAAATCTTCCCCTTATTAAGATTAGAACCATTCACACACACGCTCATGACCTTCACTACATAACTATCTTACAAGATACCCTTGTGATCTGTTAGACAGAAAGTAAACTGAGCAGACCAATTTAACAAACTCACAAGGTGGTCAATTTAGTAGAAAAGGTCCATAGAAAACTCTCATTGAAGACATATAAACTAATAAATTCTGTAAACAAAACCTTCTGGCATAATCAATGCAGAAAGTCATTAAAATATCTTTTTCCCCAACATCAGTCTTTGAGAAAAATATCACACCTTCTATTGACACTATTTAAAACAGATCAAGTTTGTGTTCCCTTTTATCAAAATACTGTGCATCGTTGTTAACTTGGTTCTACCAACCTTTCTCTTGGACTCGCAATTAAGTTAAAATTACCAGCTACATATTACATATCACAGTACAAAGTGTATTTGAGTTATGAACCACAATATGGGTTCTAATTAATTTATACAATATTTGAACTCTTGTCTACTATTTACACGACCCTTGAGGGCGGACAGATCTTGAGGGGGTTAAGGAAAATCCATAGACTGAAATACTAATGATGTCAGTCATAAAAACAAACAAACAAAAAAAACTTTCTATAAGCTTCACCAATGTTTGGTAATAAACTATTGCAACATAAGTTATTGCCTATTATGACCTAACAATGATCCTACCCATAATAAATATACTTGCTGGCACTGGAAAGAACGCAGAGCATCATTGTGCACCATTAAATATCATTGTTCATGAGGGAATACAAGAAACCCCCTCCGATTACTTAAACTATATGGTCTATCCTCTCGACCCAGACCTGTGTTCTTTCCCAGTATCCTAAGAGGCCTACATAGACTAAATAAAAAACACTGCCCCCAACCCACCCCCCTTCTGAATGTTTCGGTGCATCTCAACAGCATACAGAAATATTATGTCTTCATCTACGAACAATTACAGCAGAAGACAAAAATTAATCTGGAATGTGGCCTTCTAATTTATCAAATTTTTTGAACAGCAAATACTGAAAAGTGCTCTTCCCCACACACCAATTATAAGATGAGATTGAGATAACTGGAATATTCACTACAGCAAATATATTAAACCACAAACAAATTGCATGTTATACATTCCAAAAAGCGATTAAGTATTAATTAAAAGAAGCAAGATACGAGGTGGAGGCCGTATCATCCCAAGGAGGATGGGTTGGGGGCGTTACTGTTGTACGGCAGTGGGTTGTCCATAGCTATAAGCATATGGAATGGGCTGATGGTATTGAGAGAAAGCATTGGTAGCCATGTTTTGATAGGCACATGGGTTGGAATGAGGCGGAGGACGTGTGGACTGGAAGAACTTGCTGCTCAAAATACTTTGCATGTTAGCATCATTGTTGGACGCCATCATGAAAGGTGGTGGCATGGAATACATGCCATGGTGAGGAGACTGAGCAGCTGTCATTGCTCCTCCAGCACCTCCACCCTGACTGCCTGTTCCGTTATTTTGATGACGGTTGCTGAACCTTTGGTTCTGATAGCGAGGGCCCTGTCCTCCATAAGACCTTCCATTGTTTCCATTCTGACTACGATTCAAGTTGTTTTCATAACCATTCTGGTGAGCATATCCATTTTGCTGAGCATACCCATTTTGGTGAAGATAGCCATTCTGTTGTGTGTAACTATTCTGCTGAGCATAACCATTCTGTTGCCCGTAAGTTGAAACTTGAAAGCTGTTATTTCGATAATTTTCAGCAGTACCGTTACGTGAAGTATTATTGGAGGCGTTTGAATAACGAGGTACAGTATTAGTCTGCCGAAATTTTGTGGTAGCATTGTTCTGAGTCGGGGTCCAGGTATTAGCAGCTGCATTTGAAGTTCTTCCATTAGTTGTGTTGTTGGAGCAATTCTTTTCTTTATTGCGATTATTCCAACGGCGACCTGCAATTAAGAAATTTTCATTGTGATAAATATATAAACAATCTGCAGACAACAAATATATTAAACCACAAATATAAGGTCATCTCCCCAATTTCAACAAATCAAGACTTTCCCCTTTCTCTAAAAACAAAAAATCAGTTACCTCCAATGTTGTTCTTGGAGATGTTGGCCATTTCAATCAACTTGGGATTAATGATCTGATTTGCTTCCTCCAAAACTGAAATAAGTTCTTTAGCTTGGCGGGCATTATTAGGTGTAAAGAATGCATATGCCGTCCCACTTAAGTTACAGCGCCCTGTACGTCCAATACGATGAATGTAGTCTTCAGAAGTGTTTGGGTAATCAAAGTTAATAACGTACTTCACATCTTCGATATCTGGAGAACAAAATTTACGGAATTAGTAAATAGATTCACACCTCACCAATTAAGAATGTTATTGCCGTCATTAATTTCATATGTACAAAATTATTTGTGGATTATAGAGATCTGGATGATAATTTATCAAACAAACAAAAATTATGGTATAGTATACTCCAGTATTAAGAAATAAATTTTATGCAATTGGAAGTTCTTCCAATTCTGAAATAGAAAGGGGGAAGGAGGATGTTATGATCATAAAACTACTTTTGTTAAAGCACATTCATGTTCATGTGAAATTCAAATGTGGGAATTGAATAGAACTTATATGCTGTAAGTACAACTCTTACAGGCGCTCTTGTCATTTTGATCACCAGTCCTTCCTTGTGGCACTAATTTTATTACTATAATATCCTTTCCTATATTGTGTTTTCTTTTCTATGCTATATGTTCTACAATACTACAAAATAAGCTTCCATACAGACAATGGTTTATCTCAAAAGGATGCAATCAATGAGTCAATTGGGTATTGATTTGCCTTTAAATAAATAAAATATTCCTATACTTAATTTTTTTTTGTTTTATGAAATTCGGACAAAAGAGTTTTAATACAAAAAACATACCTAATCCTCGAGCAGCAACATCAGTGGCCACCAAAATAGGAGACTTTCCATTACGAAACTCTAGGAAAAAATTAAAAAGATAAGTCAAGGCCAACAGTAGAGGAAAAACAATTCCACAATAACATTTATTTGAAGCTTACCGGACAAAACATAATCCCGTTCTGGCTGAGATTTATCTCCATGAATACTAATAGCTGGCCAACTGAAACACAAGTAACAAAATTATTCTATTACAATCAATTTTCTGATGACTAGTTACTTCAGTTAATACATTTTACTAATCATTCATCATGCAGAAAAACTAAACAAAACTACACAACAGAGAAGTTGAAGATCTAAACAATTTCCTTCAACTTCCCAAAATTTAGAATGGCAAAAACTATTCTTGTACAAGGTGATGTGCTTCCTTAAATACACACTCCTTTAATAATTTGCTACGCAAAAATTTCAGCATCAGAAGAGTATTTTCTTGCCCCCTCATTTGACAAGAAGATGTACTCATTGTCAACCTAAGTTACCAGATCAACTTTTGAAGACAAACACCATCATCCTGAAGCAAACCCATCTATGAGTGGTTCAGCCTTTCGCCCACGATCACAAGCCCTCCCATATCCCTCGCTAGATGAAGAACTGCGTAAAACAAAGAAGACAAAACATACTAATAAGATTATCATCAAAGACTAAAATGTTTGATGGGTGGAAACATTAGCATTATACTGACACTTCTGATGTTCAATAGGTCAAACGTTACCTGAGCATTATATGAAAGAATAGTACAGAAATTTAGGGATTGCCAGGAGACCAAACAATGTATGACAATAAAATTACATGTTTACAGAATGAAGCATAGTATTTGCAAGTCCTTCATTAACAGAAATATAAAAAAATTACCCTTCTCTGCGAATAGCTTTTGAGATCTCATCAACTTTCTTCTTGGTTTCAACAAAAATAATCATCTTAGTTCCCCTCTCGGAAGCTATTTCTCTTAAGAGCTTTGAGAGCCTGAAACATTTTGGTATTTAAGAATTTGACTTTCTCAGAAGTAAAGACAGGCTAATAAATCACAAAATAACACTAATGAATCAAGAAAATAACACTAAAAGCACAAACAAAACATTTTGAATTTTTAGAGGGTCCATCACACTTACTTCATTTCTTTCTCATGTTCTTGGCACACCTCAACAATTTGCACGATGTTGTGATTTGCTGCCAAATTTAATGAGCCTATGTTGATCTGAATATAGTCAGTGAGAAAGTCTTCAGCTAATGCTTGAACTTCTTTTGGCCACGTTGCTGACCACATAAGAACTTGTCGATCAGGCTGTCAAATTTGAAATGTTAAAATTATGAAGACTCCACTCAGTGAAACTCTTTAAGAATATTATTCCAACATAAGAATTATTAGAAAGTAATGTAACAAAGAGAAAAATTAATTCATACCCTTATTTGTTCAATAATCTTGCGGATTTGAGGCTCGAATCCCATATCCAACATTCTATCAGCCTCATCAAGAACCAAATATGTACAACGCCTCAGGTTAGTTGTTCCTCTCTCCAAAAAGTCGATAAGTCGGCCAGGAGTGGCTATTACAATTTCCACACCACGCTCCAAGTCACGGGCTTGAGGTCCCTTTGGGGCGCCACCAAAAACGCAAGTATTTCGAATCAAAGATGATGCTCCAAAATCTCTTGCCACTGTTTGAATTTGTTGAGCCAATTCTCGAGTAGGAACTAGTATAAGAGCAATTGGTCCATCTCCACGGGCTAATCTTTGTTGATGATTGATATGGACTGTGGCTGGTAGCACATACTAAACAAATTTTGTCAGTAGAAGATTCATACAAAGCAAGCAATAATTTCATAGATAAAACATTCAACAAATTTCACTTACAGCAAGAGTTTTTCCAGACCCAGTTTGAGCAATGCCCACCATATCTCGCCCACTCAAAGCAATCGGCCATCCTTGAGCCTGAATCGCTGTAGGTTCAGAAAATCCTTGTTTCCTGGGAAAATAGACACAAAAAAATGAATTCCTCTAGCCAAAAAGTTACCAATTATACCTCTAAATAAAAAGTCAGCAAGTAAACTTACAATATTTCCTGCATTATATAATCTGGGAAATTTCCTTCCTCAAAATACTGGCTGGGATGAGGAACATTATTTCCTTTTACAGTGATAGATTTTTTCTGCCTGTACTTGACAACTTCTTCAATTGTCCTGGTAATAATAAATAAGTAAATATATACATATGTCTTCAGAAAAGTAGATTTAACTTTTGTATTAACGACAACTTACATTCTAACAGGAAAATCATTTTCATTGACACTCAAAGAAATAAAAGACAGTCCAAATAATTAGGAGTAAATGAGTCAACTTCTCACATTTCATTAGCATGAAAATTAAGAGTAAGTTTTTTAGAAAATGAAGCAAATTATACATTATCACATTGCACTTGATGTTAAAATAACCTTTTTCCCCACAACGGTGATCAAAGAAAGTTAAGTTTATTGTATTATGCCATTTAACATTTTGGTTAATAGAATATAATTCTGCATCTTCAAGTATAAGCCAGAAATAATAAAAACACAAATTTTATATCATAGAAACATATTGACTCATTTCCATATTGCTAAATCTATCGTTAATGAGTAATAAAACATATGCTGATTATCTAACATTGAATATCAGAACCTGATATAGGTATATAATAGATTTTTTAAAAGCCAGAAACCTGTAGGCTGAATAATTTAACACTTCAAAATAGGTGGGACATGAAAGAAGAAAAAAAGATTTATTTTCTTCAATTTCTAATCTCCAAACTATTTAAGTTTATTGTTGCATTGTCCAGAGAGGACAAATAACTAAAATTGTTTCATTAAAACCTTGATATTCAGCATTCCTTACAAGGCTTCAGCATAGGACAGACCCTCACTATTGATTAGTTGTTGCCATAAAACAAAGTTGCACCAAGAAAATAATTCCTGTATCTCATACACAATTAAGTGGTAATTCGAGCTTTGCAAAATTTATCATGTATTTCTGCATTCTCTAAACCACATCTTTTATTTAACAATCAGGAGAAATGTGTCATTTCTCTGTCTTCCTTTATTACCACTATTTGCATCATTCATTTGATGATGACTACCTAATATCACACTTGCAATAGTTAAATGTTAGATATCGCATTCTAGGATCCCATTTTGGTTATCTTCATATAATTTCAGTCAATTTTTGGAGTTTCTGAAGCACATAGATTTGTACTTTTACCTCACAAATGATGTCGAAATAAATAACTATGGTCCCAAGAAATCATGGTCTCAGCAGTGAATTCAGTTTATGGGAGAAGACTGACTACTCCATGCAATTTCAAGTACATGCCTTTCCAAGAATTGTATCATTCTTTGATATAGTTTTATTTTAATATAGTTTCAACAATTCAATCCTCTTTCTCACATAGTTTTCAGCAATGTTCTTCAAATAAAATCTAATTTCATAATAATCAAGTAAGTATAGTGATCCTATTTTCCACAATTTTTTAATATTTGACCACACTAAGAAAATTTGGCATCACAAATTAGGAAACCTTACTCTTAATTGCTAATTAGAAAATTTATGAAAATAATTCTTTTCTTCATATATTTGTGTTTTATTCAACATAATCACCAACTATTACAAATAACAATAATAGATGTGTTAGAACTTATTGAGCACTCCAAAGAAGAAATATATCTTAGGTAAGGTAAAAATTGTTTCTCATATTTGTCAACTTTTCCTTGTAGTAAACGGTGCTAGCCGGCTACCTTATTCTGTTCCAATATCATCAGTCATTCTACGAAGACAAATTTATATCCCATTTGCTTCTCGTAATAATAAAGAAACTGTTTCCCTTTACTTAAAATTAAGTCCAGGTTCACAAAAATAAATAAATAAATGATTGACAACCCAATAAGACGGACCTTTTCCTTCATTCACCACTGAAAATGTTTTTCATTCAAAACTTATTGGCACATAAGCTGTGTTGTTAGAAACTTTGAAACAGCTACACTAAGCAAAAAAAAATTTGTAAGTTATTAATAACAAAAACAAATCTAATTTTTAACCTATAAGTCTATTTTTTTCAAACATAACTAAGATTAAAAGAACACACTTGAATTGAGGTTAACATTCCATATATTTAAAAAGGTTTTTTAACTTTTGAATTTATTTGTAAAAACTAACAATATTTTATAGTAGTAATTTCACACTAAATTCCCCAAATATATGTTTTATTGTCTATCTACAATTCTCTACACCCAATTATAACTGCTTCTCATGAATACTCTATAATTTAATCAAACCAGAGAAAGTAAGTCATTAGATGCCATTCAAATCATGTTTACTCAGAGTTCTTGAATATTCTTTATCCTTTTAAAATGAAGATGAAAAAAATATTTTCTACTAGTTTTCTGTGTGTTCTTTCAGAAAGAAATATTGTGTCTATGGAGTAGTGCCCACTACTATGAAATGTTAATGGACTCAAGGAATTGTTGAAAAGCTAAGTAGCTCCAACTATGATTTGTAATGGCAACAATTCATAACTAATAATGAAATAAACTTAAAATTAAAACAACCTTTTGACAAACCACACCAAATCATCTCGCCTTGAGACATTTAGTTTAAAAGAAAATTTAAGACAAGTTTGATGCCATACTAAAGCCCAGATTAGGGATAAAATTAATACACTCTGTTGAACAACAAATCACAGGAATTGATTCGCTTCACATGAGGCAAAAAAATAAAGACAATAATTAAATATATACTGAAGAAAGCCGTATTATTTTCTCAAAACCAGGACAGTAAATCAAAATAATTCTTTATCCAATAACAAGCCTATTTTGATTTTCTAAATAGAAATGAAATTAGAAAACTTTGAATATTGTTGCAAAAATCTTAATGTTACTTAAGACAAACACTGAAATGTATTGTAACAATATATTCAAGCTCTTATTTTTTAAATAATTACCTTCTAATTTTCATTTCTTTTCTTTCAATTTCACTTTTAGGAACCTTTTAATAATGCAACTTCCTCTCAATACAGTTGGTGAACAGTGAAGGAGACAAAACAAATACAATATTCCAAGGTGCAACTTTACTGTCTATTAACAAAATCCAAATTTTCTTTACAATTCAAATTCAAGTTCAGCACTACTCTTAGAAACAGATTGGCCTTTTCTAGTTTTGATGATAAAATTTTAAAGGCAAAGTTTGGTATCTCGATATGAAATAGAACCTCATGCCCAGCACTGTAGGCAGGAAAATGGGGGGGGGTCCAGAGTCTAAGGGGGAGCGGAAGAAGGTGTAACTCGTAAGGAGTAGTTACTTCTGGTACCAGGTGTTATTCTTAGACAATGATGGAAGAATACCTGGGGGAAAATGGAATTGGCCTATCTCTAGGTACATAATGTAAATCACAAGCAGATAAAATTACTGCTGAGTATGCCAACTCTATAGTTCTGCTTTTGAGCACTTGACAGAAGTGAACTGTCAATTTCAATAATACCTTCACATTAACTACAAACATCTAAAGCACACAGACCTCTCTATTAAATTAAAAATTCTTGGCATAGAGTTGTAGTATTAAGCAATTTCAAGTTGCCTAAACAAATAACTGAACTACAGGGGCTAAGAATTAGTTATTTACACAATATTTATGTTTAAAAAATTACTAATGACACAAAAATCAGCATTTGGTGTCAGTTCTCACTACAAAGACTTTCAATTAAAAACAGAAAAATCAGCATTTCCCCCTTTTTCATTAACAAATGAAATCTTCAACTTGCTATCAATACTAGTATACCCGAAAGAGAAAAAAATGTTTTCTATATAATGAGTCAGTCCCCAAGTCTGGCAATAAAATAATTATCCACATTCAGAAAATAAATAAAATATTTAAGTTTCAATCATACACTAATGAAAAGCATAACACTCTCATTAAACTTAAATTTCTTATAAGACCAATAGTCAACATTTAGAGCATTTCTAAATACCATTGTGTTACAGCTATATAGAGACACTGTCACATATCAAACAGTAGAAAATTGTTCATCTTGTCATTAGTGTTAAGATGACTCTTCCACCCCGAGGCAATTTTTCTTCTTGAAAGTAAAATTCCAAAAATTAAGATATGAAAATTTACAAGGGTAAATAATAATAGCCTCACATATAAACACCAGCAATTAAGTATGGCATGCAAAGGGGTCTCTATAACACCCTACCTGGCAATAACATTTGAGTGAGGAACATAGAAGTTCTTCATAAATGGTTGCAAATTAGTCCACTCTGGAGTTTTTAATTTTTCACCGGGTTGTTTGTTTTTATTTACTGATTTTTTAAATCTGCTTGCCTCGTTTGGGCTACTTAGCATATTTTTATTCCATGTGCGAGTTTTATTAAAATTGTCACGTTCCCCCTTGTACCTGAAAAAAATCGATGCTGAATTTACAACTAAGACTTACAACAGAATGCAATCATACGGATGTTACGTGATTTCTGCAACTAAATATGCTCTCGAGTGACAAGTACGTGATTCCAGAGTAGTAAATTAGACCACTATCGCAGAAACTCAAAATGGCAGAAATAAGGTCGAACAACAGAAACGCTCCCACGTAACCTGTACCACTGATATACAAAACAAGGGTTGAAAAAAACGATGTAACTTACATGGTTTGACTGGAAAAACCGTTGCTGTACATACTACAGCAATTTATTTTAATAGCGACCAATTATCAATGCTCCTTTTAACAATTCTAAAACAAAGGAAGACAATATTAAGGGAAATTCTCAGCAAAAATGAACACAAACGAAACGACTGATAATCCGAGGGAAAAACAAATAAATTTAGCTAGCTCCGGAAGGTATACAAGAAAGTAATTCCGCACCATACCTCTCAACCGGCAAGCGTAGCTGTAATGGCTGACAATGACAGGAACGGAACGGCTGGCGACTAGAAGACCAAGAGGAAGTCAACCACACTCGATCGTATTCCCAACCCGTCAACCAATCGCCTGCTACGTACGAAGCGAGTTACAGCCAACAGAGGACGCTCTACGTCAGGGTTCATCCCCACCTCTCGCAGTTATTTTCTCTTTCCCTCAAAAATCAATGCGACACGTATTACGCAAAATTCTAACATTTACCTAGTCACTTAAACCTTAATCAATAGCTCAACTGTTTACATTTAGGTGTTCATATTGCCATGTTTGGGGATTATTGAAAAAATAACACGTATCAGCATTTATGATTTTTATTTCACATAGAAAATACATTTTCTACATAAACAAATTTTAATGTTAAAAAAATGTACACAGCTGTATTACATACATCAGGTGCTTTTATTGCACACTTAAAAATGCTTTTTGCATTGCAGTAGAATAATGAAAGTAAATGAGAACATGGTCTAATAATTTACTTCACTGCCCACAGAGTTCAATTTGAATTCACATTAATGGTGATTTCAATTATGAGATGTGTATGTGATATGCAACTCTGCCCATCCCACCCCATCTTCTTCCTTGAACCAGAAATTGCAAGCCATGGTTTTACATGGAGGGAATAGCAGAACCATGACACCAGAAAGGTGTATAGTTGATGTTGCCTCAAGCTAAAACAGAATTGAATATTGTGGAAGTAAGTGACTGAAGCAAGGTACATTACTGGAAAACAGGGCATCATTTATTCCAATTTACATTAAAATGTTACACAGCAGCAGGTGAGCCACCACCTTATTTGGAATACTGGGGAGGATATCAGAACAGAAAGGGGATGAACATATCTGCAGTGTTCATTGTTCATCTTGCTAGGATCGATTCAGAACCCAAGTCCACCACAACATTCCACAAAATGAATACAATGTATTCTTGACATTTGAGAATGAGGATGTCACTTAATATTGCACACATCACTAGCTCTTGGCAACACCTTTCATCTCTCCCCAGCAGCTGAGCTCCAGTAGCTATTCCCGACCACATAATCATCTAAAACAAATAAGCAAGAGGACCACAAGGTGAAGGCAGATCACTGCAAACAGTTCAACATAGGGACATAGGGGAAACCAAGATGTTTTAAGCATATATATACAAAAAGAAATAAAAGGACAAGGAAAGAAATTGTTTGTAGAATGCAGATCTAGCATTTATTATTCCTCAAAAAAGTGAGTCAAAGCTTGAAAAGCATATAAAACTTCCAAAAAAGTTTTCTCTTTATAGCTTTGTCTCAACATGTTTTACACCAATTCATTAAAGGGAACTCTTCAGAGGAAACTGAATTTACACTTTTTTCTTCCTCATGACACAAACCTTTAAAAATATGATGTTTACTGGTGACTCAAGTGAGCATACCCATAGCCATTGGCAAGCAATGGCTCCGGAGCCTCGTACTTCACTCTCTGGTATGACATGCTGTTGCCCAATTGGTGGTGAGGCATGGAATGATTTGAAGTGTAATGAAGAGATGGGGGGTATCCGCTCAGAGCCATCAGAGTTGATGCTAGAGGCGGGGGTGTGGCATAACTGCTAGATCTCTGATGAGTCTGAGAAGAGGTGGAAGTGCCACCACTAGTAGATTGTTGGGTTTCAAGAGGTGGTGGCGGTGGGGGAGGGGGAGGTGGTGGAGGAGGAGGGGGAGGTGGCAGTGGTGGGGGATAAAGAATTGAACGAGGAATTGACATGGGGGCACCAGCCACAGCATGAGGTGGTGGTGGCCCACCACTTTCTGGCTTCGGCTGGAGCTGTGGCCCACCATAAGCGGCCTGCTGCTGTGCCGATGCCTTCTGCTGCTGCTGAAGCAGCAAAGGCGAGTGATCTTGATGTCTGTCGAACTTGCCTGATCGATCATCTCGCCTGTCACGGCTGCGACTCCGAGAACGATCCCGACGATTCCGGTCCCTACTTCGGCTGCGGCTTCTATCCCTCCCTCTGCTGCGGCTTCGGCTGCGTGTTCTACTTCTGGTTCGTGAGCGGCTACGGTCTCTGAATCTCCCACCTCCTCCTCTTCCTCGCCATCTGTTGCGACCTGTAACAGAATTATTAATCTTAATTAAATTATTCATACCTTTCTATACAGATATACAACATTCAAGTTACCAACATTTTGTGAAATATGAAATTT
The DNA here is from genome assembly GCA_002313205.1 of Laupala kohalensis. NCBI lineage: Eukaryota > Metazoa > Arthropoda > Insecta > Orthoptera > Trigonidiidae > Laupala > Laupala kohalensis. The sequence continues at coordinate 785,311 of NNCF01129229.1, read as the reverse complement.
TTAAATGTCTTGCCACCTATTACAACCTTAGTACTAACCTCTTCCTCCCATACTCTTTGACATTTCTGCCATTTCATATAGTTTAGGATTTATGACTTGGTTTGCTTCTCTCAAAACAGCAACAAGGTCAGGTGCTTGTCTGGCATTATTAGGAGTGAAAAAAGTATAAGCCGTTCCTGTTCTCTGTGAACGACCAGTTCTGCCAATCCGATGAACATAATCCTCAGAACTTGAAGGGTAGTCAAAGTTGATAACAAACTTCACATCTTCAACATCTGGAACAGTATTAACACTTGAGAAAAACCTAAACATAAACAACACATGGCTGATTCTAACCATTTATATAGGCTACAATTTCAAGGGCAATGAAGGCAGCGCAGCAGGGAATCTGGTGAGGGTATTATCAGAGGACTGAAAGGAAAATTAGAATCAACCATTTAAGTTATATCAGCAAAATTTTCAACCCATGCTCTGAATTCATTAAGCTAAATTTCCATTTGGTCCCATCAATGGTCAAAACACCCATTTAGTTAATTCCCAATTTTAAAGATTGACACTGGATGGGGAATTGACTAAAACCATCCAGAATTAACAAAACAGAGGAAAGAAATACTGAAAATTCAACTTAAGATATTATACTTTAAACATCCTGTAACAAAACACATGTAACAATACAAAGTAAACCCCACCTGAAATCAAATGCCAGTAGTTAGATTGCAAACATGTTCTAGGCAACCCAATGTGTTAATGAATTATTACCTGAAGCCGCACCACTAACACCGTGTTAGGCACAACAGGGCTGTATCAGCAGATGCATACTCCACACAAGTTCCTATTAGAACTGCACTTAAATTCGTAGGTGGAACAAATGAAGTGCATGTCTGTGATGCATTCCTTTACCCTTCAAACAGATATCAATCCTCTCAATTTTCCCCCCAGCCACTATATTTTGCTCAAGGGAGTTTGTCTGCGAGACTTTTTATACAGATATTTGCCAGAATATAATTTTTTTTAAAAATTGCAGAAAATGTGATGTTTCTATTTATAGAATATTGAAAGCCCCAAGTTCATTACTTGTCTACAATATAAACTCGCACACAAAATCACCTACATCAACAAATAAATTTCTAGTCATGTTAAGATTCTAGTTGTGGAATTAGAAACACATCACAGTAGAAAAGTAAAGAATGTGCGGAGCATGCACCTGCACTGGAGCCCCTTTGTGCTTCGCCTTCGAGTGCCGATCATTTGCGGCCCCAACACGGTCCGCAAACAGGCCTTGTCTGCACGGCAGACCGCTGCGAAAAGCTCGTTACACAGGCTCCGCCCACCGGATGGGCGGCCCTGGCGGGACAGTTGGCGGAGCTGGCCCTGGCTGCGCCAAGCCGCTTGGCGGCAGCGGCTGACCAGCTTGGACGCAGGTACGCCAGTGCAGGTCAGCCCGCCAGTGTGACAGCCCAGCACAAGCAGGGCGCCGCTTGCCAGCAAGACAGTGCTGGCGTACGCGAGGCACGACCCTCCGGCAGGGCAGCCCGACGAGGGTGGCTGGGTGAGCCAGGCTGACAGCCCGGAGAGCGTGCGGGCAGGGGCGGGCAGGCGGGCAGGAGGAGCGAAGGCCGGCTGGATGAAGGGGGGGCTCGCTTTGCGCCCCCTTCTCCTGCCGCACCGCCTCCTCTGCCATCCCGAAACCCGGTAGTAATGGTGGGTGGCACGAGTTAGAGAGCCAGACTACCTCTCCCTTGGCCCTAGCAAGGGGCCCGGAGAGTAACCAATCGCAGAGAGGCACAGCCTGTACGACAATGCAAACCACCTTTTGCATTATCACGCTTGTGCCTCTGCAAGAGAAAGAAAAGAACCGACCTCGTTAATACTGGAGACTTCTAACAAGCGTATCTCCCTTAGGGAGAAAACAACTGGTCTGAACTTGCACTTCCAACCCAGGGAATAATCACCTTGTGCAAGCACAATTAACTGCAGCCCTCAACTTCATATCTATGCTATAAGGTTAAAACTGCTTTCAAGAGAAGTGCACAGATAGCAAACAAATTAAACTACAATTTACCTTCAAATCCGATAAGTTCAAAATTTTAGAATCAAAATTTAAGCCTAACCTAGCCTATCCTGTTTTTATAACTATTTCATAAAATAATACAGAAGGGGAAATAAAATTAATATAATGTGATAATTCCTGGATAAAATGATGAAAATTTTAATTTATTTCACACAATAGATGCTAAATATTAACCAACTGTTAATGTGCCGAACACCATGTGAGAACCACAAAAATTATTCAACACACCTACTCAACTTTTGATATATTAAAAAGACATTTCCAAGAAATTTTCTCAAAAACCACTGCACTTCACCTTCTCTATAGCATTATAAGACTAATAAACACCCCACTTACCTAATCCCCGGGCTGCAACATCTGTGGCCACAAGGATTGGAGATTTTCCTGAACGAAATTCTAAGGACAAAGTAAGACAAATTTGATAAATGCTCTAAAAATTAACATTTATTGTCATATTTGAAAACAAAGAGACATACCTTGTAGTACCCAGTCTCTCTCTGGCTGAGATTTGTCTCCATGAATACAAGATGCAGGCCATCTAAAATAACAAAAATTGATCATTAATGTTCATGAAACTTCTGAATTACAAGTAAGGTTATAGGTACTTACCCATCTCGCCTCATTTTCCGAGTTATTTCATCAACACGACGCTTAGTTTCAATAAATACTATACTCTTATTCTCTTTTTCTGCCATGATTTCTTTCAGCAGCGTACTTAATCTATCAAATGAAAAACAAAAAGAAATGGTATAAAACTTATATCCCAACTTTTACAATACTAATTTATTTATGTAACACATGGGTCTCTGCTCCCTATCATTGTGAACAGTTAACATTCACAGCTGACACCTCTATCGGAGGAAGCACAAATTCACAAAGAGACACCATTACAATTAAATATTAAATAGGTTTTCATAAATAGGTGATAAGTTTTCAAACGCCTATTACCAAATTTTATTTAATTCATACATTTCGCATCTTTTTTTTCTTTTTCAATAAAGGGTATGACACTTATTATTCGCCTAAAGGAGCCTTCAACTTTTGAACAGTAAACAAGTTATCTATTCTTTGCAATCTACAATAAACATATTTTCCATAGTATCATATGCCTTAATTATTTTTAAGCTACACTTAAAAATAACTTGGGGCTTATACACTTCGGAAATAAAACTTACTTTTGTTCTTTTTCATATTCTTGACAGACATCAATTATCTGGAGAATATTGTGATTAGCTGACAACTGGAGTGATCCTACATTAATTTGAGTGTACTCTTTCAAAAACTCCTCCGCTAAGTTTCGAACTTCTTTGGGCCACGTTGCTGACCACATAAGTGTTTGCCGATCAGGCTGCAACAAAACAACAAATGAGTAACAAAGGAAATTGTAATGGATAATTCAGTTCCCAGATATTCTTACTCGTATTTGCTCCACAATCTTCCTGATCTGAGGTTCAAAACCCATATCCAACATCCTGTCTGCCTCATCCAAAACAAGGTAAGTACACCTTTTCAAGTTTGTCTTTCCACTTTCAAGGAAGTCAATTAGCCGTCCAGGAGTAGCAATGACTATCTCAACACCACGTTCCAAATCTCTAGCCTATGAAGAAACAAAAATTAACAAATTTCATGTTATATATCAAATTTCTAAATATCAGGTTATGCATCCTTTCTCTTTTACAATGAAATATGATATGAAATGGTTTTCACACAAAAATGTTAATACTGAGTTAACATAATTCTTTAGAGAATTATTTGGGAAAAAAGGACTTGGGCCTAAGACTCAAACATACTAGGTTTTATTGTAGTCAGATGCAGACTTAAATAGGTCTACTAGGCAAATATAGGCCTATATAATATAGGTTTGGAAATACTCTTTAATGCTATTTTTATTCAAACTCTTACTTTCAGAGATATAAATAATTACTATCTATTATCAATATTTTTGGAACAATGTCAAGTATGAATAAAATACATATTTGTTATAATTAACCCTATTATATTTTTTTGAAGTACATTGAAATAAAATTTGTTAAATATTATGTTCTTTTAAAAAAACATTCGTCTTCCATGCACAAGTTATCTTAGTACTACAGGGTACAGACATTATTAAGACCAATGATCACAATAAATATTCGATGAGGGAATTGTTAAGTTAAGTTGTGAATAAAGAAATATATTACGATAAATTATTATATATAATTTAAGTATTAAAACCTGTAGACAGTATGCTAGCAAAAGTATCAATTTCAAACATAACTTTAGTAAAAAAAAAAATACTGTTACTCTCAGAAAACAAACAAACAAACAAAAATCAGTAATGTTAACAGGTATAATTCTTAAATAATTTATATAACGTAGCAAAAATATTTATTTTAATTAATTCATTCACATTAGCACACATTTTTGGTGCAATAATTCACCCAAGTTCAACTATTAATATTGCCAAGGACTATTCAGCACTATTACCTGTGGGCCCTTAGGAGCTCCTCCAAATACACATGTGTTTCTAATTTGAGAAGAAGAACCAAAATCATTTGCAACTTGTTGGATCTGTTGAGCCAGTTCTCTGGTTGGAGCTAAAACCAATGCAACAGGCCCATCTCCACGTTGTAGTCTTGGCTGGTTATTAATATGTACAATTGCAGGAAGAATATACTAGAAACAAAATGTATGAAAAATAAAACCCACTCTTCTTATACTTTAATGTTCTAAAAAAGAGGAAACTTCATTAGTTCATTAAAAGAAAGTCCCATGTTTTGCTGGTTCTTTCCTTTGACAGCAATCTCAGACATAAAATGATAATCACAAACCTATTGCATAATTTATAATAGACAAGACTAATACTTACAGATAAAGTTTTTCCAGAACCTGTTTGTGCAATGCCAACCATATCCCTTCCACTCAATGCAATAGGCCAACCTTGTGCTTGAATTGCAGTAGGTTCTTTAAACCCTTGTTTCCTAGACAAAGATTGCTTTAATTATTAACTTTCTAGATGACTAAGATAATATTCTATCCATTCAACACAATAAAAACATTCACCTTATTTCTTTTAAAACGTAATCTGGAAATCCAGCCTCTTCAAAAGTACGGATGGGGTGAGGGATATTTTTACCTTTCAGAGTTATTTCCTTTGAACTTCTATACTCCTCTATTTCTTGAAGAGGTCTAAAATTTAAAAGAAAGTGACATGACACAAAAATTAAAATAGAACTAATACCCTAAATAGAAAAAAATCAATTTTGTTTCACTTTTTAGAAGGATAAAGATCATTTTTTTAGCACATTTGGAAAGGTTAATTTTTGAATAAAGCAAATTTTCTCTTTCTTTAACCTATCAAAAACTTATGCAGGTCTTAATGAAGTCAGGAAAGGAATTCTTCTCAAAGAATTGAAGGGTTCAGTGAGCAATTAAACAAAGTCTTTTTGGTGACAAGAAAGGTATTAAAAAGGGACATTCACTTTCAAAGATGAGATTGAGAACTGAATAACCAAACACCTTTTTCATTTATCCCAAATGTTTGCAAGTTTCTGAAATACAAGTTAGAGCCTGATCCATAAAAACAGGAAGAAGAGATCTTCACAACCCCCAAGACAGTTCACTGCCCCCAACTAACGGAGCTTAAATGTAAAACAATGTAAAAAGATAGTTCAAACAAACAATAATTATTTAAACATAAATACTCTGGTATAAAATGAAGATGAGGACAATGAGCAAGTAGAATCACTTTAGATTTCGATTAACATATGTAATATTTTTCAACTCTTTACAATACTTTTTAAAAAGGTGATTAACGAATCGATTATCATTAATTGTCAAGTCAAATTGTACCACAATGAACCCTAAGGTGTGTCCATGGAATTCATAAGGAGTAGAGCTCTGCAAATACTAAGACTCGGCGAAAGGCGGAAGCGATGTGGCCAGCATCTCTCTATCATTAATAACAAAAGAAAATACACATGCTCTTTACGTACAAGCCAACAAGCAATATTATTATACACCTATATATGCTATTGAAATGTGCCTTTCTTCCATGCTGAATATGACAGATCTGTAAAATAAAATTAGAGATAAGCAAAGAGGTTGCTCACAGTTGCAGGTTAGAATTGTGGCAAGCTTATGTCCCTGTTTAAGTGCACACACAATAACTCAATTTGGGAACATTATTTTAATTTGAGTTGGAAACTAAAATCATTTAACCATTTAACTCTGCTCAAAATTAACAACAACTAGCAAAACTCTCCCAGAAATTTAGATTGTTTCCTTCCCAGTTGTTTCACACAATTTTATGAACTTTTATAAATAAATATTCCCACAGTAACAGCACACTTTCATAGTTGACAATCTTGTTTTTAAAAAACACTGCTCCAATACACATACTTGAATCATAGGTGAATTTCTGAGAGTAATTTTCATACCTTACCTTTCGACATAGATGACTATTACACAGTAGGTTCCACAAGTTTAAGGGGTAATTCGTAAAATTAAAGAGTTTTAAGGACAGTCAAAAACAAACCGAGTTTCAGGAATTTTTAAGGAGCGTACAAACCCTGCATACCCTTTGTATACACTGGATATTCCTGTAACAGTCTGTCTCAATCTGACTACCCTCAACTTGCATATTCTGTGCATATTCTGAGAACAAAACTTACTGTGTATTTAATAGTAAAATATAAGACTAACACAAAGATGCTGACATATAATATATTCTGCAATCATGCACTTCTCACTCAGTGGGGAGGTGAGACTCGTGCAAAATGTGGTCTGGAGAAAATATGCCTCTTTCATAAATAACCTTCAACACAAAACCCTACTGAAGTAATAGTTGGAAATATAGTGTGATAAATGAAAAGACTAAGGGAAGTGACAATCTTATAATTAATTATACTCAAATTATTAAAACAAAGGATAGTCACACATGACTGCTCCGCAACTGAAATCATGTAATATACTAATTGCAGCACTTCTACTGTTAGAAATGTAGAGGATGGAATTTGGGCAAAAAGCACAAACACCGAAGGAAAACATTCCAATTACTTTCCCTCCTAGAAGCGTACATATACTCATCCATTCAATGAGTCATGCCAAGTAGGAGGCTTTGCTTTTACACAATGTACCAATAGATAAAATACCACTTAATTACAAAAATTATACGTAATCATACTTTAATAGATTTAAGGTAAATAGACAATTCTTCAATAAGCACTACCAAAATTTTATAACAAAAATTAGTCACGCACATTAGCACAAAAATGTTTACCCACCTGTTGGCAACATCTGGATGAGGTACATAAAAGTCTTTACGAAATGGCTGCAACCTGCTCAGGTCCCAATGTGGTTTTCTAAGACCACTTCCAGGCTGACCCCTCTTCCCTCTACCACCACCGCCACCGCCTCCACCACCACCTCCTCCTCTTCGATCATCTCTGTATCGATCTCTACTTCTACTTCTGTCTCTGCTACGATCTCTACTTCTATCTCTACTACGATCCCTGCTTCTATCACGCCTCCTGTCCCTATCACGGTCCCGATCTCGGTCCCGATCTCTATCCCTGAAATAAAATTAAGTCTCTTCATTATCACATAAAAATACACAAAAATACAAAAGAACAGAAAACCTAAAAATACTATGTAAGAAGGGGACTGACTTCACAAGAAAAACAGCAAGCAAAGTTAATTAACCTTCTCTTCATTATAGCACATTTCTGTGACGAGATTTTACAAAAAAAATCTCTATACAAGAACGTGCACAAGACCAGACTAATAGACACTAGACTAAGGAAATACTAGTAACATCATCAATGCAGCAAGATATATATCAATAAATTCAAGAATTATCATTATTTTGACTTGAGAATGCTTAAGTAAAGCCAACCTTTGTAACTCAACACAAGTAACTAGTCTAATCAATACATAATGAAACTCATAAGCATGAAAAGTAGAATCAGTGATATAACAAGAATGTACTTCCCACCTCTTTCCAGTTTCCCCTATTAGATTGATCATTACATAACAGAAAATTACACTTGGTAAACATAAGATGGGAAAGTACGTAATGTGAGCATTTTCAAATATTTGAATTTAAAATTTTTAGGGGCATTGACTTCTTAACATTTGGTCTCTCTCTATACTTTTCTTATTGTTCAAGAAATTAACACCTTGCAAACTGAAATTTCTAACTATCACAAAACTTAACAAACTTTGATTAAAAATGTATGAAGGAAAACTGGCTTCGATTATGGCGCTGATTAAACTAAAACTAACAGTCACATACAAAATATAGTTCGTTAATAATATATACAGAGTTTTAAAACTATTCACGTCCCACAATTCTCAAATGAAAGCAAAATAAATCCACAATAATAACGATATCAATATCAAAACTAGAGCGTACCATACGCCTTCAATAATACAAATTCTTACCTTCCTGATCTTCCCATACTTTAATAAATTAAAAACTATTCTCCCAAATTACCAGGATGGGATCGCGTTTCAACCAGCTATCATAAATTTCCAGTGACCCAGCGAGCTCTTACAGCCGCGCTCAGCCCTAGCTACGCCGCATTCACCAAAATGGCCGTGTAGGAATACACACAATGGTAAGCTACCTGCACAAAAAATACATAATTGTATTCGTGCGCTACAATAATGTAGACAATACGTCATACCAACTGTAATTATAATCCTTTCTCTGTGTTTAAAGTTCGAAATACCATTCATCATTGATTGATACCTTATCATCAGTTTGTACATTTAACTTGGGAACTATGTTGCTCATGTTACTACTCCCGCATCAAGGATTCGTATCCGCTTTATTAGGAAAATGACGTGGCTTATGTCTTCTTGTGCCAAGTCCTGAAACAAGCCAGACCGTATTGTAAACCAGCGCAAACTTCATGCGAAGGTACATTTTCGGTAGAGAAATGAGTAAATTGTCTGACTTCAGAACAACTGAAGAAATCCTATCTCGAAAGTTTTCAATATCATTGAAATTTTGGGGTATTATTCTACATCATCTCTTGAGACAAGGGTACATTATTTTATTATTTGAAAAATTCCGAGCTATTTCAAATAAAAACTGGGATAACACGTATTTTGAAACAGTTAATGGACGTATCCAGCTCGTAACAAAATATGGAGCAGCTCTCCGAATGACGCATCCCGAAGAGGATGCAGTGCGATGCAGTGTAATCAATGCAATTATACCGGGGCCGAAACTACCGGAGCGGCGCCCCGGGACCTTCAAAGATTGAGGTCCCAGAAACGGACCGGGTTAATATATTTATTTTCTGCTTAAAAATTTCAAAAATACGAAGACTGTTCGGAAAGTAACCTCCATTTATCTTTAAATTAAAAACCCGCATGGATAGAATTGTTTTTATTATATACATTTAACAACTTCATGTCCTTTATTTTTACAGTCGACATTTTATTGCAAATAGTTGTCATTTGGCGTTTATTCAGTTTTGAACTTTATTCTACATGAAAGTTTTCCACTGAGGAATGAAGCCAACCTGCCACAGCGTTTTTATGATTTTCATTGTCAGAAAAGTTTTAGGAACCAAGCCATTTCTTCAAATTCATTTCTTCATTTGCTTCTTACGTCAAAAAAGAAAAAGTAGTCTATTTTCTAATTATTGAACAATGCTCACTTTCGGCTAGCTGCCCTGATGACAGTACACTGAGCTAAATATACCAAACAGTGATCGTATAGTCAAAAATTATCAGTCACTTCCGAAACTTAGATTAATAAATTAATTATTGTAATGTAAAACCCGACAGCCGGGTCCACAACTTAGGGCACTTAATTTCTCATGCCAGCTTTATTTACTAAGCACAAATTATCGTAGCCCCTCTGGCACCAGCAGTTACTAGATGTTTGCCTGTTTTTGGTGCAGAAGGGCGAAAGGGAGGGAGACACGACACATCATGTGAGCAAAAACAGCTGATTAACTAATGAGGAACAACAAAAAATAACAAACAAATTTACAAAATACACGAAGAAGTAGATATAATAGTAAAGGGACAAAGCAGAATCCAGGATTCGACGGATTAACAAAAAAATTAATTCAAGAATTTTACCCAATAATTCGAGAAAAGTACTGTCATTTGTTCAATAATTGTTAGAGAAAAGGCATTTTTCCAACGCAATGGAAAATAGAGAAATTACGAATATTTAATCAAGGTAAAGGGAAGGAGATAGACGTCCCCCACAGGATGTATATCACTCATCTTGCTTCTATGTATGCGAGAGCTTTTTGTGAAGAGTTAATGGGCAGAGAGAACTTATGGTGAATACCAATTTGATTTCAGAAAAAGGGGTCTCAACACAGGACTCATTGAGAACACTCTCGATTTGGATACATGGACGAGGAAGTAGATTGCAATATTTTAGACGTAAAAGGCGCTTTCAATAAGGTGCAATAGGATGGTTTGCTGGAAAGGACGGAGATATATGAAATAGACAATAATTTATATAACATAGTAGCAAATTACTTTGAATACATGACATTTTATTTTGAAATGAGAAAAGAAAGGATATACCAGACAGCGGATAAAAGATATTCGCAAGGTTCACAATGTAGACCATTATATTGGAATTTGACTATGTAGTTTGGTACCATTGGCGAGAAATGGAGGAAACAAAATTTTGGTTTTTGCGGATGATGTAGCAATCTTCATAGATTTTCAATCATTAATTAACCACATGTTACATTTCTTATATAATAGTGAGCACTTTCACAATTGCCATTCGCGACTCGGGAACTATTCCTTGTGTATTTTCAAATCGTGTGCGAGATACATTTTTATGTGAAGACGCCACCCTCAAGAAGGATCTCCTGCTTCATCGAAACATCGCCATCAACAAAATTAAGTATCTTGCCTTAAATTTATTTTCAATCGTGACTTCCATATTTGACTTCAGAAATTTAGGAAATGCATAAATTATTTATTCGTGGAAGTCATGCTACGAAAGTTTCATGCAACAATTGGCCCTTTCATCAATTTTTTGCACAATATTGTTGTTCTTGAATTGTTTATAATGTAACTTTGTTGAACACCTGTCTAAAGAGTATTTATTATGTTTCAATATGTTAATATTCTTATCCTTTTATTTATTTCATGCCCCTAAAATGCTGCGATATAATCTCATGTTTATTAAATTTATGATATTTAATAAACACCAGCATTAAAATTAAATGGAGGAACAATACAAGTTAAGCAAGAATGTATTTGTGGGTTAAATAGAAGTTTGCAGGGCACATGACATACATTGCAGAGAAATCCAAGAAAATATATTACTCTATGACACCATGGAATGCATTGAAGAGAAGTTCAAGAAAATATATTACTCTCTGATAGTGTGGGAACGAATAAATTGAGGGTTCTAATGATCTTGACGTTGGCGAGCCCAAACCCCCAAGGAAAAAAAAGAATAAATTTAACATTAAAAGAAGGCATGTATAAAAGGGCTATAGTTCCAATGATCACGTACGGGTGTGAAACATGGAGTAGAATACTGAAAAATATTACACAGAGAAAGAACTGGATAGAATACAAAGATTTGTGTCCTCAGAACGAGCGTAGCACTGTATAACATCAGCTGACGCACTAAATGTATATGTGGGTGTTTTACCTTTGAATTCATATATCCAGAAAATAACACTGCGAATAACAATGCGACAGGAAGGGAAAATGGCAAGAAAGGGGAAGAGATAATGGCGGAAGAGAAATGACGGATGAAAATATTGACGGAGGATTTGATTATGGCATGACTGGTGAGATGGAAGGTACCGAAAAATGAAAGATTGGTGTTAAGTTTGTGAAGAAGCTTAGAAAATGGTTTCGTCCAGGACCAGTAGAGGCAAAGTGCATGACAGGGCATAGGGATACGAAAACGTATCTCAAGAGATTTGCCCGTGCTGATAGTGATGAGTGTGCGTGTGAGGAGGTAAGGGAGACGAGTGAACATATATTCCGGAATTGACAGCGTTTTGGAGCAGAAGGGGCTCAATTATTCCATTTCAGTTTTTTTAAATTTTCTCTCCAGTGAAGAATGAATGCAGAAGAAAACGATGTTATTAATAGACAAATAGGAGAAAGCAGGAAATTATTTTCTTCACCAGGCTGTTCTTGACATATACCTAGGTCTGTAAGTGGAAGCTCCACCATTGTGCGGGGTGGGGGTTAATTCTTTAGTTAATTAAACAGAAGTGTTAACCAGACAGCAGGATTTAATAAGATTCCTGACTTGAAATGAATGTGAAGGAAAATTGACATAGAGATTTGTTGTTTATAAAAAGTAATATTTTACATGATTTTTGTACTCCTGAAATGACTGAAAGTTATAACTCTCTAGTCCTATCCCATTCCAAATTTCATATCGTTTTTGCTGGACTCAGAATTGAGTGAATGGTCTCTTGCTTGCTTATTGCGAGTTAACTATGCCCACACTTAGTTTTTAACATTTTTGACAATAAATTAAACGATTTTTGAACTTTTTCCTTGTTGAGCCATAGGCTACTTCTTTTAATAATTACTCTGGTTAAATCGTTAATGTTTGCTTTGTCTTGAAAATTGTCTATAGAATAATTTATCTATTGTAAGTAATACAAGATATGACAATTAACTTAAAGGTTAATTGAGAATAACTTAAAGGTGACTTCTTATCCCTATTGTACACTTATACTAGTGAATTACAATTCCATTAATTCAAGAATAAGAATACAAGAGTATGTAAAAGAAATGGTTGAACTTTTGTTTAATGATATTTTCAGTAAACATTCTTACTTGAAATTTATTACATGTATTATTTTACTCCAGGTTTACTTTATTACAGGTTAGATAGGTTGACTTTTAGTATACTTCAATGTCTCTAAAAAATAAATGCATATTAATTGAAAGTAGAATACTTTGCTATGGCGTATGGAACAATCCGCACATATGTAGAATACAGATAGTGCAAGTTTTGTTTTACACGGTTATTAGAGGTGTACCTGACACGTGTAGAGCAAGTCTGTCGTTCACATTTGCCTCAAACGTTCATGACACGTGTAGAGCAAGTATGTCAGATGTCAACTAGGAAGCTTGTAGGCCACTTGCCACACACGTGCAGACCTGGTGGTGCTACTGTGCAGATAGTGAGTCAGCAGTTCAAGACAAGCCTGTGGCATGTTCAAGTGTAAATTGCTATCGGGGTATACTGCTGTTTCCGTTTATAACATTGTACTCACCAATACCGTAAATTTCATTGGAATGCTGTGCACAAGTAGAAGGAGAGAGTGACCCATCCTCTTCCATTTCGCCACAAAATGGCGGTTGCACAACAGGTCCCACAGGGCCAAAAAAAATCCTCGAAGTCATCAAATTAATGAAGATATAAAATTAAATTAGAAACGAGTTAGGTAACCCAAAACACAACGAAATAAAACAACAGTCAAACAAAAACAGGAAACTTGGAACACAAACATAGGAAGAAATCACAAAATTGATTGGAGCTTCCCTGAAACACGTCTATCGTATACAGTTGCTATGGCACTGGATAGTTGTAATGTCGCTAGGGTTTGCTATAGTTTTCAAACATTATTTTGGTAGATACGTTGTCAACCCGTTGATAGGACAGTGGGAGACCATAAGTTTGTTACACCATAAGTTTGAGACCATAGTCACCAACTGGAAATGGTTAACAAGAAACCCTTTTAATGGAAAAACCGGCCAAGCTCAGGCAAATTTCGATGCTCCGGAAAAAAACATGGTAAAATGCGGCCGAAGAGGAGAACTAAAGAGGAGAGCAGCTAAATTCCCACTCAAAAAGACAAGATGTAATCGTGAGGGAAGAAAACTTGACGAAAATGATAACGGCATCTAGTTTCCCAGAGGACACCTACAGAAGAGACAAAAGGGAAAACCAAAAGGAAAGAGAGAAAAATAGAAGAAAGAAGAAAACAAACATAAGAGGAGCACCATGAGGAACCTCTCGCGATAGAAGGGGTGCAAGTGGAGGGGAAATGGGAAATTCTTTAAAAAAGAAAAACACTGAAATGTGGAGCGAGGCAAGACCATAAAACAAGAGAAGCGAGGCGTTCAAGATTACAGCACAAGGAGGCGTTTTGTATGATGTATCATAAAGAAATTGCTACCTCAATGGAGATGAAAGGGAACGAAGAGGTTCGAAGAATGACAAAAGATGAGAAACTGATAGTCTTGATAAAGAATATTAACTCAGATTTTTAACGAAAAGCAGCAACAATAATCGACGATTTCGCAGATTTGAAACCATTGAGCGCGAGGACAATGAGTACTATTATACTTGTAACGGATATAGATGAAACAGTCAGGTAAAATTGAGAACAGGTGAAAAGACTACAGAGACTGGCTAAGGAAACGAACATCGAGTGCAAACTGATATGGGGTACGCTGGAATGCAAATTGCATTACTCAAGCTCCCAGAAAGAGCAGCAGATGTCCTAAAAGCTGGGAATGTACGGACTGGTCTGGTGAATAGTTGGTTCCAAGAAGACCGGTTGTACAACGTGTTTTCAAATGTCTGGGCTAAGGATTGCAACGGCCAAAACAGAAGAAATTGCTACTGGACATGTGGAACAAGAACATATAGCAAGTAAATATAATAAGGAACAATCTTGTCCAACATGCAAGACACAGGGAGACAAAACAAACACTTCACCGGTAGTGGCTGATGTTCCTAGTTTCGAAAGGCCCTAGCCTATTTGAGGTAAACTAAAAAATGGACCGAAGATTTAAACAAATAAATCTAGATAAGAATTCTGGTGACCAAAATCTAGTAACGCAGACAGAGTGAGAGCACAAAACTGCTATACTACTTCTGAGCAAACCTCACAAAAATCAAGATCTAATAGAACGCCAAAGTAAGAGCAGCATATATGCAACTCGAAGATTACGGGCAGCAAATTTTCAATAACCGGACATGGATTTGTCTAGGAGATTCAACACTTCATAATTTATAGTTGCTATTTCTCGCCAACTGATAGAATAGGGAAATTCGAAAGCGAAGTAGGGTTCCTCGAAGGTAAAATTTACACAGCAGGCAGAAATGTGCTAATAACGAGAAGTTTCAATTGTATATCACCTAAGAGGGAGAAAAAGAATTGGACACAAGGACATTGGAGATTGAAATTTTGGCTATAATAGTTTTAGTAGTGCTTAGTGATGTAGGTAAACAAGCTTTTAACAGGAGTAAATCCCAATCAATAATTTACCCTCAACGAATCAGCGTATAGTGTACTCTATTAAAGAATGAGAAATTAAGGAGGAGACATAGAGCGACCATATTTGTATTTCCTCCAAGAGTTTAGAAAGACCCCAACCTGTCCCACAAAAAGGTACAAGACGGGCATGGATTAGAAAACCGGATGAGGAGAAAATGAGTTCACTTTGAAGCATAAACTTATAGATGAATTAAAATGAAAAAATCAACAAAACTCGCTATAAAGAATAATAGAAAATACTAGAGGATTACTTAAAGACGTTTGTAATCCATCAATGAAAAAGAAGAAACTTGGAACTCCCTTTAGAAGGCCCGAAGTACAGGTGGATAGCAGAAAAAGAGGCTACACGGTCATAAACAAGGTCACACAAACCAGTCCTTCAAAATAAAACAGGAACGGGAAAAGAAGGAAGGACAGTAACACTTGGCTAATAACCAATATGAATTCTGCAGAGGGACGTCTGCAACATATCACTGTAAAACTGGCAGACACAGATAGCGAAGACAAAGGCAAGAAAAAGGCTTTTTTGCAGATACAGTCATAAAATAGTCTTTAATTCATTAAATTGAAAAACATCCACGAGCAGGTGAGAGAAGAAATACACCACAGCATCTGAGAAATAACAGAGCAGATAACCTTTGTAAAAGAAAGAAAATTATATGGAGGTGAGGATGGGATAATAATAGATTATGTCCTCAAGGATCCCGCCTTGGTCCCATGCAGATGAAGGTAGTGTATGATGACCTCCAGCGGATGATACTGCTCCAAGGACGAGGATATGATTCGCCTATGACACTATGGTAAATGTAGTACCGGAAGACGAAGAAGTACATGAGATACGAGTCAACGAGACTTTACGAAAAGTTAAAAGGTGGATAGATACGCGGTATCTAGAGATGTCAATCCAGAAGACAGAGGCAGATCTAGTCACAAAAAGAAGGGTATTTGGGATGCTAAAAATACAGGTTGGAGAGCAGAAAATTGCATGGATGAGACAACTAACATATTTGGGTATACAGGTGGATCGTTACCGATAGATCGGGCCGCACGTAAAAGAGGTGACCAAGCAAGTAAAGAGTATGTAAAGAAAATTGACAGAACTAATGCCAAATGTCGATGACCCGAGAGAAAAGATGAGTCAGGTAATATCGGAGACAGTTCTGTCCAAGATATTGTATGTATTTCCGTGTGGGTGGCGGCTATGATCAATAACATAAAAGCAGACAGGGGATGCTATCAATACATAATATGCGACAGTGAAAATAATTTTCACATATCGTACGGTATCTAAATGCGCGGTCTTAGTTTTGGCGGGCGCCCCCGCGAATGCACTATTAGTCAAAGAACTATTGAACTAATCGCGACAATCTACTGTAAGTTAGAAGAGAGCCAGAGACCCCAGGAAGAACATGCAAAGCAGTTTGTGAGGAAGGGAGCTAGAAAAGAGCTCCTACAAACATGACAAGATCGTTTGGATGGGGATACTAGAGGAAGGTGTACCCACACACTCACAAAACATTCAGACATGTGAATAGAAAGAAAATACGGAGAAGTGGGATTCTTCCTCGCCAAGGTATGTACAGGACATGGGTACTTCAAAAGTTACTTTCAAAGCTCTATGAAAAATATAACTCCGAATGTAGTTTGTGCAAGGTTCTGGGCTATGTAGACCATATGATTCTCCACTGTTCCCAATTCATCAAACATAGCTAAACACGAAAAATATAGTAGAAGAAATGTTGGAATCGGAAAGCAGATGGGCACTATAGAAAACCTTGTGAGAATAGGATCTAGGAAGAATGAATTTGTCCTTAGAGGAAACTAAATAACGAGAAGTAATGCCAAAGTCGTGATACGTTGGATGGAAGTTAGAGGAGTTTTAGTGTGTACACCCTCACAAGGGAGTCCCACACAGGGGTTGAAGAAACCCATTAGTGCTTAAAGCATTTCCCCGGAAGAGAAAAAAAGAAATTAATAATTATAATGCCTTAATTATGTGCCGAGACATGGGACACCTGGCCCGATCTTCTCCGAACCTCTTATATATACATATAATGCGTACAATAATACACCAGATGACTTAAATTAAATTTTTACAATTGTAATTACATAATAAACTTATTTAAAAGAGCAAAAAACTAAAAGGTTACAAACACAAAATTTGAATTAAAATTAATATTACTAATGCAAAACTTATTTTTTAAATAATAAAACACACAATGCTGATAATTTATTACGAGAAGCTAACGAGTTGTTTTACCCTAATAATATTTTGATACGCGCTGTATAAAATATTCTTCATGAAAAAATAAAACTTTTTAAATACAAAACAAACAAAATAAAAAGTTACAAAGAATAAAAATTAAATAATACATTAAAAATGTACTCATGTGATAAAAATGCGGCTTATGCTATACAAATACCTATGATTTCATTTTACAGATTCCTTATTTGTCTTCATTTTTAGAGCATACTTTATTCATCCCACTATTGAAATAAATTTATTAAATGTTTTTAGAAAATTTCAAAGAAATTTTATTTCTAACAAATGAAGGAAGATTGTTCCACTGAGCCACAGATAAAAATTATTTCGACAATTTGTTAAATGTTTTGGGATTATTCATAATTTTTGTTGTTGTAATCAGAGAAAATTAAAAATAGTAACATTATCCGTTAAGTGTGACGAAGGAAAAATTGAGAATTTCCCAGAAATGACACACAGGGAAACATGCACCTGTCCTGTATTCTGATTATTTCATTAATTTATAATATACTCCATATGTGAATATAATTTTTGTGCATCATATACGAAGCGAATAGAGGAGTTTTGGGCGTTCTGAAATGTTTCAGTATATAATTTATTCATATAATAGTAGATCATATCACCTTAAACCAGATGAGGAAACAATTTCACTTTTTTAAATTTTCTTTGTTTTTCACGGGTCTACATTTTCCCACACATTTAAGTGAATGTGAAGAGGCATAAACGTTTTGGCATATTTTACGAACATAAAATTCCCTGTTTAATTGATCATCAATAATTACTCCAAGATAATCAACTTGTTTTTAATGATTAGAAAGAAAATATACTAAAAAGTTTGATACTTAATATACTTAATTCTGTTCCATTGGAAATAGTATTAGATTTCCAGAATAAAAGTTAAAAACCCTTCTGAAAAAAATAAAGAGTGGCTTCAGGTGAAGTTATAAAATGACTCTTTGAATGTATTATGTATGTATAATACCCAAAGCTGTTTGAAGAACCCCAGGACCCAAAGCTATTTGATTTAAATGGAAAAAATTTTATTTTTGGTACGAGTCTGAGTTGATTCCTGGTAGAGTCGTGGCGCTGTGTGTCCCTCGTGGATAATTTTTCGTGTGACATTTCAGGCAGTTGGTGAGTTATATTATGGTCTGGTCAACAAAATTTTGTTAGTGCCTCTGATTCTCTCTTCATGCCTTCTGCCTCTCGAACGGTTTTGTGAACGAATTCATTCAGCCTGAATAATAAGCTGTTACTGAGTCACGGCTTTACAAACATGCAAATGGATGGATCTCACCATGGATGACAAATGATCCATTGAGAAACCCGGCAACAGCGAAAACGCAATTCCAATACTTTGCTTCCCCTCGGCCTGACCTTGGGGCGTGAACTTTCGGTCACCCATTCTTTCCATCAATCACGTTCCTATTATCCCGTCATGTTGTCGCGTTGGTCCATAGCGATACAACAATAATATACAATGTCGCGTTGGTCGTTGCTTTGTATATATTTAGCGTTGTCTTTGTCCCAACGTCGGGAGAGGATAGGCTCCAGATGAAATAATTAGAATACTAGCTTGGCTTGAGTAGTTCTCTATTCAGGTTTTTGGCGTTTGGTTAAATAAACATTGACACATATAAACTATAACAAAGGTTTAATAATTGAATCTGCACATAAGCTCGAAGAGAGCTTATAATTGAAAAGTTATAATGATGCTCCCATAAGCAAGTGATTACATAGTTATGTTAAATGCCCTTATTGGAGCGAAAGATCAATATATTGCATTAACATGTTCCAAAGACTCGTAAGGACGTCAAGGTCCATTTAGAATGTTCCACATGCTTCCAATTATCGTCAATACAGACCGTCATCAAAACTGTTGTCGGCTGCGCCCCGTGAAGCCGCGCTGGACGCTCTTGCGTCCCGTCGCCGACACACCCAGTATCGGGCACGTCACACCGTCTCCAGCGAGTTCCTCATAGAAGCAGAAGAGAAGGCCAGGGGGCCTCGGATGGGCGTTCACCAGTTTAAGTAACCGTGAGGGGTGTGCGGGTTTGTAACTTCCCGAAAACGCCCTGATAGTGGTGGGGAATTCCATGTGGATATTTGAATGTATTGAGGAGCTCTTCATGGTAGGAGAAGTCATTGGGAAGGGAGTTGTTGCACACGGCTCTACGATAATTTGTGGAGATGGTATGGCGTTGTCTTGTGCATTTAAATGCAATTAGGAAGAAGGAGGGAGGAATGTCACATGGAGGGGGGTGACAGAGTGCAGTGGCGTGGCGAGTCATACGATCATGTATCACCTCGGACTTGACCACAGAGAAAAATAGGTTCTCACCACAAAGACGGGACAAACAGGAAGAGTTTCTTATCTCTCGCGGCTGACGCCATGGAGATCCGTTTGGCGAGTCACGATTAAAATGACACTAACTATTTAAACTATCGATTTAAAGATCCGCCTTGGAAATATATTATAAAATTATTGCGTCATGTCAGCTTTGAGTAATATTATAAACCTTTGTGTAATGTCAGCCCCGTGACAATGTGATGTCTATCACACTCACCCCTGTCACTATTAGGATCTGTTTAATGTTTTGCTCTGCCCCCCTCCTCTACTAAGCGTCACGAGGATGAAGACTTTTGTTTGCGTCAGGGACAAGCCTGGATGTCTGGTCACAGTCATTGAATTTCTAAACGCTTGACAACTATTGTCCCACTTTGTTCTCAACAGCTGATACAACGCAGGCCCTGTGAACTTCCTTATTCTAGAGGGTGGCTGGGTCGTTAATCTTAGGAGCATGACACAATGTCCCAGCTTCTCTTTCTTTGTAGTACTGAAGATTTCCGGACTAACAGTTTTTGACGGCAGCCAAACGCTGTCAATTTTTCAATACTTGACTTCCACCTTACGAGATTTCGGGCTATCGATTGGCAAGCGCCGCGAGCCAATCTCTGGATGTACGAGAGAAGCTGCGTAAGCGCCACTACTAAGCACAAAGAGTTTATGTGACGATGACAAGAGCAGTGTTAGGTCCAAGTTTGATCTTAATTTGCAACATCTATGGCTCTTATAACGTATTATGCGTCCCATTTGACGCAATTGCAAAGGCGACTGAACCATTATCGTCGTAGGGGCAAACTTAACCTTTTTAAACGTCGATTAATCTTGCTGACAAAAATTAAGAGAATTATTTCTATATATTCATTCGTTATTGACTAATAAATATTATATATAACATAAAATTAAGCAATTAAATAAATTTATATGTAGTATTGTATTGATAAGAACAAAATAAAATTACATACTGCTAACTATTAAGAATTAATGATACATAGAACGGGATTTGAACAGGACAAATCTGGTGCTATATATCATAAATTTTTAATAGATAGCAGGAAGTGTCATTTTACTTTATTTTGTACAGGACAGGGGGTGGAGCTGATTCCTGCACGAGGTGCCCCTTCATAGGTATTTCGACCAGATATCCAATAATGAACTGAGCATCAGCATATCATAGACAACATTCTGAAATAAGATGAATAAGACTCGTAATAATAGGATAAGGCTCGTATCAGAGCGAAGCATCACTGTCATTTCTGCAAACATTGAAGGCTTATCCACAACCATTGCTTCAAAAACGTGATCTATAATGTATCCAGGAAACACATAGGAACATCCACGAACCGCGCTCCAGGGTTCCAGAAATGTAATTAGTTGCCGAAAGACCTCATGGCCAATATGGTAGGGTATTTTTGATAAACCAAAGTATCAAATCCTTACGTTCTCTATCACATAACAAAATAACTCACAGCGCTATATTTTCTTTTCTAAATGATGTAACCAATTCTCTTCACCGTGGAGATAATCCATTTACATTACATTTTTGAAGTAGTCGTGTTTGTGAACACAGAACCATTAAAATCCGACCCCTGCCTTAGAAGAAATAGTCTAGTTTCTCGAACACAACACTCGTAATAAAGCTAATTTTCATCGTCCTGGCGTGTCAACAACTCTTTGCTAAAGAGGTCTTTATCATTCAGGAATCATTTTGTCTAATTCTCGTCCCAAAAATCTAAGAGATATAAATAAATTGAATCCTTTTAATTCCGCGGTTCAGAACTTTGTTCACTGCTTCCGTGGTTAAAAGCTTTTTAATGTGCTATTGTTTCTATAATGTGAATGAATTTCCAGATTTTGAGAAATTAAGTTAATGAGAGTTGCAATTTCCTAATAAATATTGTTTTCCAAATGACTTCGGATGACGTAAGTGATGTTAATATCTCTTATACTTTATCACTCCATTGTTATATAACTCTAGATATTGATTAAACTCATTTTGCTCCCTTTGTTTATTAATTAAATTATTTATTTATTAAATAATTTCTTTTGTAAATATTAAATCTACAATTGATCGGAATTGATGGGATGGTCCTTGCTTGTCTACGGAGAGTAACTTAGTTTATTACCTCCCACGTGGCCATACTCAGTTTGCAAATGCTTTTTTGACAATAAAGTTAGACACGCAATGAAGAAACAGCTTCATTTATGCATATGGTGTTGCCCTAGCTATCCAAGAAACAATTTTTGAAGTGACTGAGGAGAGACTATCAGGCTCCACAATTCTTGGTAGTTATTACCAAGAGAACCAGGTGACACCGAACCCATCGAAAACACAAGTCTGTGCATTCGACCTAGAGCAGACATGCAAGAAGAAAAATACAGGTGAACTGGGAAGATAAGCGACTGGAACACTGCTTCAAACCCAAATATGAAGCAATGTTCCAGTCCCTCAACTATATGGGAGTAACCCTCGACCGAGCACTCACTTACAGAACACTTTTCTTGAGCACTAAAAGGATAGCATCATGAAGGAACAACAATCTCCGGAAATTAACCGAAGAACTTGCGGGGCTACCCTCGTATCTTAAGAACGTCTGCTATAGCCCTTTACTATTCAGCCGCAAAAGATGCCTGCCCCTTCTGGTGCACACGCTAGCCATGTGGATGTGTCCTGAAATGAAACCTGCAGATTCATGATGTTCAAGAGCCACGTAAAATGAAAAAGTTTACTGCATAGCAGGAATTTAATCTCCAGATATTCGTCGTGAGTGCTTATCCAGACTGGAGAAATCTATGGCAATTAATTCGAGGACCCATACTTTATACGGATATCAACCGGGAACCCAAAGGCTCAAGTCAAGAATGAGCTTCCTTCATGCGACCTCACTGAGACTCTCTCACAATTAAGGAAAAACGACTGGCGCTCCAGATCCAGCCACTTCACAGGTTGGATGATGCCCTCTGAAAACCTCCCCCGGGCCACGGGGAGGGTTAGCCTATATGGAAGACACTCAATATATTGCGCTCTGAAGTCGGCGTGATGAAGACCAACATGGAAAAGTGTGGATTTGCCTACGACTCTACAATATGCGAGTGTGGTGAAGAAGAGAAAATGGACCACCTCCTTGTCTGCAAGCTGTATCCAACTACATGCTATGCCCAGAACATGACTGACGCCACTAAAGAAGCTTGTGAGCTAGCCTTATACTGGTCACACCATATTTCCATTGTAGTATATGTAAATGAGAAATGTAGCATGCTATTGAAGCTGCATGGAGCGATAGGAGGTAGGAGTTTATGGTATGTTATCATTAGAAGATGGACCGCTTAGTTGGGTTTACCAACAACTTGGCCCCCGTGGAGATGTGATTAGGAGTTGTTAGAAATTGTTAGAGTTATTGATTCTAGCAGGATGTGGATAGAGGGTTTGCTCTTCAGTTGTCACTGCTATATTTACTGGGACATTCATGTAAAAAGCTACAAATTTTTCTCCATCCGAAATTGAACCGGGGTTGAAGGTGAAGAGCAAGAACACTACCACCTGAGCCACCTGAGGGGGAATATGAACTTGCGAACATGCGATGACATCTTCTCTTATTGGCAGAGATGGTGATTTTTACTGTACCAATTTTGTTGGGAGTATTCTTTGTTAATGTTATTGCCTTAAAATATTATTTTTTAATGTATATGACGGATGTTATGTGTGTCTTATGTGTGTGTGGTTTTAAACAATTTACAGGACAACTGGAAATGAAAGGATATATCTATGTAATAAATTTAAATTTTCTGTACACACAATATTAAAAGAGAGAATGAAATAAAACAAGCCGGATAACTACATGATTAAGTACATCATTACATATACACATAAATAAAATGTTACATCAACATCATAATTATATTAACGAAGTATATAGCAATTATCTGTAATAATCAGGTCTTAGTGGAGTACCGTACAATCATATACACTTGCACTCTGAAGTTTTTTAGTTTCTTCGCAGCATTGATTTTGTTATAAATCGTATTCTGTTTCACAACATTCTTTAACAGGATTTTACAGCCTCTCTAGGAAAAATTTCAATAGGTTAACTTCATAAGCGGTGCGACATGAAAAATCACTCGTCTCATCTGCATAATAAGAAAGAAATTGAACTCTTACACAAGTCAAGAGTCCTTCATTATACTTAGCCTTGTTCCACGCAGGTTATGATAAACGACATCTGAAAATAAAAATAATGTTTCAATTAATATGTCATATATTGCGAAGACAATTATGAATTATTTAGTAAGATTTCGCTTACAACACTAATATTATGTTAACAGTATTCATGTATTAGTTTCTCGTGCATATTAACAGTAAGCATGCTTTTTTATGAACTGCAAACTCGTACCTCTCAAAAGCATCTGATGCCGAGAAGGTGATCACGGGTAGACTGGGATGCACAATTAATTACAGCGCATAAGACCATTCTGTTCCTCTGTTCACGCCGTTTCAAGAACATTCGAATATAAACTCTACCATTAAGAATCACCGAACACAGTGATAACATTGCACAGCACAGTCGGTTGCTGTTGTACTCAGGTTGTGCAGTTTAATGGCGGATGGCAGATTTCAGAATATGTGCAACAGAAAACGTTAGTGGCCGTAAGTAGTTGGATCCAGCCAAGATGGATATCAAGGATAGCCCCGACTTTCTAAAATGAGAGTGACGCAACCGCCCTTCTTTTGTCTTGATTTAATATGAACCAGACATTTCCTTTTTCACCTCGTGCCGGTGCTCGATCAAACACTTCAATGGTGAGTGGAGGGTGCGTCGACCCCACGGGAATTTGGCCTGGTCCCGCTCTCAATTACGACTCCGGATCGGTGATGTCACCAGCGATGGCTCGACTGGTGGTAGCTTCCTCCCTCGAGCTACGCGGTCTGGATGCCCTCAGGCGTAGCACGGACACGAACCATCATTGTCTGTTTCCCGTACGAAATACGCCACGTCTTGGGTTTCCTGTACGAATTACGCCACGCCGAAAATGTTCGCCCAAAACTTAACGACTTAGTTTGGAAAATAGACTCAGAGATCTCATCTGATGTTATGACCTAATCAGATAACTTTAATAGTAAAACTGAGTAATGGCTTGGCTTCAGAAAAATCAACAAGTCTGTCACTCTCGAAAACTCAAACAAGTGTCTGATCTCACAAAACATCAAAGAAGCGTCTGACTGCTCGCGAAGAAAACTAAGAAATGTCTGCGCTCACGCAGCATCAAAGAAGCGTCTGACTGCTCGCGAAAACGTCAACCAGGTCTCTGAAGAATGATTTCCCAATCCTTAAGTGGACTTTCTCCCCCCTACATCTCGTCTTCCTCTTCCAAAATCCTCGAATTTCAAATTTCACGTGATGGAGTTTCCCAATAGCGTCGCTACTCC
>NNCF01129229.1:659578-757515 GCA_002313205.1 Laupala kohalensis | reverse complement strand
ATGTAAACTCTGTGACAGAAACTTCGAGAACGAACCTTTCTGGAAGTTCTATGAATCACTATGTAAGCCCTTTGAATATTGTTTATGAACGTGTTCAATATAGGCAGTCTGTGCGCAGCCTATATAAACGGCTGTTCGCAGCTACTCAATACGCATTCAGTCTGCCTCCGTCAGAGGCAGTTCGTCGTCGTCGTTTTTTCGTCGTGACTCCCGATCGTAGGGATGAGTGTCGTCGATCATACCAGTGTTGTGTTAATGCACTAACAAGTGTTAAAATATTTTTTGGGACATGATCACCGTAACACGGGATCATTCCAGTGTTGTGTTAATTTATTGTATAATGCATAGTTTACGAGCACAAATGCTCTAATAACATTGTAAGTTTCAGCAGCTCGGTCTACTAAGCAACCACTGCTGTTAAACTTGAGTTGCCAGCCAGAAGCCGTTGGGAACTAACAAGCAGACCCCAGCCGTGAGCAGCTGGAGTCGGACTCTACAAATCAAGATCTACGCCGCTTATCAGGCCACAAGACTGCCGCAGCGACGAGGTCAACAGGAAACGAAAGAAGATTTCTAAGTATTATCTCGTATGCACGGGAACCTTTGTGCGAGTACCCTGAGTTTCGCATGATTGTAAATTAATTCTTTATCCCCTCTTATGAAGAGGGTACTGATTCAAATCCTGCACTTTTGGTTATTTTATAACCGCTTGAGTATTAGCAGGTATTCTTTGATGTCAATTCGTTGATGTTTTGGGGGGCAGTTTCACGAAAACTCGTGAACCGGCGGGGCTTTTTTTATGTGTAGACTTTCCAGTCACACTTCACCTTTTGTATTAACATTTAGTAATTCTGCTTAAATCTAAAAACGGAACGGGAGCTTCATTGGAAGTACTTCTATTCCGTATGTATTTATAACTCTGTTGAATTGTATGTCACAGTGCATTATCTGCTCACAACAGATAATTTCACCTTTGCTGTATCATACATATTATTGTGTAATTCAGTATCACTAGATTGTAAGAAATGTGTATTTATATTCAATAAATGTGAATGTTATTTGAATCAAAGCGATTCCATAAAAAGAATCTTAATACTCTTTTAACCTCAGCATCTAGTTTCAATATACTAGCAACCCCCTATATATATTTTTTGTTGTATGAGCGTCTGGTTATTCGTTCATCAGAACCACAATAACGACAAAACGGCTGAACATTCTCGGCAACGATATCCCGCGGCAAGATACAGTTAAATATCTCGGTGTCACATTCAATAGAAAATTAATTTTTAAAAAACATTGCCACTTGGCGTCCCAGAATATGCACCGACGCCTCTTTTACCCCATCTTCCGGTCCAGGAAGATCTCCGGCGCGATCAAAGCGCGAGTGTACGAAGCGTGCGTTCGAAGTGCAGGCGTTTACGCTTTGCCAAACCTGGGCTGCTGCCCTTCGTAACACCGTCAATGCTTTAACACGAGCTGAATACCACTTCATTCGGGTCGCGTATAAACCAGGGCGAGGCACCTTCTTCGATCAAATTAAAAGAAAATATAAAATTACCCCTATTTCGGAATTTATCCAAAAACTTTCAACAAAACATAGGTGACGCATTTCAAAATCCGATAACCGCACCGTTATTCGACAAATATCGCGACCTCATGAACACCGCACCGGTCCACAACGCGCTTAAAAGATCACCAACTGACGTTCTGTGGTATCCGTCTCCAACACAATTATTCAATCCTTCGACCTGTCATCTGACTGGTGAGCCAAGTTGCCGGGGTGCCGGTTAAGCTGCTCATCCCACTTTCCATGCCACTCTCGTTCTAAAACACTACCTTCCCGCTCCATGTAGAAAAGCTTCAATAGCAAGCTACAAAATCTTTCTTTCCGTTCCAGGCACTAGTATGCCATGGTTTTAAATTCTTTATTAACTGCCGAAGCATAGAACCTGCCCATGCTGCACAGAATGATACCGTATCAAGAAATTCCTGTTGTTAGTTTCTAGGATAATTTTTACATATTGTATATACTTGTGATATGAGTTACTAAATGTCTCTTAAAATGATTTTACTTCACATATTAAAGACCACCTCCATGTGTATACTTTCCAGTTGAAGTTTACATTTTTGTATTACAACCATCTGGGATTTTGAACGAACCCTATATATGTGCATATTACATTCCCCCATTAGTGCGTAATTAAAGATGTGTGGATATAGGCATATATATTAGTAAATAACATGGTAGAAGAAGAATTGCGAAGTACGGATCATTTCATTCATTTTCAGTTATTCTATTATTGTAATATACGATTTTAAGTATTTTATTGGATCTATTTATTTACATTGGATAAATTGTATTTGTTAAAATGTGCTGATATTTTGTGTCAAAATTATAATGGCATCCATGATTATTACATTAATTAAAAATGATATTGATAACTCTTATATCTGTGTTTGCATTCTTAATTTCATATCTAATAGCTTTTGAATGTTCTTTTAAGCATTTTATTGCAGCAAACTTTACGTGAGTGGAGGAATTATGGTAATGGTATAGAAAGGTATTGGTGGGGGGAGAAACCATGGAAAGCACAGCTGCGCGACATAGCGCTCACTCTTGGAACTAGTCATTGGCGCGTGGTCCGCCAGGCAGCGGGCTCGTAACTCCTGACCAGAGTAGAACCCAGAGATAGACATCTGGAAGTGATCTCTGGTCCAGTGTGCACAACGTCAACCAAATCAGAACAAAACTGTACATTTGTATACAGTGTACAACTTTCATATACATTGTAATCACTGCAATTTTTAACCAGTGTTTTTAATGTTAGACGAATACAGACTAAAAAAGCTCTTATAATAGAGCTGATATACATAATAAAACTCACCACTAAAACTACATCAAAATTAAATAATTTGACAGTCCGCGATAAATGAATTACAATACTGTCATCAATTTCTTATAGTTTTTGTTATTTACAAAATTATTTATAAACAATTAATCATTTTTCTCTCCAATATTTCATAACGTATGAGAACTTGATGAAAGTGTAGGAAACATACGCATTGGAGGAGGAAAGTAAAGTTTTATTCAGTATTACAAGGTCAATCAGTTTTAAATGTTAAACGCTATGTCAACAATAGTTGTTGACGATTACAGGTACGACGTTTTAAGCATTTACCTCTCGAGAAGAGCACCTATTATATTGACGGAATATTTGAGCTTGTTCGTATAGTGTTGCTTCCATGGAAGATATCAAATTACGCGCTAATTCTCTGTGATGTGCAAGTGCCGATGCACATGCGTAGTTAACATTCAGAAAAAGGCAATTATTTGTTCATTTTATTTCGAATTTAACAGATTGAGTAGTTTTAGAATTTGCAGAAAATCGAAGGAAACTACCTAGGCTCGTTAATTTATATGAAGCTTATAGAAATGAACCCAGTTGGAAATATACAACGAAAATATTGGAACATCATTCTCGAATAGGTAGAAAATGATATTTCAAAATTTAGATCCAGAAAACTAAAAATAATCGTTGGAAAATTTTCATTTCTTTATAGAACAATTACGGACTGGAATGTAATCCTTACATCGGTTGTGGAAAAAAATTTGGAGATATGCATCTAATCACAGTGAGGCAAGTTCTGGGAGAATAGAAGGGATTAGTTAGTGTGTGGTGATGTGACAAGAAGCGAGTCGGGAAGGAAAACGTGAGGTGAAGCGTATTAAAGGCTCGAGTGTCCGGGTAAACTAGTAAAATGTGTAATAAATAATTATTAAAAATTTAATTTTTTTGTAGTTTCATGGTCGCATATTTTTATATTTGATATTAGTATGATCATTTATTTGACAATATTTAATTTTAGTTCAATGTACTCTTTTCATTAGGTCTCTAGTTCGTGGCGTTATCATTCGCGGTTGACACAAAAAGCATGAAAATACGGCATTTCCAAGGTCTTGAGGTTTCTAAAGAGTGATCGTATTTAAATCATATTAAAAACTTCAAAACTGGCAAAATCTGGTAAATATGGCGGGAAACGTGAACGCGAGGTTCTACTATATTATAAATCATTATCTATCCAGTTATTTTATGGCATGAGGGAAGTCACATAAGTTGTTTCGGGTGGAAGAAATGAGGGCGAAAACAAACAAAATCTTCATTATTAATAGCTGGTTTCAGCGAGTTTCAATTGATGTTTACAATTGACATAAATTGTTATTAACATATTTTCAATCATTGTCATAGCAAAAGAGATTTCACATTCAGCATACAAGAAGAAAATGATGAATAATAAATGTTAATTACTCCTTCAAGATGTTTAATTTTCATATTTCAAACTTGTTTAAAATACTTCATAATATTTGGTCAAAAAGAAACAAATGTATGATTATAAAGCTAAGAATATATTATACACATTTACATCATCTACTTCAACAATTACATACTTACAATTCCCTTTTTTATTCTCTGAATATGATCCATACAAATTTACTTGTAACATGATTAATTTTGGAAGTTTATTACAAGAGGTAAACATGCTGCTAACATACTTATAATTGGAGAAAACTTGAAAGGAACAACAGTAACATTAAACAGAATTAAAAGAACAACAAAACTATTAAATGAACAATACATTTTATTCTATGCATATCATGTATTCTCTATAAACAGGATATTAATAAATGTATGTATTGTACCCTATATATACTCACACTACCAATAAAAACTGGTTTATACCATAATTTAAAAAATTAATTTGCAAGAATCTAAGCAATAAAAGTTCGACACAAAAGCATATATTTTACTTTTCAATGCAAAAGACATGTAATATTTAATAGTAAATATAATTTATAAATGCTATGGGGCATAACATACTGAGATACTTTTCATTTATTCTTGTCGTATAAGGGCCCCATTTGTGGTCACCTAGATTTGTACAGATCTGTAGTGAGAGAGGAAAAACATAAAATAAAAAAAGGATACTTTCAAAAAGGAAAAAAAAGTATGATTTGAGTAACAAAGTAATTAATCAAGTACTTAAAATTTTAAATTACCAACAAAACAAAATAACAAATGTTCTAAAAAATATGAGTCTCTATTTCTACATAGGTAACAAAATGATTTTATCCTTTGGCATATAATTTGGCTAAGCTATTCTGTAGGGATCATGCCTAACTTGAGGCAATCTTCTATTAAAATCACAGCTACATAAATACTTGACATGACTAGGATAATTTTATTAACTTGATGTAAAAGAACCATCAATAGAATCTAGAATAAAAGTGATGACGTTAATGGACAAAATTAACAAAAAATATAAATAATTTGGAGCAAAACTGTACTGAACATGGAATAATATTTTCAAGAACTGATTTTGGACCAGAAGATCAACTTAATGACAAAATAAAGATAATTTCACAAATATATGATCAGTTGTCAAGATTTACACTAAATAAAAATCAATAAATACAAAAAGTTATTGACAAAAATCTCTCTTACAAGAGTACAATTTGTAAAACAAAAAACAAAAAAAACACCCTCTTTCATTTCTCTAATTGTATATTGGTCATGCATACAAAATGATCTTCAAAATAATATGTCCTAATATATTCAACAAAAAGTTGTAACTTATTATACACAACAAATAAGAAATCCAACAGTGCCATTCACAGTTTTCTTCAAAAAAAATTCATCTTATACACTTATTACCTTTGCATCAAACTGAAGTATTCCCAGTACACACAGAAGAATTTTTATAAAACTCCTTCAGCGGCTTTTAAGATATTTAGGATGCAGTTCTAATAAACAGAACGAAGATTCATATAAAACAGATCTGTTTGTAAAAATAAGATCTACTTTCTTCCACTATCTCCTCCACATAATTAATTTAAATTACAGACAATATTAACAGCAGCATGGCATTCTAAAAATCTTTGGCATTAAGCACAAATGTTTCTACAATAACATGAACATGCATTTTTCATCGATACAAAGAGTTTTGCGTCTCCTGAATTGTATATGAACACATATAAGTTTGGAAGCATATACACGTCATCTTTTTTCATAATATTTTAATGTATTCTGCAATATTTCATTAGTATTAAGGAATTAAAAAATACTACATAATAATTTAATAAAGAATAATAGATTCAGTTATTTGCACTTTGGTAACATTAATACCAGCAATCTGTTAAATTGTGATTAAAATGTATGTAAAATGCTACAACAACGTTATATTATATACACATATATATATTCGTAAATATATATATGCACACAATAGATCAAACACTCATCTAATTTAATTTGATCAAAACATTTTTTTAAAAATGCTCAACATTTCAGACTTTCACAAATGGGTTTTAAAAATGAAAGTCTATAGAATCTTATGTTGATCTGTAATTTACAGAGTTCCTACTAATTACACTAACACATCATTCTAAAACTAATTCTTAAATGATTTGTCTTTACAATACGCATTTGGTATTTTTCACAATAACAAGAAAGCTGATAGTCTGTGTTTGTGAAGACCTTACTCTAATTTACCTGAATTTCTCAGGTACCAAATATAGAATCATTGACAAAAAGCATTTTTAACAGAAACAAAGCTATAAATATAATTAATACTGTACATTGCATAATTATTATTAGAGTAATAAAAATTTTACAAAACATTCAACTTGAAGCAAGTGACTAGTACTGAAGCTGCCAACAGCGTTTAGACTTATTATTTAACTTCGCATAAACCACCTAGCAATAAAAATTTAAAAGAAAACAAATATACTACAAAAAGATTAAAATACTTGACTTTCACTTCATTGTAATTACAACTCTTAGGAAAATTTCAAATGTGTTCCTATTAAGAAAATAACATAGTCTAAACTAAATCCAAATTACACATTAATTATTACTGCTGCTAGAGAAGTATATTTTGTGCTTGTCATCTAATGATCATAATTTCAGTCGGGGATCAACCACCCAGCAGGAAATAAAAATGAAGTGCTACAAAATGCATGTGTATGTGACAATATTTGCTAGAAGTATAAATTCTAACCAAGAAAAGTACAATAAATGAAACATTTAAGCATACCTAAGGTAATCGAGAGAAAGATAAAAATTTTTGTTAAAAACCAACAACAACAACAATAATAATAATAATAATAATAATAATAGAAAGGAAATCGTGATGTATACTCAAAAACTAAACTCTGTATTTTGAAACAGACAAGGTAAATTAGGATCGAATGTTGATCTTGCCAATATACTAGTACATACATAATTCAAATTATTCCTATTAACCTGTTGTCTGAAGTTTGATAATTGTTAAAATGAATTACACACACACAATGCAAATGTGTAATATTCATGGTAAGATGATAAAAATTGAGATAAAATACATTTAATAACAAAACAAACGATCAAGAATGGATTTATAATTGCTCAGCAAAGGTAAA
This sequence comes from Laupala kohalensis, assembly GCA_002313205.1. Lineage (NCBI taxonomy): Eukaryota > Metazoa > Arthropoda > Insecta > Orthoptera > Trigonidiidae > Laupala > Laupala kohalensis. The sequence goes on along the minus strand of NNCF01129229.1, from coordinate 750,059 downwards.
TACCATTAAATGAAGTGGTTTGTAGGAATATCAGTCTACAACCATTTTCTAAACTACTTCACTGAGAAAATTCACTTTAAATACTGATATATCTTTGTAAATTTCACGAGACAATTGTTTCTTTGTAACTTCAAAAATATACTTTGTTTTGAGTTAGTAGTATCCTGAGTAATGATGATACGTCGATGGAGAGGTAGAGGTGATGTGAGGTGTGTGAGGGGTGCGAGACGGAGGATGGTAAGGGGAGGGTGACAGAGGGTAGTTTTGATACCCAGGATGTGGGGGTGGTGGAGACATCATTCGAGCAGGATCAACGAGACCCTGATTATTAACAGTTGGGAGAGGAGACATTAAATTTGATGTTCTACTGAGCTCAGGAACAACATGATTTGGTGTGCTAGGTGGTGCTGGAGGTGCAATGATGCGAGGATCAGGAGGTGAATTTGATGTTGGCATCACCCGAGCAGGAGTGAGCTGATGGTGGTGATGCGCGTGTGGGTGGTGGTGATGAGAAATGGAAGTGGAAGAGGATCGTGGCAGAGACAGATCTACACTGTGACGACCTCCTGGAGTAAGATCCAGACTAACAACCCTTAGAACATCTGAATGAGAGTATGGAGGGGGAGGAGGTGAAGACGAATAAGTGACCCCTCGACCAGACATACTCAAGTCCACACTCTGACGTTCAGTGGCCATGTCATACAAAACACTTGTATGGTGGTACCTCGTCATGGGCTGAGATGACGATGACACAAAGCTATGATGATAACTCACAGATCGAGCTGACATATCCAACCCTTGCAACTCAGTGGATGACCCAACAAGTAAAGGTTCAAAGCCAGATCTTTCGGCAGCAGACGATCGACCAAACTCTTGAACTACTTCCAAAGCTTCATACTGCTTATAAGCAGCGGCTGTTGCAGCAATGTCAAGTTGTAACGCTTTTTCCTTGAGCCCCATACTAAGGTTTTGAGCCACAACCACTCCTTCACCTTCATCACTTGAAAGGTTATCAGTAGGCACCTGGTGATGATGCAAGTCATAGCGTGGAGTTGGAGTGACAGCAGGAGATACTAGTTCCTCCTGGTGATGAATACTGTACCCGTCTACATGACTACGGTGATCATCAGGTGTGCCTGCAGGAGACATAATCTCATCATGGTGATGTAGATTGTAACTGTCAACCAAATGGTTCCTAGTGGGTGGATTAGGAGTTTCTGACGGAGACACCAAATCATCCTGGTGATGCATAGTGTACGGGTCCACATCTGCACGATGTATATGATGACTAGATGAATTCAAATCTCCAGACTGATGAGGAGAAGCCATTTCACTTCGTTGAAGAGTATAATTATCCATATGCTGCAAATTGCCTGATCCTGGGGGAGTCTCCGGACTCAGATGCTGTTGTCGATGCATATTGGAATCAGGTGTGGTGGCCGGGGAAACCAGTTCTTCAGAGGGATGTAAATTATAGTTGTCCATTTGCTCATGGCCTTCAGGTGGTGTCCTGGGATGCTGAATTGGAGGTGATACACTCAAAGAAGCATGATGCCCGTTCATTAAGTGATGGGTCGCTGTTGATGTCATAGCATAAAGAACTTCACTGGTCTTTCCTGTCCCTATTTCACTAGCTGTAATGACAGTAGGTGATTGTACAGAGGTTGTTACAACACCACAGCTCCCTGATATATCAATGTCCCTTTCAGCAGCATCTAGAGCAGCCTCAACAAGTAGGCTAGCATTTGAAGATTCTGGCCTAGGATACACAGTAACTGAGACTTTATGATTATTTGCCTCTATTATACTTACATCATCATCATCGTCCACTACATCATTGATATTGTTACCAGCCTTTTCATCATCAAACTCATAGACATCTTTCTCTGATTCTTTAGAAATGATAAGTGTTTCTTTGGGAGGAACACGCTGAGATTCTAAGGGGGTCAACGTATCCCCCATCCACTTCTTACTGCCTTTGCTTACCACCACTTTACTAGGACTTGAGTTGAACGCTTGAGGAGACATAAATGCTTCCAACGTGGGTGGATGTTGCACCTGGGCTTCCACTGGTACAGGTGGTGGGGGTGGAGTCAACGGCGGTAGGCCTTCAAAGGGACCTTTCTCATCAGTCCCTGAAAATCACATAAAATAAATCAAATTTTATAAAACAAGAGTGAAGTATTGAGCTAATTGTAACTTTTAGTTAGTATTTCATTTACAGTAATTTAAAACTCTTGCAAGGCATGAGATGGAGATTCCATTAAGTTGAAGAAAACATAAATTTTATTAGTTAATTGCATAACCAATGCTTATGATTACATTTCATTAGAGCACACCACCTCAACTCTTGCTCTTAACTACTCAAGAAATGCATCGATTAAATACATATCGAAAAATACTTTTCATGCCAACAATCTCTCAGATGAGAGAGGCTACTATCTAAAGGAGAAATAACTTTGAAGTCAACAACAATAAATTTTTAGTAAAAATCAGAGCCTGTTCACAAACAAAATGTATACAGAGTTAAACTCATCCATAACAGATACTCATGGAACCTTAAAATTTTTTTCACCCCAAAGAAGTGTCCCATTTTGGGAAGGTGAAGACAATGTAGAATAAAATGGCCAGGAGTGGAAAAGTACATTGAGAAGTGTCTGTTAAGAGCAGCTTCACTGTACAATGAATGAGAGAGAAGAAAGAAAAAGAAGTATTTAAAAATCAAAAACTCTTACTTCCTCTAGACAAGAAGCACATAAAGATGAAAATTGTACATCTAGAGTAATCATCCATCTACACATTCTTAAGATTTTTATTATGCAATATCTCACTCTTATTATACGAGCAATAATTGTAAGTTTAAATCGGCTATCTTATAAATTTATGGTGGCATTTTGCCGAGACTTGATACATAGGGGGTTTTTAATATCAGAAATCGAATGGCATGAGTGTCGATCTCATGAAAATTCATTTCACAAAATCATTATTCAGGAAAATTGTAAGTTTTAATCCATGCACCTGGATAGTCATCGGTATCGGTATTAAAAGAAATAATAATTCATCAGTCAAATAACAATTCTTTTATATTGAATAAATCCGAGCATAGCTTGGTCTCCTGATATTATGTGTAACTTGTGATATGTAAATGTGAAATTTATTAGTAACACTAGCTGAATAAATCCAGTATTGTCTGGAAGCATAAATTGATCATACGTCTTTAGTCTTCTTATTTCCTAATAGTTGCGTTTTCAATTATTCTTTTTATTGAACATCAGTAAAAGTACTATCCATATTCATGGTGAAAACCTCATGCTTCTATTCTTAGTCTTATTGATCTTATCACGAAACTTAGGGTTCAGAAAGGTGAGATGACATGTAATCATCTCCAAAGACATACCACCTACACAGTACTTCTGTTGTTGGACACCCAAAGTTAGCAACTAAATTATTCGAGATTGACACTATAATACATTTAACTATAACATTTTCAACCAAAAGTTTCCAGACAGTTCTACAGACTTCCATTATTTTTATTCTCCTATATATGGGTTTAAATACTATCCAGACCCTCACCCATCAGTTTAACTTCACCCCTAGGAGTGTTAGGAGTATCTCACCCCCCTCCCACCTCCAGGTGGTGCTGAACTCTTACTTCAACAGCATTGTGTCACAATTCATCTAAATCCATCTAGTGAATCCAAACTAACTTCAGATATTTTTGATCATTTTTACATTCCCCTTCACCACTCCACCAATACAGAATCTAGGAATGTTTTTCCTTCCCCCTTGCATAATAGCAGAAGTGACCCCATTCATTTCAACACCCAAGAAAACTGGATTCAACTTTAATATCAGTTGTTTTAAATACTTTTGTACCTGCCATGCCCCTCTAGGGGTGTCATGCATCCCAAGTAGTCTAACCTTGGGCATAACAGCATCAGGAATAGAATCCCCGAAAACTATGGATTCGACACCAGTATCGAATTCCCATTTTCATATTTTAAATTTAATATTTTTGAAGTGTTTTTAAGTTTTTGCCAGAGCTTGGTGTTTAGGCCTACACAATATAATTTATTTACTACCTAAACAACTTATTATAGTTGCCTATTCTTTACTTAAGGTGANCGAGGAAGCACACAAATATTTACTCTGAACGTAATAGAATATATTAATACTTCATACCTCTTTCAAATTGACCTTTCAAGGGATAATGATATAATTCTTCAAAAACTTCTGAAAAATAAACCTTTTTAAGTAAATTTCAGACTATACTACGTATTTTTGTAATTTAATGAATGACATTGTCCTTGGAACTATATTAGAATCGTTGGAATATTAACTTTCACTTCAACATATTTTTTCTGTCTTTAGCATCGTTTTTCATTAATTATATATTTTTTTCGTCGAATTTTTTACTTCATATATATATATATATATATATATATATATATATATATATATATATATATATATATATATATATATATATATATATATATATTTTTTTTTGTGGGGCTTTAGGGATCGTCAACATCGAGGTCATTAGAGCCCTTAGATATAAAATTATAGCATGATCAGTTTTCAGGGGGACTGACAGTTAATGAGAGCATAGCACGAGTGCTCATAAATTTCCACACCAGTAATGGAGCAAAAGAATAAAACATTGTATTTATACATTATTGACAGCTCATTAGTTTCCAAACATTAGCCACAAACAGTCTTCAATTGAATGTCACTTTGTTGAAGAAGCACATAAAAACTGAAAGAGTAAGAATAATAGACAGTTTGGAAACCTGTTGACAAAGTTCAGAAAGTGGAAAGAGGTCACCATCGAATGTCAGTGATAATCGATAAAGATTGGTTTAAAGTGTGTCATATCACTGCACTTCAATGAAGTAGTGATGGAAGTTAAAACACAAGATGTAGGCGACTGAAGAATCATGCACTCTGTAATATAATATTTTTCTTGCCACCACTTTGGTCTCTCTTATTACAAAGTATAATTTCAAAGAAATGAACAATTTACAGAACAATAAAATATTCCTAAATAAAAAGATCTATGAATGTAGAAAGCATCCTCCTTGTAATACTGAACTTACCTAGGTTTCCATCAGTAGTGGAACTTGTACCAGAGACATCTGCTTTCAGACTAGAAGCAGAACTGCTGTCATCTATAGACACCTGACTACTACTATTATTGTCACCAGAATTACGCCGAGCTTTACCAAAACGAGGAGACTTGCCCCTTCCAGGATCATTTACAATTCCCCCAGAATAGGCATCAAATGTGTACGCCACAGAACGTTCAATTTTGGGCATATTTGTCTCATTGAAATTGTGAACTTTCTTATAGTGAAACTGAAGACACTGCTTCGTCGTAAATGCAGCTGTACATCCATTTTCTCTGCACCTAATAACACACACAAATACTTCATAGCTAGAATTTTAATGCAACAGGACATGATTAGCTGAATAAATGATAAATTACAACATTTTTTTATGTATCTACCTAGATTACATAATGAACATAAATGGGAGTAATTGAATGACTGAATAAATATGAACTGTTTCAAAGGATTTACATATGGCGCCTTTTTATTTATTTAGTATGATGGATTATTATAAAAATGAAAATATGTAATTTGACAATAAATTATAATATACAAATGAGATTCACAGCTACATACCCTGTTTATTATAAAGAGGCAGATTTCCTAGCCAGATCTATTTTCTGGCAATTATTCTCTATGTAAGGTGTAATGTATTTGGATTGTATTTTTCTGAACAATCAATAATTTTAATTTCTATTTCTTTGTATTACAGATAGACAATTATTTTTTCATTATTTATTCCTATAATGCGTTCTGTTAATGTGTCATGTCTTCACATGTTGTTTATTTGTCATATATCATGAGAATCATTTCAAATTTGCTTTTTTTTTCCACAGAATTTGAGGTTTTTAAAGTACAAACATAAGCAGAAGACCAAATTACAAAAATAAGAAGTAAATTATTTTATACAGAACAAGTACCTATAAAACATTTTCTAGAAGTTTCTTTTCTAACAGTTTTATAAGAACTTTTAAAACTTTCTCCCTTCTGTACACAATTTATCTATGCCAAGTGCTTATTTACTCTCAATAATCTCCATCAACCTTCATTTCACACGCAAGGACTCCAAGGAATGATTATAAAAATAACAAATCTCTTCCTAAAAAAAATCTCAACACAGTAGAAACAATTTGTTTTCTCATTACCTCACAAACAGAATCTTTTGTTATTCCACTGATCAGACTACATAAAACATCAATCAATTTTCTACTTTTCCTTCCTAGCTTATTTATTCATGGCCAGGTGTACATTGAACTCACCTAAAAGGCTTTACTCCAGAATGAGTCAGCATATGTATTTTCAGATTAGATTTATTCTGAAACATTTTACCACAACGGTCACAAGTACATGCACCAACAATATCTTTATGATGAACTTCTTTCATATGCCTCTGTAGTGCAGCTCGTGAGCCCAAAAGTTTCAAACATATTTTGCACTGGAATTCACGTAGAACTTCAGCCATATCTAAAATACAAAAATATACATTTCTTAAGCAAATGTAGCATATTTGAAAGTGTTATATTCTTATTAATAAATGTATAAAGTTCAAATTATATTCAGAGAAACAGAGAGAGAGAGAGAAACACTGTAAAAAAAAAGGAAATCAATATTATATCTTGGAATTATAGACTAACCACAAAAGGAATATTAAAGGTATTAAATCCGTCAGAGCAACTAGGATGAAGCACCCGCAAAAAAAATTTTAAACAATAGTTTGAATCACTGTCTATTCTGTGCTTTCATAATCTTATGCCACAAATTGAATTTTTACAACCAAACTCCATAAAAATTCTGAATTATTTGACTTTAAATAGTATGAGTTTACATGGAGAAACTTACGCACCTTATTTTTTACACACAAGTATCAGTTAAAAATCACATAGCTAAAAAGAAAACAACTATAACATAGCAAATTAAAATAGGAACACTTCGGCATTTAACATGACAACGTTAAACTACGAAAAAAATTGTTCTACCAGAAATGTTAGCCATGTCACATGACTAAAGATAATGCAATTCTTCTCAACAAAAGAGTCCAATGAAAATATAAATTTATAATTGTTTTAACATCACAAAACAAATGTCCTCATCCTACAGTAAAAATCAAGAGAGTGAACAATTAATTAATCTGAACTCCTTTGGTGAATGTTTCCAAGTTTTGTGCATAGTTTACAACTTCAGGCAACGCTGATATAAGACCTTAACATGAAACTTCAATATGTACTCTCATTTTCTAAAATTAAATAATTATGTTTCTATATCATCATCTCAGATTAATATAGTACAATGCAATACACAAAACAGTACTATTTCTTTCATACTAAACATTGAGCCTTCATGGACTGTGCACAGCACCCCAGTACGACACCTTCAGGAGATGTCAGCCTCTGGTTTCATAAACAGAGGGAGCATCCAAATAGGTCAACAAATTAAATTTAAACATGAAAATATATGTACTCTGAAACTTGTTTAAAATCATAAATAAAATAAGAACTGGGTCTATTATTAAATACAAGTCCAATTTCCATTTTTGCTTTTTAAATATACCAGAGCGTCAGATATGTAACAGTAAGTATTGACCCACATAATTGTATAGCTTACATATGGGCAGAATCTTACTAGTAGGTGACCGAGAGGTGTGCAGAATTGAGCAAGATGTAAACGACCACATAATCTTTCCCGAATAATAATTTCTTACAAGTAATAATTTCAACTTTTTAAAATACATCAATTGCATCTAATTCTGATAAGAAACAAAAAGATAAAATAACGCACACAATTCTCTGGTGTGTAAGAAATGTTTAATTATTCTGATAATGATGTAAACTTGTATGAAAATAGACATTAAAAAATCATACTTACCACTATGCATGCGTTTAATATGTACTTTTAATTTTTGAGGTTGACAAAACTTTCTGCCACAGAAGTCGCACAATGGTCTAGCACGTTGGGGATTTGCTGCACAACCATATGTCCTGTGCATCTCCAGATAATTTAATCGTAAGAAAAACTGGAAATTCAGAGGCAATTGGTTATATTAATAGTATAAAATTTAAATTTAGAAAATGTATTCAAATATTAGAGAGAGTATTGAAAATTAATATCACAAACCTTCTTACAGTACTGACACTGGTATGCTCCCTTCCCATCGTGCATTTCCGCAGCATGTTTCATAATATTTTCTTTCCCCAACACAGCTGTACCACATACTTTACAATGATACTTCCGAATAGTGAGGCTGAAATTCGGGTCGTGAAAGAGAGTGCAGTGCATTCGATAATAAAGCGGATGAGCGAAACGAAGGTTGCAACCGCCACAGTCTGAAACAAAAAATAAGACAAAACATGGAAAATTCAATATTTATGCAATTTGGTATAAAGGGTACCAGAGTTGGAGCTTTAATGGAAAGGGACCATAAAGATAAGATAAATGTAAATTTAGCTTATTTTATTCTGCATAGACATATTTGATGAATAAATTTTCATCAAGCATGACTAATATTTTGTTATCAACAGAACAAAAGAAGGGTAATTTTTTTACTTTCTCAACAAATCCTCTTTGAAAAATTATACTATATGAAACCAAATCTTAAAACAATTATTAATAAAGAAATCTCTAGAATATACAGTTATATTTTTGAGAAATCTCTAGAAAATACAGTTTTTATAAATAATGGCACAAAAAGAAGTTTGAATTCAATGTTATAACTCGTTGGTTTCTTGTCATTGGATGGACGTGAAATGTCAAAAAAGGTCACGTATCATAGCTCTGGTCCAAATAGCCAAACGAGTTGATTTTTAAACATTTATAAGTGGATGCTGATTTCACACTGATTTATATTTTATGTTACGAAAAGCCAGAGGGTACCAGAGATGAAATCAATTTTTTTTTCTTCATGTTTTAAAATTGAACAACAAACTGAAAAGAATTTACTACAAAACGTTGGTGTACGAAGTTTTAATGGGGTCATTCAACACAAGTTTAGGATTTTCCTATCCTTAAGCAAAAACTAGAATAAGTAGTCACCTTTTACAGATTACAGCTTATTAGAGAAAATAATTTGTTCTATTTTATTACATATAGATCTGTGTGCACCAAACTTTAGTTAAAGATCATTCTAAAACTCTCAAGGATTAGTCAAATCTTGAATTTCTTACTTTAAAAATTATTATTGAAAAGTTATAGAATTTTACTCAACATTTTACTGGACTCCAGATCAACTTTGAAAATATTTTTCCATATAGAGTAAGGAATTTCTCTATTTTTAATGGATATCAAGATAACATTAGAAATATTATCTTTTCTAACTTTTTGATTTTTGGTTTTAATTTTTCTCTTAAGAGGTGATAAGGAGATCAATTCTGTGTATTAATCTGGCAATCTCAGGATCACTGCAATCATACCACTCCAATTTTCAGTTGCAGCAAGTTGATCTAGTCTATAAAAAGGGTTTATTTACTAATATTTATTATTATCTATGAATTTATTATTATCTATGATCAACAGTCTGTAAGTCCAATTTACAATTTAAGGTAGTAGTATTCAGTTTTAAGTCTCATTAACAATATTTGTTTAGAAATACAATCTACTCTTGTTTTTTATTTAAGTTAATTGTCTCAGTATCAAGTGATGTATACACAATATGATACAAAAGTGAATTTCGTATTGAATATAACTCCCAAATTCTTTGTTTAAGGGCTCTAATGACCCTGCCGTTGACAAGCCCTAAAGCCCCACAAAAATAAAAACAAAATAAAAAAAGTAAAATAAAAAACTGTTTGTGTATAGCGATCAAAACATGTACCGTAAATTTTATAATTTTGTAAAATTCGTTCCCGACTTCAATCCCTACAAAATTCAATATTTTACATTTATTAACATTCAAATACATTCTATATACATTGCATTGTTTCACTATGTCAAGATCTTCCTTAAGTTTCTCACAATCATTTTCTTCTCTTATCACACAAAAGAACTTACAATAATCAGCAAATAATAAGAAATTGCAATAAGAAAATGCAGTTTTTATGTCATTTATAGATACACTAAAAAACGTTAGACCCAAATGTGGGCCTTGTGGTACACCAGAAGTTACATGAATTTGTTTTGATGAAATTGTTTATATTTTACTAGCTACTGCCTATCAGTAAGATACAAATGAAACCATTTTAATAACATTCCTGTAATACCTAAAGTTTGAAGTTTAGATATTAATAATGGAATGTGCAATTTATTGAATACTTTCGCAAAATTACTTCTACCTGATAACCACTTTCCAATGCTTCAGTAATATAGTCACTAAATAGCAGCAAATTAGTTGTTGTATCTCTACCATTCACAAATCCATGCTGCTCAAGTATAATTTTAGTCTATTTAGTCAAGAATAAATTTGTCTATTTTTTCAAATATTTTTGCCATAATATTTAATAAAGAAATAGGTCTGTAGTTATTTACATAGTTTTTTTTCAGATTTGTGAGTTGATGTGATATAACTAATTTTCCATAAATTTGGAAACGATTCCTCACCAAGTGACTTGTTAAATAACATTGTTAAAGGTTCTTGTATAATGTGTGCACAATTTAAAAATAAAGCCTGTATTCCATAAGGACCATTTAAATTCAACAACGTCAACTCATTTAGTAAATAATCATTGGTAATAGCCATAGGATTTGGTGTCTCATTTTGTGTTTGAATAACAGATGTACTTTCATCATTTAAATCTGAATATATTGACTGGAAATAATCAGCAAGTAAATGAACATACACTATTCCTGTTTTTGCCACTTCTTTTCCATATCCTCATTCCTATGGTAGACCATAATATTTCCTATTACCGTTGATGTAATTCCAGAATGGTTTTATATCCGTTTTAATTTGATTTTCTTTGTTTTTAATATAGTCTAAGAAACATTGATGTTGAACTACTTTTGATTTTGCTCGTAGATGCGTGAATGTCAGGTAATCATGATCTGTACCAGAGCATTTATATTTGTGATGTGCATTGCTTTTTGCTTTAATTAATTGTATCAATTTCCTATTAAACCATACGGGATATTTCAATTCACTACGTATAAATTTCTTTGGGACATGATTATTTATAATTTCTTACAATTTATCATAAAAGGTTTTTGTGGCTTCATTAATTTGCATCTCATTAATAAATTCCCATGATACATTACTCACATCTCTCATGATATCATTATAATTACCTTTACTAAAATTGAGAGAATTAAAGTTATAATCAGTATTTGATTCAACTTCTCTTTCAAATTTAATTGAAAATACTAATGGCGGGTGAAAATAGTCAACAATTATAAGAGGATCGATCAAGAGATACTGATAAATTTAATATCTGAAGGTCTGAGAAAATTAAATTAAGTGTTTCACCTATATGATTGTTTATGTTATTATCTGTGAAATATTTAAATAATTAACTCTGTCAGAGATTAATACAACATTATCTTAAATGCATTGTGTACAATTAGATCTTTGCATCAAGGTATTTACATCACAACATAGTTCTGTTCAATTCCAGATAAATTATAATCACCAACAAGAACAATTTTTTGTTTAAATTTATCCATAATAACTTCGATAACTTCAGTGTTTTTGATACACATTAGTTGGAGAAGATGGACAAACATAAACAGAACCTATTATAAGTGTATCATTTTGATTTGTTATCTTCACAAAAAGTTGTTCTAAGTCTTATTAATCTCTTGAATCTCTTCAGTTTCTTGTTCACAGCAATAAGCACTTCACCTCCCATATTAAGGTCCCTGGTTGATTGATATCGAACTTTTCTGCAGATGGTATAGTTGTTCAGATCAATTTCATTATCTAGAAAACCATCTGTTAACCAGGTCTCAGTTAATATAATAAAATTACAGTTATCAGATTGGTGATGTGCGTTTTGGAATTGATGTAATTTAGTAGTTCTGACATTGTGATAATAAATTCGTATTGGTCTAATTACTGTGTCTTCGATGAGTCTTTTATATTTTCACTTTGACATAATTCAAGGAATTCCATTAATATATTTTATGATTTTCTTAGGTAAATTCTCATTGGAATCGAGTATTTCGAGTTCCTTGGGTAGATTTTTCAAATGAACTCACTGTTGGTGTGTCTTATCAGATGAGAATTTTACCAGACAATTGTCAAGTTGTTTGCTTTTCAGAATGTTGATTGCATCAGCCCTATCATGGAAGACTAGTTTCAAGGGTCTTGATTTTTTATTGTCAATCTCTCCCAGTCTGATTGACATCATTATTTCTGGACATGTAATGTCAAGGAAGTTCATTATATTTACTGCTTTCAGCTTGTCTTCATTTTGCCGTTTTTTTAATCTACTTGGTTAGATTCAAACACATTATAGAGAAAAATATTTTTAGAATGTTGTCTGTCAGCGAGTTCAGTCAACAGGATACCTGTATCTGAATGTACACATTCCTTGTTTACCAATGATAATGTGTTTTTGTCTATTTTTTGCTTATCACTTGGCAATTCAATTTCACTCTTCAATTCTGAAATAGTTGATAAAACCATAGGTAGAATTTTCAGACCCTGCACACAATCAGACCACAAGAATTTCAATCTTCTGGCACTCTTCAGTTCAAGAACTTTTTTTTTTTTTTGCTGGAAGTACATTTGCACTGGAATAGTGAAATGGTCTGATGCAGCTGTCGCACAGTGCAAATCTTGCGTCAATGATCTGCTCCAAGCAAATAGCACATGTCTTCTGCTGCTCCTCCTCATTAGTCCGACATTTTAATTACACTTGTAATCAACCTATATATTTCTCTTTACAATAATATATTTCCTGTTTCAGCTCGAACTTTGTATACACTCAATAAAACTTTAATTTCTGGAGCTGTTTTCAAACACAAACCATTCTAAACGACAGTTCAACTGTATAATCGCTATATTTTCCCGTATAGTTTGCCAACTGAACACATAAAGTGAACAGTGTGGTCTTTCTATTGAATCTAAAATAAATGCACAAATGAAGTATTTTAAGTTCACAGTTATTATAAATATACATTTGTTAAGCACCAACAGAAGTTGTAAACAAATTTACATTATTTTGGGTTTTAATCACACACTTCCTTCTGAACAGAAGATTTGAACAAATAATGAAAAATTATTCAAGCACGGACTTTCAAGCTTTACTTGCTTTTTTAGAACAGTAAAAATTGTTTATGCAAGAACCACCATTGTCTCAAGGTCTAGTAATTCCCTCCCATCCCTTATAGAGGAAACAAAAACCCAGATAATTACTGCACCACAAGTATTCTTACTGTAAATATGGGTTTTTTAAAAGAGACTAACAAATTAAATAAACATCTTCCTCATAACAAAGCTGAAAATGTTAACCAATGTGGTTTCAAAAAAAGGAGTATAAGCTTTAACTTAAACTGTTAGTTTGGCAGGAAAAATTTATTCAACATTCAATTTTATCTTAAGACATTTTTTAAAATTTTCATTACATACTCTTAAGATTCTTCACACACTTATCTTGTAAATACCTTGCTCTATCCTGCAGTCCTCCTTTAAAAAAAATTAATACAGCTGTGCTTTTAATCTTAAATATTTTGTTTATTAAGATGGCAGAAAAACAACCACTGGGGTTGCCCAAGGAAGTGTGTGGTTGCCAGTTCTGTCTTCCCTCATTACAGACCGAGATCACCCAGAAATAAACATTAACGTAAAAATAAATCGCATGGCACTACATTTTAACAATATGTCATGTAATCAAGATACTGCATGTCTCTAAATTATCCAACTACGAAAAACGAAATTACAAAATGTAAAATAAATCTCCAAAATGTCAATAATATACAAAATATACAAAACTCACTAGTTTTCTCCATCTTTTTCTTTGACCACGCCGTTGTAGTGTCATCTGCCCAATAAAGCAATTCTTCACCTTCAGCAATATCAAACATGGTTATGAAAAACAATTCACCATTTCGAGCAATTGGTACCAAATTGCGTCGTTCTCTTACAGGAGCTGGACGAACATATCGTAACCAGTTGGAATTATTGGGATCCATTGTACTTATGTAGCGTCGATCCTTCTCTGAAAATACCTGTGAAGACAATATGAAATATACAAATTTTTAAGAATAAAATTATATTCAATGAAAAATGATTGTCACTAAAAGAGTGAAGACTGGTCTATTAGTGGTTTTACCCTTCTTTCCACATATTTCACTACACGATTAGGTCCCAAATGAGAAATAAGGCTCCTAATGGATCTACAGTTTATTAAGTTATTTCTCTCTAAAAGATCCCTATCTCTATGACATCATGCAATAAATATTGCCAAAGAAGAGTAGCAATAAAGATAATTTTGAATGCTATAGGTGAGTTTAACTTTAACAGAAGTTTTTAGTCTTAAAATCAGATGCAGAGAAACAAAATAGTAGACAAGGACAAATTTGTGCACTTTCCTGGCCTGAATTTGCAATTTTCACAGTAATTCTTACTATTACATAAGTATTCTTAATCCTTAACTATTTACTCACATAGTGAGTACCTACAGATCTCTAAGTGAAAACAAGAGTTATTGGACAGGACATAATAGTATTAAAATATTATATGAACAAATTAAAAATTCTAAATATTATTTATTTTTGTTCAGTCAGAAAATGTAAGGGAAGAAATAAACGGAGTGTTTTTGAATATACATACAAGACTACTACTACAAAAATTACACAGCAATGTGTAGGGTCTACTCATAGTTCAAGAGCTTGAAATGAATTAACAGCCAAGGCCTTCTTGCAATTATGTTTCTAAACAGAATTTTACCATATAGTAAGAGAGCTTCTGAAATATATATATATTTTGTTGGGGCTTTAGGGCTCGTCAACATTGAGGTCATTAAAGCCCATTTTACCTTTATATTTCGTCATAAAGATATTTCTATATAAAGAAACAAACTATCTCAAAAAAAACTTTTCTATGCTGGATTCTACAGCAAATATTCAAATGGTATGATGAAAAATAAATGTATGTCATGACAATAAACGGTAAAATCATTTTTTTTCTTCTGAATCTTTCATATCGAGCCTCTCGTGGAGTGATAAATGCACACAAACTGAAACGTCCCGTTTTCCAATATGCGAGACTTAAATTTGTTAAAATTTGCATTTCTTATGAAACTTTTATATACAAAAAGAAAATACTGTTACTACATTGAATGAGCCACTTCAGGCAATGCTTTTTTTCAACTTTCCACTCCATTCCCGTCTGCTGCATTCACAAGTCATTTTCTTTCCTCTTTTTCCTTCATCCAAAGGGAGTTAGTTTTCACTTTATTTTTCCTTGAAAACTATTTGTAATTTTTACCTCAAAGATAAAAAACCAATGATATATTCCGAAGAACCTGAGCTCCTCCATGTCCTTCTTAACATCCTTGAACCCTGTATTATTAGTTCAACTTTAAAATTGAAAAGTATATATAGTATGAGAATTACAAAGATGTCCATACTGTGAAATTCCTCTTTTCCTGATTGCATCTTTCAAAATATTTCAAAATAATTATTCGTCATGAAAATGCTGATTCTCGTCTCCAACTTCTTTTTCGTAAGAATTTTTCTTTTAGTAATGTCAAGTTCTTCTAACCTTGCCATATTTACAATTAAGCAATATTAAGTTCACCGCAATTTATGAGATTTCTGTACAATTATAAACTCCAGAATTGGAAAATACCAATCCACAATCAAATACTTCCTTAGGGAGTTGCATCATATGAGGAATCTAATCTCTATGAGATCACCTCAGAGGTCTGAGGGTCTTGCGAGTTGAATCTTAATGGTAGACTGGGCCCAAAGATGAATGGGGTGGTGCAGTTGGTACGCTCATTAGCGCATTAAGCTGAAGGTCCCAAGTTCAAATCTCAGTCCCTTCTCCCATTTTCATTCAACATAACATAATTAATCAATATTAAATTATTCAGCTACAAAAGTTATTGCTGCAGTTGTTAAATACTGCTTCAACGCATTATTTTTATCATGCTTATTGCCATTCTCACTTATTTGACTGATTATATTTATTTTTTTCTAATGCTAATAAATGTTTACTAAAAAGAGATAAAGGAGGCATGTATCTAAAAGATAAAAACACTAAAATTTCTGACTCGCAGCTACAAGTTTCTAACTTTGCAATAATCAAATGCCCCCGCAGTTTGTTTGTTGTTGGAGCAAAAAACACTAAAATCTTTTTTGTGTTATTTGTACCATGTACTTTTAATGTATCAATTTATTATGTAATACACTGAACTGTGAAATACCTTGAAACAACCTTTCGCTCCATTATCACTTGTGACACAGTCAGTGTTCAGAAGTAGCACATGACACATGATCTTGGATAACAACGTGCAGAAAAACGTTTATTTTGTCCTCAAACGCGTCTAATATTCTATAAAAATTGAACATTATACATGCACTATGAAAATTGAACATTATTAAGACCTACTTTATACATGCACATGATATTAAGCAGAATTAACAGAAAATACATCTATTATTCATCAAACTTTCACCACGAGCCCAGCTCATGGCACAGAATTTGGTTCTACGCATGCACCACAAGCACAGCAATGTCAACAGGTTAATCTTTTGTCACAGGCAAAGAAGAAATAATTAGGAACTGCATACCTCCCAAATATCTTTCATATTGAAGTCATCAGGGATGTCCATTTCCTTAATTGGTTGTCCAATTAGAGGACCAAACTGAGTGTACTGCTTAATTCTATACAAGGTGACTACACTTAGCCCATGATCTGGATCACAAATTCTTAACTGCAAACAAACTGGTAAAGAAGCTTCAGCAAAAGTAGCTTTACTGCCTTCAGACAAATGTTTGTCTTCTAGATCATTAACAGCAATAATGGAACTAAAATTATTAGCATCGTTGTTTCCAGAAATGCATGAATTTTGGAAGTTAGTTGGGAGGTTACTTTTATAATCATGATTTAGTTCCAAATTAACTCTTTCATCAAAGTGTCTTTCACTTTCTGTGCAACTGTCCGAGAGAAGAGATCTGTTTTCTAATCCAACATGATAACCATCAGTATTAGTGACATCAGTGCACCGCAATACTGTTTCAGTATTGATACTATTATCATAAGCACCATTCACACAGTCTTCCATCACTCTTTCACCTTTGCACTCAATATTCGACACCACCACTGTAGTCCGTTCACCCTTACCACTCTCTTTCACACATTGAAACTTGTCATACCATTGTTTAAATATCACAGAGTCGCAAACTACAGCCACTGGACTATGTAAGGGACATGCATCTTGAATATGCCTGGAATTACAGTCACAGCATAGCTTGATTTTTATTGCCACACGTTGTAGAGGTGGTTGAGAAAGTTCATGATATTGTGGCTGGTTTGTGTCCATGCACTTTGGTCCCTCATCAACAATACCCCAACGATCCAATTCTTCCCCTCCTTCTTCCTCCTCCTCCTCTTCTTTGCAAAGTCTGGAACTTATTTCTGAAATTTCTTCTCCACATTCTTCTTCTTGAGGAATTCCATCCTGTGGAGCTTTCCTAATATCATGATATTTCCTAAAAGAAAAAAACACATTAGAGCCCTAAAAACTTGTACAGGTAGGGAAAATGC
Source organism: Laupala kohalensis (assembly GCA_002313205.1). NCBI lineage: Eukaryota > Metazoa > Arthropoda > Insecta > Orthoptera > Trigonidiidae > Laupala > Laupala kohalensis. The sequence continues at coordinate 732,307 of NNCF01129229.1, read as the reverse complement.
AGAAACGCGCTAGGAAGAGCCAACATGACTCTTCCCGCGAGTGGGACTTGCCGAATGACTCAACCATACCCACTAAAAGCCCTCCTGAATTACAACTCAAAACTCAAATATCAACATATCTCAAAACATTACATACATCATTTTAAAAAAGGGAAGAAAGAGGAAATTGAAAGATACCCTAGCATCGGGATCAAAAAGAACAAGAGATGACCAAGGAAGGTCAGGAAAGAGAAAGGAAGGAGCCTAGCGCAAGTAAGTGGAAGTAATGCCTACAATCAAAGTCAAACCCAAAAACAGCAAGGGTAAATGAGAAAAACATTGGGAGAAAATACTTCAAATTCAAGAAATGAAACAAATACCTCTCCAAGAAATCATTACAATTAACAAAGTGATTTTGCAAATATTATTTTAAGGCGAACACTGAGGTATTTATATCAGCATTGTCCAACTTCTTTTAACCTGTGAGCCATTTTCTATACACTTTCGATCCATCAGGCTGGCACAGGATAGAGTTTGGCAAAATGTTGCCTGACAAATAACTATAGGGTCATATATATTTATTAGTAATGTGAGATTATTTGGTCATCTACCAATTTATATTATTTCAAGCTGGTAAAGTGAATTAGTTTATTTCTTTATTTTTTTTTAAGTAGTATTAATATTTAGTATTATAATAAAAGGTTTCATATTGTTATATATGACAGGTTAACTCTGAATACAACATTCTATTTCTCATGCTAGATATATCATGTCAATTAATTCTGACCGTAGATGTACAACACAAGATTTATACCCCCAAATGTTTGATGAAGGATTTGATGTAAAATGCACTGTAACTTGCGTGCACCAAACAAGGTTTCACAAGCCAAATGTGGCACGCGGGCCAGCAGTTGGCAGATTTATATACTAAATTAAAAATTAATATGAAATATTAAATACTAGAAAACACTACAACACTCAATGTACTATTACTTCTAGGGTAGCCAATAAATAAACCAACATCAAATTATAGTAAATTAACATCCAGATAAATTTTTAGAACAAAAATGAAAATTATATGTGAGTAAATAACATCATGATCAATTTATCAATTAAGTTAATTATACCAAAGAAATGAACTTACTTTTTTGTACTATGATCACCATGCCGATGCTTTTTTCGTTTGTGTTTGCCACTGTGAGTATGTTCACTTTTTGTTTTATTACTCAACTCGGAAGGTAACTCGGAAGGTAACTCAGACTCCTGCTCTTCATGACTTCTACGTTTCTTACGCCGTTTCAGTTTCACTCGTTCTCCTACTTCTATATGTACAGAATCACCAACTTGATTATTAGAGACATTATCAACAAGAGTACTTTCATGAGATTCTTGATCTAATGTAGGTGATCTCATTATGACGGAAGACTTTTCATTATCTTCTTCAACTATATTTTCCACAGCTGTTTCGGTAATGGCAACTTCGTCAACATCAACTTCCTCCTCCTCCTCTTCTTCTTCTTCCTCATCGTCATCGTCGTCGTCCTCCTCCTCCTCCTCCTCTGTCCATACCGGTGGTTTAAGAGTACAAGGTTCAACAACTGGAAGTTCATTGGAGATTTTCTCATCTAGATCATCTTTGGGTAACTCATTTCGAAGAACAGTTGACTTATCATTTTCTGGAACGGCAATAAAATTATCTACAGCACAATCTTCCTTAACTGAAAGAATTTCCTCAGGTTTAGAAGTAACTTCTGATTTTGGAAGATCATTCACATTAACAGTTTCTGGTTTACCATCCACAACACAACTTTCCGTCAACACACACTGAATAACTTCTCTTTTACCTTTTTTCTTCTTCTTCTCTTTTTGATGCATTTGGTCCTTACTATGTCTAAAGTTGCTGTCTGGAAGAACATTCCTGGCACTACGTCGCACATGAATCTTGAGAGGAATAATCTGTTTTCTAGGACTCCTCCGCAAAGGACCCTCAGAATGTGATCCTGCTGGACGCCACTCTCCATCATCACTAACTTCCTGAGGAAGAGAACTAGAGCTGCAAAAAATACAATAATTCCATAAAAATCGGTGAACAATTTTCACGGATTGAAACTGGTCCTGAGCTCGAAATAATTTCGCAAAAACTTGATGAAAAATACCTGTCGTTTGTTTCTTCTTCCGAAACACCGGGAGGTTGCTCTTCGTCTTTCGATTCTTGACGTTGAAGATTATTAACAGGTTTTTCTTTCCTGAAATGAACGGATCTATTACTTTTCGTAAAAGAGGATTAAACATATCATACATCAAATGCAAACAAATTAACTCGATTCTATAACTGTACGAAATATGAATAAATAAATTCTCCACATAGTATCACGCGGATATTATAAAATGGCGGGAAATCTATTGATCGTCGTCTCGCAGCATCCCAACTCCTGTAATTCGCAACCACACCCCCAACCCTCTCGCACTCCTCGATGACAGGTACACCACTCTTGTTACACACCATAATATGATTCCAACAACAACACGCACTCACAAAATAAATAAACAGATCTTTATCTTACCCTGAGAGTGGTTCAGCAAGATCCAATAAGTAAGCCACAAAATCTATATCGCTCTGGTAGTCTAATTTCTTCTTCAAAATAATCCATCTCCGAGCGTTCCCAGCACCAATATAGATATTATTCACTATTCTTTTCTCATCCGCTTTTCGTTTGATTGAATTCGGTTTCCAACTTGTTCTTCGAATACCTTTGTTAATTCTCGTACCTTTTTTGGGCATCACTACATCCTAATGTATCCAATTTACCACAAAAACTTTAGAATCTGTTGGGTGTAATATCCTATCCTCTTTATGCCCAGCCCCGCTCCGAGCATATCGATCCACAACATGGCGAATGAGCGACAAGCAACAGACGATTCTATTAATGTCAGAAAACGCGGGAAATTTGATAGTCGTAAAAGATCGGTCCCTTCCGTACGATACTTGAAAACCGCGCGCAAAGTGCTACGATTGTCGACTATCTTGAGAAATCTCGATTTCATTTCGATCTTGATTGATATTGGTGCATCTCGAAGAAGTAACTCGTTCTCGCTCGTTCTCAACCATCGGCAAGTGGCCTCTAGCCTGCCTCTAGCCATCAATCCGAATTTGGTGCAATCACATACTTAATTTTGAGTGTTTGAAAGTCATTATCGTTAATTTGAGTTCTTTAGGAATATGGCGACGAAAAGGATTTCTAAGGTGTGTATTGACTGGGCTGCTTTGACGGAGCGAGTGCCTCCGTCTCAACGACCAATGCTCATTGCATTCAAAGCTAAATCTGAAGGATATTTACGAAGGTACGCTCTATTAAATTTGTAATTACAGATCACTAGTTATGTCTAATTTTAGCGTACGTCTAATGTAGGTCAAGAATATCTGAACTGCATCAAATGGTCCTTTGCCCTCTTTTTATCTTGTAGGATGATGTCGAATCCCGAAGCTCCTCCTAAACTTGATTGGAGCATTTATGGAAGTCGTATTCCCAACAAAAGTATGGTTTCGGAATTTCAGAAACAGTACGATGCTCTTGCTATTCCATACCCCAAAGATAACTATACTTCTTTGGTTGATTCTGAAGAAAAGACTGTGGTATGCATCCTTTCACAATATGTTAATTTTTAGTGTTTGCCCCCATGTACTCAAAATTTGAATTCTTTCAGGTGGCAGAAATTGAAGCTTTTGTGAAGGAATCGAAAGCCCGTATTGTTGCTCATGAGGAAGAAATAAAGCGAATTAATTCTCTAATTCCATATGAGCTTATGACTTTGGAAGAATATTTTGAAGCTCACCCTGAAGAGGTTTGTTTTATCCCACTTTTTTTATCTTGCAGTAACAATAAAAACTGTCTAACAAAATTTTGTTTCATCAGGCAATCAATCCGGACAAACCGACATTCTGGCCCCACTCTGAAGAAGAGAGATCAAGGGATCCTGGTGCTGCTGATGAAAAACCAGCCCACTAATTTTAGTATCTATGGCTCCTAATAATAGGGTTATATAATTGTGTACAAATGTAATAGTGCGTTCTAATAAAGAAATTCCTATTAGTTGTTTTACGGAAAGAAATTTCTATTAGTTGTATTGAAGAACCACATTTTCTGCATATCAAAATTATATTGAGGATAGGTCATGATAACATAATTTGTTATATATAAGTACTGATGAATTTACTGTGAGATTGGCACTGATTGGGTATCAGATTTGTACTGAGAATTATTTAAACAGAACCTCTTTTTCCATATTAAGTTTGTGAAATCTAAAATTATTTACAAAATTTTTTTTTAAGCTTAATTTTTTACTACATTTAATTTTCAGTTTGCCTCCTGTCACGAAAAAATTTCTCGTCACTACATTCTCAAAGAATCTATGGACAGTGTTTCTATGCAGTTCAGTTGTTGTATATTTTCAATATTTTATCTCTTACCATTGCCAATCTCCTTGGTCCATTTAAATAAGTTGATACTGAACTGAAATACTTTTTTATAAAAGTACACTACAATGGGTATATAAACAATGTGACCAGTAACTCATGGAATCACTTGTATTACTATTGTCTTTAAATACAATTTATTTCAGAAATTTTATGAACTTACAGGAGTTGCTACCATGACATTTAATTACACACACATTGTTCATGACTAGCACCAAAGCTTGGAAAAACCATTAAAGAAAAAGAGTAACCCATTTTGGACTTGAAATTTTTTTTAAATAATTGAGAACTTGTTTGGTGTTAATGGAAAATATCATACAGATAATTGTATTAAGGAATTTGCTTTTACTACTAAACATAATCATGCAATTCTAGCCTTTGATAGAGACATTAAAGAACATGGAATGTATTCAAAGTAAGATTGTATTTGTAAAATTGCTAGGAATGTAATTCTGCAAGAAATTCGAGAAAATAAAATAAAATTATTAACCTGAAAATGGAAACTATTTTTAGAAAATTTACATATCACTCAGGCCATCATCAAAAATTTCAACACAATTTTGAAGTAGTATTACTTTGGCACTACAAAATGAATTTTAATTAATTAAATTATTGTAATTTGAATTCCCGAAGTACATTATGTCATTAATGAAAGGTAATTTCAAGGCAAAAGCACTCATCAAAAATACAAGAGACATCTACAAAGTAAATTAAAAATGCTTGCAATAAAGTTTACAGTCGACTAACAAAGAAACACTGAAATTAGACAAAGGAACACTTAGAAACCAATTATATTTGGACAGATTGAAAACTGCAGTGAATGCGCATTTTTTGTATGAAAAACACATTAACTGCGAGATTTTACTGTAACACAAAACTGGTCATTGTGAACTGGCTAGAGAATAAGTATTAATCGATTCAAGAATAGATCATTGTACATCTGAGAATCCAATAGAGAATGATTTAATTTCAAAATCGATTCATTCACTCATCAGGAATGTATAAGGTCAGCAGTTGATGGTAGCTTGGGTTCCCATAATTTGTCTTAATGAAATAACATAAGTGAAATGAGTGACCAATTTGTGGCTTATGTTTTGTATTAGACTTAATCGTATTTTTAGTTATTTCTTGTAGGTCTTCAGATTAAGGATTTCACATTAAAAAGAACTAATGAGATAAGGTGTATTTAAGTAAATAGGATTAAGAAATTCAAAAACAAATTACTAAAATTATGGAAATACTTGCATAGAGAAAAGGTTTGTTTGTATTTTATATACAATTCTTCAATAACTAAGAATTGAGAACTACAGGAGGGAGAGAGAGATTTGAAAAGCTTTGAGGATGACAATGATCTGATGGCATTATTTCTGAACTTCGTAACAGGAATTCTATGTTTCACTTAGTTGTTAGGACAGAAAGGACGTAAATAGACGTAAGCAGGAAAAATCAGGAATATCCTTTACTATTTACATATTTATTTCGTTTTGACAAATGAAAAACACTGATTCCATAAAGGCCACTTCCAAGAGTAAAACATTTCTAACAGCTTAAATAATACTGGCTAGTAAGTGAATACCTTATGAAGCATGTACGAAAATAAGCACAAGAAAATTAATCTCTAAAGTGTTCTTGAAAAAAGAATCCATTTATTTGCAAACTGGTATATAATGTATACTAAAACAGAACCCTTCTATAAGGTACTTGCTGAGTAATGTTCCATTGTGCCACAACACCAAGATTTGATAAGTATTCAAAACATTAGCACACTGGCTTTTAGCAAATAAGCACTTAGTCAGACTTTCAGCCAAGATACAGAAACAAATTTAAGAAATACAGATTTACTGTATTCACTTAACATTTACAATAAATCATTATTTAATGACATCCACTCACAAGAAGTTCAAATGAAATAAATTTTACAAATGGGTAATATTTTCTATTAATACATTACATACTCTTGACAGAAAAACAAAAGAAATGTCTGAAATTATGATTTGTCCCCATACTCTCTTTTACTCCTACAAATAATGCAGACATACAAATGAAAAAATAAATTAAAATTATTGTTAATTTTTACCAACATGGTATCCATAACCATTAATGGCAGGTTGTTGGTATTGGTTATAACCACCAAAATTATTTAATCCATTACTAGGAACTGACATTCCTGGAACATTTGAATGTTGATAATAAGGTGGAGGTGTAACTTTGCTGCTTAACAATGGAGGGGGATTAGTGTTTCCTCCTAACCCTCCTTGTGTGTGAGGTGGCTGAGAAGTCTGCTGATTAGGATGGTTTTGCCCAAGACCAGGTTGCATTCCCAACAGTGAAGAAGAATTACCCATGCCTCCAGCTCCTGCATTGTTCCCCTGTAACAACCCATTGTTCCCAGAACTTCCACCTGTAGTGCCACCACGTAAGAAACTAGCACTTAATGGAATGTCTGAAAACCTCGACGACCTGCTACTCCCCAACCCACCTCCCAGGCCACTGCCCAAGCCACTTCCTAATCCACCACCCAATCCACTTCCTAACCCACCACCCAATCCACTTCTCATTCCACTACCTCTATCTTCTGACTTGTCACCCCAGCGACTACGACCTCCCCTGTCACGATCGCGGTCTCCTCTGCCCCCCCTGTCGCGAGCTGCTCTATCTCTCATGCTGCCGCCACCACTACCGCCAAGACCACTGCCCCCACCTCCAGATCTTCCCCATCGGCTTCGACCTGCACACAAAGAAAGAGATCATCAATGATAAAAGCAATTGGAAAACATACTATCAGAACTTACTAAGTAATTTCAGTACATTAAACCAAAAAGATTTTAATTCAATGAATAAAAAACAAGCTATACTACATTTTTAAGTTAATGTTCCAAAAATTAACCTAAGAAATGATACAACAAAATTACTTAATTTACCGAATATACAAATTTGTTAACTTTTTCAGCTCTGACACAAAAAATAGGAGTAGGAACAAACAAAGTGTAAATTATAATACTACTACTCAACCTACATGACTTATGTAGTTTTACTTACTTCTGCCTCCAAAGTTCATACTTTTAGCCATCTGAGCCATTTCATGAAGTTTAGGGTTGACTACTTGATTGGCCTCCTGCAAAACTGATATTAAATCACCAGCTTGCTTAGCATTAGCCGGGGTAAAAAAAGCATAAGCTGTTCCAGTTCTTTGTGAACGTCCTGTACGTCCTATTCGATGCACATAATCTTCTGAACTTTGGGGATAGTCAAAGTTGATAACAAACTTCACATCCTCAACATCTGTAGGAAATGTTAAACAAATGACTACATTAGGGAAAAAATTCTCACTTTACAAAGTACTTTATGAGAATTTAAATTCTGAATCTTCGGTTTTCAAAAACAAGAACATAAAAAAAATTTAAAAAAACAACAACCACGAACAAAAAGGTTTATTATTTACAATTATTCAAAATGCAAACTATACTAAGTAAATCATAATTTAAAAAAAAAAAAGGCAAGCATTCACAACCAGATTATACAATCCTTATCAAAGTAAACTGCAAAAGGTAACAAACAGGCAACTCACAGCAAACCCAAAGTCCTTTTTCACAAATGTATTAACACAAAATAAAATAAACAAAATAAAATTTTACTTAATGAAATAAAAGTTGCTGAAACAATTAAAGTTGAAGAGCCAAACCAGCTTTGCCGAAAGATACTTACCATAGAAAACAATGTAAAAATTAACTACCATTAACTGACAAAACTAAGTTCAAAGATGCCAATAAATTGCACATATCTGTATCAAAAGAATTTTGCCTCAATAATTGACTACTCAATTTTGTGTTACATGGAAAACAGGACATTCGAAGATAGTAAATAAAATTTCTAAACTTCAATCATTTTTTTAACTGTATTGAAAGCGGATTTAAAAAACACTGATACAGACAGAATAACATGCTCAGTAGAAAGAGCAATCCTGAATTACAGGAATGGATCTTGCACAGCATTCATTCATATGAAAAAAATTCATTAGCATCTTCTTGTTAGTGTTTAAATGAATGAGTACCGTTTTAAAGAAATAATTACCTGTGGACTATCCAAAGCCTTTTTTGCAGCCAAAACATCTGGTCTGAAATATCCAACATTTTGCACCCCTAACAGTCAGGACTGGGGGAGGGGGTAGAAAAGATTCCCCTGTGAGCCCAAGAGAGCCTACAGCCAGGCCAGGGCCAGGACGGTCTGGGGGAGGAAACCTTCGGTGCTCAGACAATCGTGGCGTGAACAAAACGGCTTGTGGCTAACTCGCCCCGGGCTTCGAGCTGCCGATGCCCTTGAGGAGTAACCGACCAATCAGAGGCACAGCCAGACAGATGATTAATATCACGCATGTTTGGTTATTTTAAATTTTATCTTGCATGTGCCTCTGAAAATAAACAAAACCAGACTGATTAGTTGACAAATATAAAATTGATGCCCATCAGATTAAAACATTAATTATGGCAGCATTGTTAGGTCAACAAGGGTACACTTCATGATCCATATGTATCTGCACTTCATACACAATCAAATTTTAAACCAATTATCATGCCTATTAAAAAACATTTTGTGTACCAGATTCATTAATGAGACCACCATTCAATACTGCCACAAGTTCCGAAAGACTAAATAAAGCAATGTAAATTGGTGCAAAAATTTGACTGCGTATGAGAAAAATTCAACAAAACTTTTTTTGTAACTTAAAATGCAAATGCTTCATTGCAGCACAAAAGAAAGAAAATGTTGATGAAAAACCTGTAAACCATTACTATAAAACAGTATGAATGGAGAATAGTAACAATAACGAGCCATCTCAAAACACACCATCATCCAACCCTGAAACTTCATGTAACTCAGTACATTCAAGGGCATGAGAATCCACGTCTGTTCAACAAAGAATAAAAAAAATTCTTATGGAAGCTTGTACAAACAGACATCAAAGATAAAAATTTCCAATTAACTACAGGAAATATTTTGCTTTATCATCATATTGTAAAACCATGCAGTTTCATCAGTATATGACTTGAAAGTTGACAAAAGAAGGGATGACACTACTTTAAAATGCCACAAGATTGGTTTACACATGCGCCAACAGCAACAATATGTGAATCCACTAAATAAATCAAAGCAAGCGCTTTGTGAAGAACTTCCTACAGCAAAATGTACAAAATGTTATGAAAATATTGCAGTGTATCTATAACATTACTGAAATGTTATTTTTGAACTTTCATTGCACTGTGAAGCTATGTTACTTCCTCGCCCTCTTAAACAGACAACCAACGAACTTTCTCCTAGGACAATTCCTTGAGACCTCTATTCCAATAGACATTTATTCTTCTAGGATGCCAGTAAGAATTCCGCATCGGATGAAAGCGCTTTCAGTGCGCTTGAAAATGTTACACTAGCGGGCATCAGCTTTTCCTATTTTGTCAACCAGTCTGGCCACCACTGCCACAATCTCTTGACCACATGAGTCCCCTCCACACCCTGTCTTGGCACAGAGCTCACAGTACGACAACATTCATGACAATCATGCCACCTAACAGGGTTGGTATCTTCAGAGACTCACAAAAATACATAGTTACTATTACCTTCCTTCTCATTTTTCAAAGATATAATCGAGAACAACAAAACAAAAATATCACCTAAGAAAATAAAGTCCAACCCTGTCACTCAATCATACATTCACGCCATATCACACCACACCCCTCCCCTTCCAATGCTGGCCTATGTGATGTAGAGAGGTTCACTACTATTTAAAGAACCAGCTCCATTCACAACACAAGGCCAATGCATTTATCAAACATAAGACAACACATACAAAAATGCAAAGCTGATTTTTATTACCATTTTCTTAGAGTAATGTTAGTATTTCATTTTATTAATGTACAATCTACATCCTCCAGTTCAAAATAGCATGTTAAGTAGTACTTTGAGAAATAGAATTGAATACAAGATAGAAAGTATTTAGTGAATCATCATATTTATTTATTTACAAAAACTGGAATAGAAATATAATAGGTAGAAGCAAATGTAAAGTAGGCAAATTATTAAATAGGCAATTTAATACAACAAAACCCAACAAATAGTGAACTCCTTCAAAATGAACAAGTAATTATAGTGAATAAATTTAAGAATTAAAGAAATAATTATATTAGCAGAGAAATTTTGTCGTGAGGAATCAATTTCAGTATCATGTACTTACCCAACCCTCTGGCAGCCACATCAGTAGCAACTAAAATTGAAATTTTTCCATTGCGAAATTCTGCAATAAAAGGCAAGATTTAGAAAACACAGCACTGAACTCATAATATCAACCAAATAAAAAAAATTTTAAAAAAGAAAAATTCTTCAATACCTGCAAGAACATAATCTCTCTCTTGCTGAGATTTGTCTCCATGAATACTCTTAGCAGGCCATCTACAAGAATGTACATTATTCAATTAAATCGAGTATTAAACTTACATTAGGGTAAAAGAAGCAAAAAATGGTACTTTTGACAACATCTTTGAAGCTAAATCATTTGCAATATATAAAGGAAATTTTCCCCCAAGTGTTCACCTTAGAAATAGACAGGGAGTTTAAAATGTGCTCCCTAAAATGCATTAATCAGGTACCCATACCCTTGAAGTAACAGTTTCAAAGTTAAAATTCACAAAAGCTTACCCATATCGACAAATGCTTCTAGTGATTTCATCAACCTTTCTCTTTGTTTCCACAAATATAATGGTTTTGTTTTCCTTTTCTGAAGAAATCTCTGTCAACAATTTCAATAACCTGAAAAAAATTACATTATTTTATTTCCCTATCAACAATTAGACATAATAAAGTTGGATAGAAAACTCTTACTTGGTTTCTTTCTCATATTCTTGACAAACATCAATAATTTGTAATATATTATGATTTGCTGCAAGTTGAAGTGAACCAATATTTATTTGTATATAGTCACTTAAAAATTCTTCAGCAAGGTTTCTTACTTCCTTTGGCCATGTTGCAGACCACATTAAAACTTGTCGGTCAGGCTGAAAATTCAGAATTCAAAAGCTGTGACACCAACTTCGCAACATTCCAAAAGGAAAGAATTGCTTGAAAGTAGGAAACACCCTTACCCTAATTTGCTCAATTATTTTACGAATTTGAGGTTCAAATCCCATGTCTAACATTCTATCAGCTTCATCCAAAACCAAATAGGTACAACGCCGCAAATTTGTAGTACCTCTTTCTAGGAAGTCAATCAAGCGACCTGGAGTAGCAATAACTATCTCCACACCTCTTTCCAAGTCTCTAGCTTGGGGTCCTTTCGGGGCTCCTCCAAACACACAAGTATTCCGTACTTGAGAGGATGCACCAAAGTCAGAGGCTACTTGTTGAATTTGCTGGGCAAGCTCTCTTGTGGGAGCCAAAACAAGAACTATTGGGCCATCACCTCTCATCAGACGAGGTTGATTATTAATATGCACTATGGCAGGCAGTATATACTGAAAGGTTGAGAAGGTCGATTTAATCTGCTTTATCCTTGCTTCCATTATAAACACACAAAAACTAAAATAAACTCACTGCTAACGTCTTGCCAGATCCCGTTTGGGCTATCCCAACCATATCACGTCCACTCAGAGCAATAGGCCATCCTTGGGCTTGAATGGCAGTAGGCTCAGCAAAACCTTGCCTCCTAGAAAATCGTCATTATTGTCAAATGCAGAACAGATCAACGCAAGTGGTGTATCAATTTACATTAACATACCTTATCTCATTCATCACATAATCAGGAAAATTACCCTCATCAAAAAACAAGTTTGGATCAGGTACTGTATTTCCTTTAACAGTAATTTCTTTACCAGCACGGTAGCGTGCAACATCTGGAGGCGGTCTAAAGTGAATTAGGGAAGAATTAATTACACGCCTCTGCAAATATAATGCTCATAATAAGAGCCTAAGAAACAAACCTTCGCATAACATTCTGATGAGGAACATAAAAATCTTTTCGAAAAGGTTGCAGAGAAGACATATCCCATCTCGGCCTTCGCAATCTCTCCCCTGGCTGTTTTCCTTTGAGACTGCTGCTACCATAACCACCCCCATAGCCGCCTAAACCACCACTTCCTAAACCTCCACCAAGACCACTACCTAATCCACCAGATCCATAATTACCACGTCGACCATCCCCAGGGCGGCCTCTATCACGGCTCCGGTCTCTGTCTCGGTACCTGAGAAATAATTGATGGAATACATAAGTTTACACTTGCTCTCACATTTTTGAACAAATATTCGCAAACATACTGACATGATAGAAAGATGAAGACTGCCAAGAAAATCAAGGTCAGCTATGGAGTTGCTGATTCAGTTGGTTTGTCAGGAGCCCGAACAATAAAAATTTGCTGAGAAACAGAAATACTTCACAAACGCCAACAACTAGGAGTAGTCGATCAAATAGGGAATGCGATTACAAGAGAATAGTCACACCACTGGTTAAAACAAATAGTCACAATTATAACTAAGAAACAAACATAAGATAATATTCGCGACTGTCAGTTCCAGCAGACGACTCACAAAATGGCTGCTACCCATTGACGTCATCAGCTACCTTCCATTGAATCTTCATGTGTCACTTGCAAAAAGTTTACAGCTTGCCTGGTAGTCACTTAATTGTTCGACGCGATATTCCGACTAAATTTCGTAATGTTTTATTCGTATTTTCTTAGAAAAATTTTATGTACCTAATTTGATCCCTCAAAACAACCTCAGATAAGCATTTTCCTTTCAGATCGTTTCAGATATACGTATTCAATCCTCACCCAATGACGTATTTCTCGGCTAATATCGTAACTCATCAGCGCATATCTCATTTTGGATTATTACTGACTTATCACTACAATCTTCATTCTTTAGCACCTCAATCTTTAAAAGACTGATGTGTTACCATGGGAACTACTAACACTTAACATTCGTAAATAATTTTCTTTGCTGCATGGAGAACTTGAGTACTTAGCAAATACTTTTGACATTATTCGGTCGGCTCAATGGCTGATATAATTGCTGATATTATCGAGAAAATAAATGACAAATCGAAAAAAGATGTAAAACAAGTCCAATCTGTACCAGGAATCTCCAAAGATACCAAACCAGGAAAGAAATCGCTGCATGAAAGGCAGTCTCTTTTGGATGTCATAAATTGGGCTCTTCAGCAAACTGAGCGAGTAAGCACTTACAACTATTTAATTTTTAAGTCTCGGTTGTATTGATAACAGAACTAACCAATTTTCTTTTTTAGGTCACATATTTACATCGTTTAATGTACGTAGGAAAACACAGTTTTACTGACACTGGAGAAGGGAGCGAAGAATTGGATTACATATTTCAGAATAGCGTCAATGTTGTAAATGAAAATAATTCAACAGAACCACTCACGGGATGTTTTATTTATTATTCGAAGTATTTCATCCATATAGTAGAAGTAAGTACCCTGATGTTGTACTGAACTTGTTTTAAACTTTGCATTACTGAGACATTGCAATCACGAAACCAGCAAAAAATACTGGACCAGAAAAAAAGTCGAATATTATTTATTTTGTCGACTATTTTAGTCTCCGCGGAAGCCTTTATTACTTTGAAATTAGCGAAATAAGAACCCTGCATGAACTCAGCATGTAACCGATGAGCACCCAATAATGTAGGAAGACAAGGTGACACGATGCGCATTGAGGTGCTAGGGGAATTAAAGAACTTAATCAAGAGAGGTCGTTAGATCAATAAGGTCGTTTGATTTAAGTATTGATCAAGAGAGAACCGTCAGCCGAGTCCACAACTTTCGAGCTCGTGATTTCTCGTAACAACTATATTTTCTACGCACAAATTATCATAGCCATAACCAACTAACATTTCCAAGCCGTGCTGTACTGCAATACTGCAGCGGTCCCGAGTTACTTAGAATTTATTCTGGTCGACTCGTGTGCAACCGACAGTGGTCCTCCTAGGAGCGCTTGTTCAGTTGTTCCCAGTGTTGTCAAGTTGCACAACATGACTTGGAAATAATAATGGTCGTCTATATGGCGTCAGCTGATACTCAATGCTCGCCTCTTATTGGTGGAATAGGGTGAAAGGGATATGAATATAAGACAATTAACAATTTATTTATTTCACCATATCAATTGGCACATTAAAGAAAACGTTTAATGTTATCCACCTCTTCAACTTAGTCATTAAGTGGATATATGATTTAATATTAGACACAATCATGTGACCAAAGACAGCTGATTGAAATCATATGAGAAACTCATAAACTTATATATGTACATAGACGCAACACCCTTATACGCCGGTTGTCCGGACGGGAAAAGATGAGAGATTTCTTTGTCTCTCTCGCACATCGTCTTAGGTGGGGGAACTCCATTCCCCTCACTAACTGCTGTTCACAAGTCGTTGCACAGTAACATCAGTTGCGACCTCTCTCAGTATCTTCTGTCTCATGTTATTAAGGACAATTTGCAGCACACGAGATTGCCTCTATTTATATTTAATTCTATGGAGAAACTGCGCGTAAAATTCTTTGCGCGGAAATATGAGAAATCCATCATTATATTTCCTCGCTTGATTAAGGTCTCTATGGATGAGTTCACATGTACATCGTTGTGTCAAGTGGGAACCACATATTAAATGATATCGCACTAAAGAACCCTTATATCGGTCGTTTTACGATATTTTTGTCTTGTCCTTTTCACTCCCAGCTCTGAGGTACCTTGTCCCAATATGATCTGAACTTGAACATATCGGTACTGGTATTAGAATTATACATCTGAGATACTTGATGGTTACGTATACGATGCAAATCGATTCTTTTCAGTTATTCTTTTCTTTCATCCCTTTTCCATTCTTCCTTTAGGGGGGCAAAGGGTGTCTTTTTCTCCATGGTGACTGAATTTAGGCTTACTCGATACCAGGATGTCACTATCTGCTTAGGGATATCGAAAACATTGGTTTAGTCACGGATGTCATTTCCGATTCTTTTTACGTAGCAACACTCTCCCAAGAGGATCTAGGAATGTACAAGAGCTGGTTGTGGACTTGGAGTCATCGAGAATATCACTACTACAAGCAATATTTCAGAGGTCCCGAAAAGTATTAAATCAACACTAATATCAGTCAATTGTAACTTTTTTTTACGTTTCATAAGCGAGTGGGATTTCGCTTTGATACTTTGAAAATGACGCTGAGCTGAACTTCGGAAATGACAAGTCACAGTCGTGAAATGGTGTTACGCTCTTAACTAAAAACATGCACTTCATTAAATAAGAAAGTATTGGATTGCAAATATGTCTTTAAACGCCGGGACCTTTCTGTCTGTGGTATTTCCGCTTGGCACTCACCTCCAGGTAATGACATTTGTCTGTTCTGTAGAATGTTTTACGCTGAAGCAATGCACAGCTCACATACCCGATAACTATGAAATAAAAACTGAAAACAAGCTTCTAAAATCTAAACTTCGTCCAAATTTTACAATAAAGATATTCATCTTTCTCAAATGCACAAAACGAAGAATCTATTTTATATTATGAGGATTTATTTTCTCACTTAAATTACTTAATGTAATGGCCGTCCTGAGGAAGGAACCCTTAGTTGTGCTACAGGACCATTAACTTAATAATACATTCATTAAAAACAGTTAAAACCACTTCATACAATATAAAACACAATATTTCGGGAAAATATTTAAATACAAGTTCCCATGTCAAACACACTTGACACACTAGATCTCATTGTAAGGACCGTGACTGAATCAACGGAAGATGGTTATGCATGAAGAAATGAGGTGAGAAGAGAGGAAGATCGGCCACAGGTACGCCAACGGCGAGGAGAAAACATTTTCGTTATAATCCATCATTGCATCAAAGAAGTAATTTCTTTCTCGATATCGCACCATTTATCTTGAGAACGGGAGCATTTTATGGGTTGCATTAGATCCAATCAAATGTGAACCAATTTCATCAGTTGCGCTCTAAGTTATGCGAACTCTTCCTTTTCAGGGATCTGAGGATTCAATTGGGGATCATGTAGAACACATTATCCAAGAAATGGAAAAGCAAGAAAATAAATTTGGCGTTTCAAAAATTATTCTGGTGTGCCATCATATAAGAAGGGTATTTGATTCTGTGTTTATTTAGTATAATTTCTCGTTTATTTATGTTGTTCACGTAAAATATTAATTTTCAGAGGTATTTTGGTGCATGGTTTTCTATGTATGGGGTTCCTAGGACGTTGATTGAAAAAGTATCTGGAAGTGATGAAACTGAAATGACACGTCAAATAGAAAATTTTCATAAAAAAATAATAAATATTGCATCGTATTTGGAAAAGCAAAGTCCTGTAAGTAACCGATTTTCACATGATTAAAATTAGTTAATAATCATTAAGAAAAAAATGTTATATTTGTTTTTAAAGGAGACTGAACAAATTGATGGGGAAGTTATCACTCAAAAGGCACTGGCTCTGCTTCCCGAAGTAAATCTCCTGGATTTTTTGTTAACTATAGATGTTTTGTCGACTCTCAATGAATATCTCGAAACCTACAAACATTTCCCCCACATTCATGCTTATGCAGGTGAGAAATATGAAATAAATTAATTATTTTACATTTTTATGTGGAATCAACCACTGGTTACTTCTATTTTTCTTTTTCACTTTTTTGTAAATATTTTCAGTTTGTTGGGTAGTCAGCTTAACTGGAGCTAATGTGCTGTGTTGTTGCTATACTTTTGCTACTTTACATTTCCTTGTACTCTCATTTATTTCATCGAGTTTTAAATATTAAGATATTTCTATTTATTCCTTCGTAAATTCTTTATTATCGTCTAATAATTGAATTGACAAATTAAACGAAAACATACCTGCGTTTTGAACGCACCTAACCGACATTATAAACTTGAAACTCATTGATTTTAAATTTTGCTAAAATTAATTTTGTAATTTAATGGATACAGTATTACAAATGTGTAATAAAATATGAATGAGTACATATAAGATCATCTCAAATAATCCTAAAGTTAATATTTGAAACGTTATTTTTGTAGCACCAACTAAACCTCATTGCAAATTTTAGATTACTGTCCAGAATTTGCAGGTTTCAACGCTAGAAATCATGGTGGTCGTTTCCTTCAGAATTATTTTTATGGAAAGTTACGTAATATTACTTCCATGATGACCTTCAAGTATTTTTTCGTAGATTTATTTAACATTAAGACCTGTTATTGACATTATTTACGTCTACAATCATAATTAAATTGAATTATTAAATCGATCTTTTTTGTTGACTAGTATCACAACGTTTCAGCTGCATATTGTTGCCATCACCAGGC
Organism: Laupala kohalensis; assembly: GCA_002313205.1. Taxonomy (NCBI): domain Eukaryota; kingdom Metazoa; phylum Arthropoda; class Insecta; order Orthoptera; family Trigonidiidae; genus Laupala; species Laupala kohalensis. Next base: position 714,487 of record NNCF01129229.1, on the reverse strand, counting down.
CAACGTTAGTGTGTGGACATATCAACAAATTTGTTTGTTATGTCATTGTTTTATTTGTATATGTCGTTAATTTGTATTATACTTGTAACTAAGATAAAGCAAACAAATTTGTTATGTCCGCACACTAACGTTTGCCTGATGGCAGCAATATACTGCTGAAATGTAGTTATACTAGGAATAAATAATTGTGTACAAAAAAAGGTTAATTTAATAATTCAATTTAAGAGCTATTATGATTCTCTCTTGTGTCTCTTATGAACGATTGTTTGCGTTTAATTTAGTTTCTTGTCTTCAAAATATCTCGCTCAATACGTCAGTTTCCTGACGTTGCAACTGACTTACGTGACTGGAAAAAACAGATTTGTGTTCACAAATGAAACTCTTGATCACAGAAATTGCCCTTTTTGTTTTAGACCATTGCTGGCCACCAATGATGGAGTTCGTCCCGTACACTCTTTATTATGATCCTCCACCTCTTACGCAACTTGAAGTGCCTACATACCACCCACCGGAAGAAATTGAAGTGGAGAAGAGAGCAGAAGAGGCCAGAGCTATTGAAGAAGCAAAACTCATGGAAAGAGAAAAAAGAAAGAGTTCATCTCTTCTGGACTTTTTGAAAACCAGCAAATCAAATGTAGAATAAGGATGCAAATATACACGATTTATTTCTCCTTTCCTTTTACTCCATTTTGGAGAATTCTGCTTCCACGAAATTTCTCTCCAGAATCTGAATGCAGGTGTTCGATAATGCAGGTGAATTTGCTGATAATCCGGTGTCCTTCCTCTCCATATCTTTTCCAACGTCCTTGGCCTACCCCTTTTCATGAGAGCTGATATTTGCACAAGTTGTTGAAATAGGCTCACTATTTCTACAACTTGCGCCAATTGTGAGCGCACAGTGACGCTGTCTGTGTGTGATTATATGTACGAGTTGTGGCACCGCTAGGAATACTGTCATGTATTTAAGAATAAAAAGAAATACGATATAAAATGATCTTATTTTCGAGTAGGATATTTTGAGTTTTATTTACTATTAATGTTAGACTTTTTAATACATTGATTCTAAATATTCAATTGTGTACACTGCGTATTTCTCTAGTAACTGAAATCCAGGTTTTATGTCACTTCATACGAATTTCTTTCTCAAGTTTTCAAACCTACATTTATTTCAATCATGTTGAAATAAATCATAATTCACTCCTACATATTACAGGGTTTCATTTTGGTTGCAAATTTTACGTAAAATAACGTTACGCTTAATCTTGCACGATACTACTCCCTTGTTTGAATCTTAAAACCTTTTCTCTAGACTGTAGGGGTCGGAGAGATGGAGAAGATATGATGCCTCCAACTTTGATATGGCGGGGGAATTACCACAGTGCCAGATGCCCTTTCTGTCGCACCTCCCCGAGGCGGGTGATGAATGAATGGGCAAAATGTTGATGAATGAATGTTGTGATGGAATGATAGGCAGGTGAAACGGGAGAACTCCGAGAAAACCTGCCGCGAACACCGCTTCGTCCACCACCGCGAATTCTACTTGGATCGCGTTTGAACCCGCTTCACCAGAGGTAGAAGGTGTGTACGCTAGGAACTACGCCAAGGGTCGCACCCACGATACTACTCCCTACTGTACTAAAATCATATCAAACAGAAGCTTCCCTGTTTCCTGGTCTAACATGTCTGACTCACTAACTGCCACGCAGTGAATCACGTTGGTCATAACTCGTGCAACTAACCGCGGTTAGACCGCGCCTCTGGCTGACTCACTAGCTTCCACGGTGTAACGCTATTGACACAATTTGTACTTATAATCGCGTCCAGATCGCGCTACGGTGCGCTCACAAATGACACAGCTTGGGGAAATAGTGAGCCCATTTACAGTCTCCCTAATCGCACGAATTGCGCAGTGAACTGCTGACTTGTGAGAAAAATGGCTCCAGGGTAAATAAAAAGGATAAAGGGACGGGTTTGATCTCGCGAGCTTATCGCTCTGCAATAGGCACCGCAATGGAACCACGAGGGTGGTCTGATGGCATTTACGTTTTGTAAGCATATGAATGATTTTTTGAATTAGGGTAACGATATTTAACGTAAGATTTTCAAAATTCAAATAAAACTTTACATGTGGTTGAAATCTGCCACGATTTTTTTAAATGATTGAAATAAACTTCGAAAATAATTAAGTTCCAAAATTTGATAAACAAACCTATATGGAGTGACATAAAAACTTAAGTGGAATTTTACTTACTGAGCACTTCGCAGTGTAAACATAATATTTGAATCCATCTGTGAAAAACGTCTCACTTTAAAAGAAAATTGGACTCAAAAGATCCTACTTGGAAATAAGACTGTTGTATACTGTCTTTTTTTAAAATATACATACCGGCCTAGATATCACTTACGCAGTATATCGCTATTCACACATCTTGTGGAAATAGTAAGCCCACGGTGGGTTCGATATTTTCACAAGTTGTGAAAGTAAAGCAGCCATATAGTGGGTTCGCTATTTTCGCACAAGTTGTGCGAATATCCGCTTCGAATATGTAATTCGGGTGGTTGGTTTTATATATTTCAAAAATAAGACATGTAGCATTTGTTTTGGGAATAAATTCTTATCAGTTGTATGATCCATCTGTAGCTCGTCTTATGTGAAAACTTGAGTTATCTTGTTTTAAGATTATTGGCAAAATATTGAAATTAACATTGTGAAAAACATAGAAATATATTTCTAAATAAATTAACATGTATACAATTATTGCTGATAGTAGGCCTGTAAGATGAAGTAATAAGAACAATAACAACAAAATTTAAATTTGCTAAATCACTATTTATTCAATTTCTTACATTTATTTTCACACAGAACTACATTTTCTTGAGGATATTTGATAAGGCATCAAGATCCGAATAATTGAGATGAAAATGCACAGATGGGATAACTAACACAAAGAAAGATTCTTGTGTGTTATTGCATATTATAATCAATTACAATCATCACTAATATTTTTCATAAGTGACTGTAAACAATGATAGGGAACAACAGTAGTGAGACTAACAACTTTTAAAGATCTTAAACCATTATTATTAAGGTTTCCTTCATAATACACATTCATAGTTCAAATGAGGTCCGTGCTTTAAAGTACGGTTTTTCTCATAAAATTCTGATAAGTACTACTAAAAGTATTGATTTTCAAAACTAATAGATAGATTTTTGTCTTTTGTTTTAATTTTGAAATTTTTAAAGGCAAGGGACAAATATTAATAAAATGCTTTTATTAATATTAGCTATTGTATCCTTTCAGAAATATTTTTTAAGTCAGTTGTTCTAAATTTCAACCAATTTAAGATGAGGATTATGGATCTATTTATATGATCATTAAGTCCTGTTTTCTTTCTCTTTAGGATGATAGATCAATGTTAATGACCAGGAGAGTTTTCATTTTTCAAATCGCATAGATTCTACCTGGGTTCCCATCATTTTCTATTTTAAGTTTTGCTACTCTTTTACCACATATAATTATTACAAGTGTTTTTGGCACAGTTGAATTCACAGACAACTTTCATTTGAGAAGTTGTTTCACAAAAAATATCTTGATATATTACTATCTCAAAAATATTATTCATTTCAGAATGGATAAATAACAATACTTAAAAACTGATGGTTACACCTTATATTCATAAGAAGACAGTTCATATTATTTTATGTAATTTTTTTCTCAGATAAAAGTGTTTCAGTTACATTTAAGAAGAATTTTTTTTAAAAAAATTGTTAATGAGTTTTTTTACAAAATTTAATTTTCTAACAATAATTAATGGTCAGCTCTATGACAACAGGGAACACATTAGTGATGAATTGTGTGTTGAATTCAGGAGAATGCAAAAATTATAATTCTATTGTTGTTGAAACAAAATACGAAAAAAATGAAACATTATTGCATAAAAATATAGGGAATTGTTAAATTGATTTGAAATTCATTAGAAAAGTAGTCCACTGTTTCTTGAAATTAACTATTTAGGTAAATTGGCCCTACAAAATGAAATATGCTAAGTACATCACTCTGAATTCAACACTAATGACACATTCAAACTCTTATGTAAAGACAGGTGAGATTGATGTACTTGTGTCTAGTACAAAGAATTCTCGTTTAAGTGAAATTCACTGATAGCAGACCAAAAACGAATATCAGAGAACCTGTACAACACTAAAATCCATGGAATTACATTGCTACTGAATTGAACTACATTAGTGGTAGCTAATTTCTTTAGGTTGATATTAAAATTGTGGTGGCGATAAGGAGGGCATTTGCCTCCCCTTTTTCTGGGGTTAAAATATTATATTCATCTATCTTCCTAAAATTAGGAATCATATATAAATATATACAATTTTGGTTGTCTTGTCACCTAATTATATTCCCTTTAACATATAAAAAATTATTATACTAACAAAAAAGTCAAGCAAACTGAGTCGTACCACATTATAGCACATATTAAAGACTTGCGGTGTACCACATAACATCTTATATAAGAATGGGTAGCAGGGGTAGCAGGAAGAGTTTAAATTTTGTTGTCTGCTCCTTCGCTTTTATCTCCCCACACGTTTTTGCTCTCCGCTCTTATGACTTTATCTCCCTGAAGCATTTGGTGGCCCACAAAACCTTTTTTACCTCTACACTTTTGATTCCCAATCGCCACCACAGTTTGGAAATGATGCAACAATGAAATCATTTTCAGTACAGAGAATATTCAACCATATTTACTTTAAAGAAGAAATCACTTCATTATGAATTAAATTCAATGGCAGATCCTGATCTAAAACCTTGGAATATGATATTGATGATTATTGTTGTTGCTTGCACAGATTTTTTCATTCTAGTGTCATCTCTATTCGCTATATAATACACAAAATATCAGACCAATATTAATAATATATGTGATACAACAAAAATTAAAATAGCTAAACAACAATTATTCTCAATTTATGCATTCTATCTATATCCTTTATATGCACACTATCTTATATAATCAACATCACAGTTTTGTTTGAAAAATATAAAATGTACAATACAATTGGTATTTATTAATTATATCATTATCAATGTTTTGTGTCCTTTCATACAACATATAAGTTAATATTTCCCTAAGTGGGGAATGCTTCGTGCTGGATCCACCGCTGTGAACTTTGACAAGGATTTCTACAATGTTTCCTCAGGGTTCAAAATATCTTTTTGTGAATGATATTTAAAAAATATACCAAGGAATGACTTTTTCCATCAAACCTGGTATTCTCTTATAGGAGGCATGGAATATATTGAGAGGTAAAAAAATGGAAACTTTGAGGGATTTTAAAATGATTTTTTTTTTTTTTTAGAATGGAAATAAGTTACTATAAATACAGAGGCGACTCCGGAGTGGAGTCAGACAATGCAACCACACAGGGTTGCTGCATTTCAGTGTGTGTCTCTGATGCCCCTGAACAATTTGTTATGTACAAATATAGTAAATATATGTACTAAAATAACATACAACTATTTGATCAAGAAAAAACAAATTTCTTCACTCACATTCCAATAATTTTTGTTAATAAATGTTAAGGAACAAATGAACTAATTTAATACATAACTGGAAGAGAATGATGGGTGTGGACAGGGAAGGATTCTGCCAAAATCTAATACAGAGTGGCAGGATGGCTAAAGCTGACACACATATCTGAATTAGTAGTTTTGTTTTAAATGCGGTAATATGGGAGTTCTAGTGAATGCACTACAATTAATACAATGACAGTTTTAAAATAATAGAAATTTTCTCATTATTTATCTTCAGCTCTTTAAAATGCATTACGATGTTGTAAGTTTATTAAAAGAACTAATAAAAAAGATTCATGAAAATTTGTTGGTACTGGCAGCAACCTGTTGGGAGATGGGAAAGTCTGATGGTTGTTTGATAATTTGATATGTCACTTTCCCAACAAATTTCAAGCTATATTATATTATCCTATGTGCAGTTCAATTTTCATTAATTGTTTCCATAAACTTTTCCGTTACCAGACTTTTAACTATTGAGAAAACCAAATTATGACAATAACCATTTACAATGCAGTTGTTAGAACATAATTCTTAAGGATAATGTTTGAAATGACAGTAAAGAAATAGACCACAATCCTTCAATAAAAACACTTTCTAAAATGTAATTGTGTTTGATTATTCCAAAATCAAATTCTCACCTTCTTCAAAAGATATGTTAATATCCTGTATACTACTAATAAATAAGTTGCGCTAATTAAATAGAATGACAAAATAATTAATCATTCCATTTTTGTGAAGATATAAATAATTCCTTATTCAAATCAGTTTTATTTAATATACTACTTAACAAGAATGTAGATGGGATTTCAGCTTCTCTTGGTCTGTTTTGGAGAACTATTAAAAGATTTAGCTTACGATTTGCAAACTTTCCACAGGTCTGATCAACAATACTAACAATTTCTTTTGATATAAGTATAAGTGATCTAGTACAGAAAGCAGAAACATTATTTGAGGCATTTAGGGTCAAATCAGTGCCACCAGGTGTTTCCAGTACAACAAGAACTTCCTTTGAAAACTATATAATTTTAACTTTGTCAATATTCTTAAATTTGGTTTATTATTTTTATTTTTGTACAATTTCAATGACAAAACACATATTGTATTAAAAAAATTAATCCAACAATTTATTGCAACAAAAAACTCTTAAAAATGTCTCTCAATGTTTTAAAATGATTTTAAATTTTCTTGAAGAAAAACATCCTTGCCACAAAATATGATGTATATATTTTTTATTAACAAAAACCAGCTTCATTATAAAACTCAACCCAAACCAAAATGGTTTTTGAATTTACATACAAAAGTCAAACAATCCCTGACCCTGAAAGTGCCTGAGGGTTTTGTGAAGGGTAGATTGACCTTGACACTAGAAGGAGGAAATGTGGTTAGCATCTCACTCCAACCAGTTTGACCACAGGATAGACCCTGGTGCTCATTTTACAGCAGAATGAGTTGACCTGGGATTCAGTCCGCTTGTTGAGGTGCGAAGAAAAATCCCCACCTCACTGGGGATCAAACCCAGGCCATGCAGCCAACAACTCAGCACTCTACCCACTGAGCCACACTGACTCCTGAATTTACATTCTTCAGAATAAAAACACAAATTAAAAATATTCATGCACCTTTATCCTTTTAAAAACATCTAAAACCTTTACCCAAATTGAAATATCTCATTGGGAGATGTTTCTTGTCTCTTCAGGAAAATTTCGGAAAATTTATCAAGCAGGGTTTGAAACTAAATACCTCTTTTAAGAAATGTGATTGGCTGATGTTATGAGGTTATGTTCACATCACATTATAATGTGGAGGTATCCAGTTATTATGACTTCATGACAAAATTACCTAACTGTAACTTTAAATAAAGATAAGAAATGCACTCTTCTATTTTTAAATATTCCGTAAATTATATGCTACATTTATCACACAAATAGAAATAATTTCTCAAAAAAATAATATAAATGGAAAAAATAAGCAATTCATTTTCATAATTTGTTTTTGTGTTTCAACTTTCTTGAAATTTTCAGGCTCACAGTGCTCATATATGTGTATTGAGCTATTCTTACACCATTACAGATTTAGAACATTTCTTTTTTTCTGAGAATTTTTTGAAAATTTCTGAAAATCCTGAGTTATTTAATTCAAGTTTGGAGATAAGATAAATTGCACAGTGCAGTCTCCCTGGTTTTTCTTTCGACCCTTTGATCAAAATTGGTAATGGGCTCTAACTTGTTTCTGGAGATTACACTCTTGTCTTCCATGTGGCCATATGAGGTTTTTAACTGATGTTTGTTAATAATTTCTTTGATTCATGTTTCTTCTATAAACAATAGTTGCTCCATTCCAATGTTTTCTAATCTCTAATTTTTGATAATATTTGATTCTTCATCTTATTTCAGCCATAGGATCTGTTTCTTTGAAAACATGAGCTTTAGAGATAAAAATAGGAAATAGAATTCTTCGAATGAGTTTTCAAAGTCTTCAAGAACTCAAATTGGTTTAGCAAGATGATTATTTTCACTCAATTTTCAGTGGAATGGTTTTTGAATATATGAATTCTGATAACAAATGTCAATTGATAATATTACACTGAAGTATAATAACTGGATTCCAATGTATTTTAAGTTTCATTTAACTTAAAATGCTTCCCTCAACTTGAATTTCAAAAAAATGAATTTTTAAAAATTGGTTATGAAAGTATTGATGAGCAGGACAACTTTTTTAAGGAAAGTATATCTTGTCTTTTCATTAAAACTATTTAATGAAAATAATCCAATAATTTTCAGATTCAAAAAAGTGTAGATAATGTATTACTCATTTTTATTTTAGTTCATTGAATGTTTTAAAATATTTACTTAAAAGTAATATTATTCATGCAGTTAACAGTCTTTGAGAAGTTAAGTACAATGTGCATTTATGACGTACATCAAGAAATTGACTTTTGAAGGCTAAAATTGTTAAATAATTTATCCATCTATAAAATGGAATTTCTGAAAAAATAGTACATTTCAGATAAACAAAAATATGATTAATTTTTTTCTGTTATAATTCCAATAATAATTTAATATTTCTTTAAACTGAAAACAAACTTGAGGTCAAACCATAATTTTCCTTACACCATCTTACTTCATTCCAACTACATACAATGCTTCAAATAATGGCAAGTTTACATGCACTGGAGTGACAATTTTTAATAGAAAAATAAAATGAAGTCAACAGTAAACTTCACTATTCAAGAAATGGCAAAGAAATGGCCTATCTAATGAGATTATTCATGAGTCTTATTAGTACATCAAAAATTGGTTTATACCTTTACTTTCTATTCTCACATTCATTTAATTCCCTCTCTCTTTTTTTTTTTGAACAATTTTAACAATTTTTTTTTTCATTTCTTTTGAGATATTAGACTAAAACAATAAATTCCATGAGGGAAATTAGATTCTGCAAGAACAGAGAATACTTTTTTACTTTTATGGAACTATAAAATACTTCTATTAATTTTATTTTTTTTGTCACAGTGAGTTTGATGACTCTACTGTTCCAAGGAGTAATTTTGATAATTTTTATTTAGTAAATAGATTTCCAAATTTGATACCTAGAACCTTGAAATATTAATGAGTTTTGTAAGTATTTGAAATTAATTATCTAAATCTGGGCCTACTATAATTTAAGAAAAGTTATTAATGACCATTAACAGACTTACAGATTTCTTACTCAGATTGTAGAAATATAGTTACAACACAGATTTTTTTCTCCTTTTCTAGTATTTGTTTATGAAAAATATTAATAGTCTTTTGTGGTAGTTCTTAAAAGTTTGTAATATACAACAATTAATTTAAAAGTCCAATGGATACTATCTGTACTATACCGAAATACTGTCTCAAAATTGACATAATCTTCAGGTCATTATTACATTGAGGAAAAAGTGAAGTTTATACAAAACTAATCATTAGTCTAAGGCTTTAAAAAATATTTTTGTTTCAGACGAAATAGTGATATCTCTATCAAATGTGTGCCTTGTGTAAAAATAGACAAACTTACAAATAGAATACAATTAGCCGCAACCCAGATTTGAATGACATGAGATAACATTAATCCAAGAAGTAACAAGAAAGATAACATGGTCCAAAACATGAGAGACAAGTACAAAGCACTACTGTGATTGAAGTGCTTTTGTTCACACTCGCTTTTAGGTTTGGCTTTTTCTTTGTATTGAGGGAGATTCGTGCAAGAGGGAACTGTCTCAAGCTGAGAATAATCAGGTGATGGTAATATGTACTGCTGAGATTTACAATTTATAGAACTCACATTACCATCCGTAGAGTTATTCTGTAAACTTGTCTTATCTGATGGATCAGATGTTGAAATGGTATTTTGTTTGAAACTTCCCTGCATATAAAAGTCATGAAGCGCTCTTTCCTTTTCACACCAGATATCAGCAAGCCATTGACGCAGCTCAGTATCTCCAGATGGCAAACTTGAATTTGGAAACCTTAAGAGAAATAACAATTAAGCTATTTTTGACTAAATTAAGTAAGAGATGTAGTGCCTTCATCACGTACCTCTTAATATTAAAGTGTACTTCCTGAGGAAAATTTCCTCTCAACAGATCTGTTTCTTGTTGGGGAATATGGAAAGGATATCCAACAGTCATATCATACACTGCATCCAGCTGGTTATCTGTAGAAAAATAGTAATTTTAGTTGAAGTGCAACAAATGATGATTGTCCAAGTGTAGATGAAGTTGTATGTGAAGGAACCTCTTGTTTGTATTTCTAATGACTATATGAGCATGCACAAGGGGTACCAGAGGTACCTTGGTACTCCTATTACACCTATGTGAATGCAATGTTTCTATACTTAAATTATACATTTTCTGGTTTTCAAAAACACAGAGCAAAACTTCTTTCAATATTCTTATTATGGCTCTAAGGAAATTTCTAATAGTCCAAGTTACAAGATGCTTGTAAGAATGTAGATCCTATAAAATATGTTCATTGAAATTAAAACTGCAATATTCTGTGAAGAAAGATAATTTGGAATCCTATTCATTACAATGTATGGAACCACAATTTTCAGTGACTACTGATTCAGAGAAGATATTGATGAATTTAAAAGCTCACACTCCTTTCAAGAGGAGGATGCCTCTGTTGCAACTCAACTTTACCTAATGAGTCTTCCTTTTCTATTCCTTGTTGTATTAAGCTATAGAAAACAATAATAAATACAAATAAATTATTCTGTGAGAATAATTAAGGCATCATAAAATTTTCATTTGACTACACCTCCTAACCTTATGTAGAATTTGGGGTTTTATTCAAGCAAAAATACAGTGATATATTTTTCTATATCTTCTGCGCTGATGAAGGCCAAAGCTGAAACCTCTCTTCTAATCTATGAATGACTTAAAAGTGTTCCTATTTTCATTTTCTGTATAGGAGTGTCCTTTTCATCTATGATCAATGAATTTTTATCCTGTTTTCTGCAACATTAAATTAGATGCGCTGTTTTGCCATAACTTTTACGAACATGTATGTTTTATTTCTTCCAGTATATTTTAAAATGTAACAACGGGATATCGGAGCTGTTTATCGGTGCCCGGATATGTTTTTGAAGGACTCCAAATTTCAGACGGCAGTTTCTGGACCGATTTTTTTCGCGCTGGATAATCCTTGGAGCGTTGGTGGAGAAAGTTTCGCTGGAATCAAACGAAGTGAACATCGCTTCCAAGGGCGGATCCAGGGTGTGATTTTGGGAAGGGTCCATAGACAAAAGTTTTTCCTGTCGTTCATGAATCGAAAAAATTGTATTGCACATTTTATAAGAACACAAATAAAACATTTCCATTATTAATTTATTATAGTAATAAAGGACCATTATTATTATTATTATTACAAATTATTTCTTATCTTTAATTTATGATTTACGCTTCTTCGATTATCTTTCTATGGTAAATTTTATCGGGGTCATTTTGGATAAGTGGCTCGGAACCTTGCTGGAGTGCGAGTATACTAGAAATAGTGGAATATCGTAGCCCTATGCTCATGTTCCCATTTTGGAGTGGAAATCTATGAGCTAGGTACGTCACATGGTTGTCCTATGAATTCATCGTTTTACACAATTTAATTAGTTCGTATTGTTGCTTTCAATGAGTGTACTTAATTTTTTCGAAGTAAAAAGAAACTTCCTTTTCTATCTCGTTTTTGGGAGGGGCACGAGCCCCCTTTGCTCCCCCTTGGCCCCGTCACTGACCGCTCAAGATAATCTCCCGCTTAGAGACTCAATTACATCGCGCTAACACGTCAGATGGCAATATCACCCGCCTCTAAGACAAACCCCCCAATGTCCCTACCTGCCGTGAGTTTTTGAAAGTGGTCTTTAACTGCTGAGGAGGGTGTGCGTTTCCCCACTCTTACCAGCCTAGACGTCTTCAAACAATGCAATACCACCTCGCTGGAATGCACTTTGGTTTGAATTAGTCAGGCGCCGGTTTGGGACATGTGCAGAGTTTTCGTAAATGTTCCTAAAAAGAGAACATGTTGCGGACATTTGAAAGGAACGTCTTGAGAAAGTTATTTGGCTTCGTATGCCATGTCACAATGAAGGATGGAAACCAAGTATAATACCCATTAGATAAATGAAGGTAACATATTGAAGAATATTCTTATGTTATATACTCAGTTTCAATAATGGGGAAAATACATCATCCTCTTAAAATGTCAAGATATCGAAGATGGAATAAGAAATAAGGTAAATTATAGGATGCCTTCATCCTCTTTCTTCAAATAAAACGTAGAAGTGTTTTGCTCCGCCATTTCACTCATTCCCTCAGTGTGAAACCTTTGTTTCCCGATGCATCTATTTTTTTAAGTGTCAAAATCGTCAAAAAGCTTTACGTACATTGAAAATATTGTTCCAACCGTAGATTGTATATCACTCGAAAAAATTAGTTTCGAGGTAGTAATTAAAAAGCTTGTTTTTAAATTTAAAGCAAATGATTGATGATAAATTCAACATACTTTGACGCATACGTTGCACCAAGAAAACGAATCCAGTTGTTTTGGGGTGAAGAACAAATGTATAATGGCAGAGGCCATGGGTTGTGGCATATTGGTCACTGCGCTGCCGGCTGCTCTCAGTTAGATCAGTGCCTTCTGGAAACAACAAAATCTGCAAATGAGTAGAAAGAATATAGTGTCATGTTAATTATAGTCATAATATGAATATCATAATTTGCTCATTTTAAATCAAGAATTACCTGATAGGTATGTTTGATGTCGGCTAGATAGTCCAAAGTCTTGGCTAACAAATGCTGGTCGTGTTGCCAGTTGCGGCGGATGAACATAAAACACGTCAACTGCATCACCCATCCTGGGAACATTCAGACGAGGTGTAGGAAGCGAATGACAAGAACTTTGGAGAAAAGGTCCCGCGAGCAGATAAATATGTATATGTATATTTTCTTAATTTCACACGCAAGTCAAAAGTGAATAAAACGTAAAGTGGCAGTAACGTGAGGTGAATATGATGTTTGCTTTTGCAGCAAATATATCACTGGAAGAAAAAACAAGAAGACGAAATTCATGAGAAAATAAGTGACGCATGGACAAATTTTTAGTAATAATACCACATATTAGCTACAATTTGAACATTGATGTACCTGCCATGTTCTATGTTTGAACAATCAATTTTCGTAAATCAAAGTTGAAATGCCAAATGCATATTTGGTGGGCAATTTTGTAATGGAAAATTTACTAATGCCCGCCCCCATCTACCATCTCCATGTACGCCGACCCTGTCTAGCACGGGATTAATAAGGGCGAAGGAGAAGAAGAAGAAGAAGAAGAAAACCCTAATGTAGTTGGAAATATTTCTTAACAACATACATTAATACTATAAATTTCGTGAGGACCCGTCGAGCGGGATGAAATAAAAGGCAATTGGTGGCCACTTGAAATTAATGGCCATCAACGGCCGTTTGGATCTAACAGATGCTCACCCAATGGCCATATCTCCAGAGTTAATCTATTAACTCGCTAACGTTTCGAATGTAATTACATTCTTCATCAGGGCTTGTTACAAAATGTTACCCTCATTTATTACTTCCATCATATCCTGCAATCTAAAGGGTTCCTGCTTCCACCATACAACACGTCTAACTACATGGTGACACAAAGTATCAAAAAAATTTATTTCTGGGAACATTTTATTGCATGCCACTCTTAAAGAAATTTTTAGTATTAACTTTAATATATCTCTGCTGAAGTATATAGTAAAAACGGCTCTCGAGTAGGTAGATATGGATTTAGAATTTTGCGGTCCACTGGCGTTCACCTTCACACATGTAAACTCGCATTCTCGTAAGGATATCTACGCGTTTATTATGTTCATATATAATACAGTTCACGGTCTTCGATAGACAAGAGTGGTCTCAAGGCAATAAACGCCTAGATATTCTTACGAAAATGAGAGTCTGGCATCTTCAGGCCAAGCCGGCTGAACAGTGCAAACAACTTGAGTTTCTGCAAGGGGTGACAAGCTTTTCTGGGACACAAAAACGCCAAGAAAATGAAAATATACAACATATACATAATGTAAAATAATTGTGATATCACGATAACACCGAGATTTCAAACGTAGAGAGCGTTCATTGAAAAAAAGAAAGGAAAGGAATAGGACTCTTCAGCTGTCACCTTGAGTACAGAAACGGAAAGTTAGCAGCAAACTAAAAAGTTAAAGGTAAGTAACTAAGGTAGAGGAGGATTTACATAAAGGTACTGTAATAGGCTATTATTGTAACTAATGTAAAATTTTGGGTGACTTTAATAGTTAAGATAAATTAGCGGAATAACTTAAAGAAGTGGCAGCGCATTTTTTGTTACGCGTACTTGTAGAAAAGACAAGTTTCAAATCAACGTAACAGCTCCAAGCGGACAGACAAGAACCGCATACAGTCCGGACGCAGAAATCTTTAAGATTATATTAGATCTACTTGTTATTTAAAGTATTCCACATTAATTTTTTACACGAGAGAATAATTGTTTTTGTTTGGTGTTGATGTATTAAATCTTTTTAGTACTGCTGGGGCAGCATAGCTTGCTGACAAAGAGAAACTTTTGAAAAATAACCGTGCTCTTTTACATCTGACCAAACTCCAGTCAACTCTTTTTATTTCAATCGATTAACGCTATGAATAAAACTTGCTGGCAGAATTTCATTTTGGATTTTTTTTTGCATAAGACTATTACCTTTAATGAACACAGTCTTTGAGGGCATATGGAGAACAAAAAGAAAAAAAACGAATTTGACGATATAAAATGCAGTCTCACCAGGGCCTGGAATGTGCCGAATGGGGTCTTTGAGGACAAACTTCATTCGATGGGCCATCGGTTGGCTAGCGTGAAACATGGCTGCCCACAGGAAGTTCCAATCTGTTCTTGTGCGATGGTTCATGATGAGCAAAGAACGTTCCCGCGCGTCCACTGGATCTCCGTTGACGACGATGCGGATTCCCAGAACGCATTCCAAGAGAGCCTGCAAAACAGCATTGATCATCTCCATGTAATGATCCATGCTTTGGTGCCTTAATGACCAGACCATTCAAGAATACTCAAGTATAGAGCCACTCTCGTTCGTGTTAAAATTTAATTATGCTTTTACTTAATACGAGCCAGAAAGTGAAGAAATTATACACACAGTGAACATGTGTATGTTGCATGTCAATACTATTTACATTTAGTCAAATGAGTTTAACAAAGTTGGTTCCTTATCTTCAATGTCATAACTGAAGTTAGATCCGAGATCTAAATCAACTCCTGAATGTTTTAATGAATGAGATATAAAATATTTACCTTTGCCTTTTTACTTTACTGTGATAAGAAATGAAATATGAAGATATACTAAAATCTACTTTTTCCTCTACAATTCGCTAGTTCATTGAGTACTCCATTTTAGGAATTACGACGTTTAGGAGCAATGCTTTCGACCACAATGTAATCACAGTGGTCCAAAGACCTATTCCACTGTTCACGAGAATAAAGTGAAGTGTCTCTGAGCATTTTAGTTTTCACACGAAGGGAAGTAAGACGAAATTAAACCATGAATCTGTTTTAGGTCGTACCGTCGGGTAAATCTCCCACGTGGCGAAGACAATGTCCGTGAGTTGCCTGAAGAGTCTTTGATGGACCAACAAAAGCGGGAGCAGCGGGCAATAGAGGAAGAGCCAACCCGCGCAGATGCTGCCGTACCACAAGGAGACGAACAGCAGACCGCGCAGCCATCTCGAAGCGGTTTGCAGGAAGGCTACTCGGTGTACGCAATGTCCGAGGCTTCTCCAATGAAGAAGGAAGCCCAGCATGGTAGCATTCCCAGATCACGTCACAACCTCTGCAGCAATCTTTTGCTCACCTGCAGCACACGGAAACACACAAGCATACAGTGTCATGTTCGAGGGAAGTCTATAGGGCCCTGGGAACTGGCGTAGTGCCGACCGTGTTTGAGGGCGTTAGTGTCATTGATAATTATTATTAATCTCGAATTTTGGGTGTTTGTAAGTTACGATTTATTTTTGGAATACTAAATTGAAAACAGTACGTAAATGGTGGGAGTCGACGTGTCTTAGTGGATAGAGTGCAGTGCTGCTGGCTGATCGGCCGGGTTTCAATCTCCGCCGGATGGTGGGATTTTTCATCACACCTCCACGCCGAGACTGACGAAGATGCATGTGAGAAAGGTGACATGTGTACCTGAGAAATTGTTTTTGTTAAATCGATAAGATTGAATGTTTCATCCAAATATCTGCAATCTACTTTATTTCAGGGTTTGAATGAACTATTATTTCTGGCAGACTTGAATTGCTTCTAACAATTGAATCACTCTTCTAAGACGCTCATTTACCAACATGGCACCCGACTAAAGTACATAACTTAACTACTAACTCTAGGGAATATAAACTATGGGATAGGATTGCAGTCGAAGGAGATTGTATACATGTGTACATCCGAATTTGCTCCGAACAATTGAAAGTACTGTCAAAGGCAAATTAGAATAGACCACTACCGGAGTGGCAGTTTGCTTTATCTTGGGCGAAGATCATACGCAGGGATGTAGAATAGGTAGAAATGAGTATGTCAGCGCGGACAACAAAACCTGCAAAAAATATTTTGAGATGCCTCACTTAACAACGTTTAAAAACAAAAACCGGCGTAAATAAGTTTGTGAAATGTAACGAAACCTGTGATTCTTAGAGAACCTCTACAATATCAATATTTCCTATCAAAGAGCTTATCAATAATTCCGAGATAAAATGTACACGGTGGGGAAGGTTATAAAATTGTTTCAACTGTTATAAGATCGTGTTTAGATAAATTAAAGTCACATTTAAAATAGAAATTGGATTTAATGGTAAACGTATATATTTAAGTTCATTTGACATTTGCAGAGGGAAAAGTACGCTTTTGAGTTATAATTTTCAATAGTATTAAACACTTATAAATTAAAAACAGAAGAGAATATTTCGAATGAAACTATTATTAAGAATAAATTGGTGCAATTATCACGAATTACTGCAAGAATATAAATATTAAATTGAAAAATATCACACATTAACTGAATTAAACGAGATGTTTTCAAATTTGTCTTACAGAACAGTGAATTCGAATAGCAAGTGACTATTGTATCCTTCTAACGAATATGTTTACCCGAACAGTTCGTGAAGTCCTGTGAAATTTTAATTATGACAAGGTTGAACAGTCACAAGAAAAATATGTTATTTGAGTAGTAGTAAATGATCAACGTGTTTGAAACGAGTAAGTGTTCTACGATACTTATAAGTTGATTTACTAAGCCATTTTTACGCGGGAAAATTTTTTGAAATCATTTTTCGTTTAACTTGATAATTTATAAAGCAGGTCAATACTCATAAAAAGATTTGAATATAAAGGTGTGCCTTTTTATCCCCGTGAGAGGAAAGCTAAGAAACCTACATTTAAACTAACATCACGAGTGTTTTATAAAAGCAGCGGCGTGATTCAAATCTCCTTTTCCGAATGAAATATATGATACAACAAGCGTATTTGTTCGTAAAAGAGTATTTCATACAAATTCAAATAATTAAAATTATTTTCGAGATAATTATTTGAAATGACGTTTAAGCATTATTTAAGAAATTATTATTATTTGATTGAATTTGTACTAGGCTTTTCGTGGAAAGTAATGACGATACCCCATCAACTTATCTGATACTCTGCACATACAAGTAATGATTCCCGCCGCTTTCCTCCGTGGGTGCCGGAGTATGTGTACCGTGTACTCACCCATGAATGCAGACGAAGTAATCCAAAGGGTTCGATTCGGCCACTGGCTCATCACAAGCAGTCTGTGAGGGACAACGGCCCAGGGGGCCATGCCAGTCGGCCATGTGGGGGCGGGGGTAGGGGGTAGGGGGCGGAGGAAGAGAAGCCCGGCTGCCGCCGCCACCGCCGCGTATTGATCCTCCGCGCCCAGCCTCCTCCGACTGAGCTGCTGGACCACAACGCCCTCTCGCTTCAGAAGTGAGCGGCTGCTTCACGCAAATGACGACGCCTTTATCACTCGATTCGCACTAACATCGTGCAATGAGCGCACACGAGTCGCGACGTTTCTTTTCAAGTAATAGTGAATATTTATCAAACAAGAAAATTCTCGCGTGTTATTTTGATAACGCTCTGGAAGTTTGGTTTTCTTCATCATCCCTCAATTTTCTAGAAGTACCCGTAATTCTACCTTAATTTTATGTGAGCACTAATTCATACATGGCAACTAAAGTGGTTCTTAATCAACTTGTGAAATTTGGACGGGGTCTCCCCGCCCCCACTATTTTGTTTATGTCTGAAAATAAGACTCCCATTAAATTTCATATTTTAAAAATATATTTCAGGGATCGCTACCAAACTTTAAAGTTCGAAAACTTCACAACATTGAAACTTGCTAGCTACCCCTAAAATATTGGAAATCTAATTATGAGACAGACAAAACTGAAGGGTAACCCGAGCACTCTAATGAGGGTCATTCTTATCATCCTCATCATCGTCATTGTAATAATTTACATCTCATTTGATTTGGTTAGCGGTAATAAGGTGAAGTCCAGATTTCCACAAGAAATCGAAGCAATGCACTTTTCGTAAATGTGTGTCCTTTCCAGGAGTGCTATTTGTGCACTTCATTTTTGTAATTGAGTCCTGGAATATTAATTAGATGTTTATGGCGCTCCTTATGTATGGTTCCGAAGGCTCCCACAATAACTGGTATAACTTTAGTTTTCTCATTCCATATTCTTTGGACTTCTATTCGTCTATATTTATATTTGTTCACTTTTCCCACTTCTTTCAGGGTTCTTTTGGTATCATCAGGAATGACACATCAATAAGCAGGTAATTTTGTCTACGATATCTGGACTGTTTATACGTATATCTCGATCTGTTATAATAGATGTATCCCACATAATTCTCAGTGCTGTTATCTACGACGTCTTCAGGATCATGCACATAACGCATATCAGGGATTGACACATTAAAATGTTTGCAAATTCCCCAATGAAGGCATTTGGCTCCCTTATTATGTCAGAAGGTGTAATCCGCTTGTGCATCCAGCAATTACGTGGCTTACGTGTTTGTCTATTGTTATTATCATTATCCTCATGAGTTGTTTACCAGTCTCATACTTGAACATTGCAGTAGCCTTTCCGTAACGGGCGGGAAAATTTAACCTATCGTAGTTGTAGAAGATTCATATCTAAAATATGTACTCCGATTTTTTAGTTTTAAATTAGAATATGTGATCGTTCTTATCAAAGGGAGAACACAACTGAGGGAATCTCACAAAGAAATCAAGTGTGACTACGTGATGTGTGAGTACGTCTCTCTCAAGTAAGATTTTCTTTCAGTATTTAATTAATCATATTTTCTGTTCATATTGACAGAGAGCTTGTGGAAAAAAATCCAATTAAAATATTCTAATTTCTCTGAGCATGAAAGTTTACTTCGCTCATTTTCGTGAAAATACACTTTACAGTCACGATTATGAGATGCTGAAAGTAAATATTTCTTTGTATCTAGAACTCGGACCATGTTCCAAATGGAATTTTATTCAATTTACAATACTCATTCTCAAATATCAGTTTGACTGATACATTTTGGAGTCAACAAAGTCTTTCATTTCACGTAATCACTGATTTCTACGCCAGAATACACCCTGATACGACCTTTTAAAATACAAAATTTATGAATGTATACTTTACTGTTTACATGAGTTTACATTGCTGTAAAGTAGTAAGTAGTAGTAAGATAACGTACTGTTGGGCATACCGTAGCCAGAAATTTATTTCGGTACGAGCCAAGATTTCTCGACAAGAGTTATGGATATAAAGTATTTTTCGTGAAAATGTTTTACGATTATTTTTGATTATGGGACTGAATAATCAATTAATAATTGAAGAATTAACGATATTATATTAAGTACTTAAATTACAACTTGTAAAAATGGCCCATCTTCAGACCACCTCCCTGAGACTGCGCTAAGAGGTCATCCATGAAATACATTCGCTTGAAGGTGGGGAGGGGTTCATCAAGCGATACATTGATGTACGATAAATCATAGAAGGCCACAAAAATTTGTACGTTCATGGAGTTTCATGTATATTGAAGATCAAGAAAATTACAATCATCAGATATAGTTTTTAATCAAGTTTACCTCGTGCGTTCATTGAGTAACCTAATTTACATATTTTTAAAATTATATGTATTTATAATATGTATGTTGTTTTCAAGCAATATTTACATAGTTCGAAGGTACTATAACATAGTTCAAAATATTTACGATGGTGTTATTAACCTAAAATGTCGAAGTGTATTTAATACAGCGGAAAGGTGAATGGAAACTAATCAAGAGTTAGACGGTGTTATTTGGCCTTATGGCAATTATGGCACTCATTTGAATCACATAGCAGAAACTACTGATCGAAACTTAGAAATTCAAAATTTTGCTCATATCAGTAAAACTCTTTTTTATTAATGATTTTGGTCTCAAAAAATTGTCATTTTCCGGATATCATTGAGTATATTCGCACAAACGAAGGGAAAAGACTACGTAACGTCGATTCGAGAGAAGGAATTTTTATGGCAAAAATATCACATCCACAGTTGTCAATCATTTTAAAAAATTGCAAATTACTGCTCAAAATTCACGCACGACATACCATATAATTTTTGTTGCACGTCAGTAAATATAGGTTTAGAAAGAAAAACATGCAAGAAATGCAAAGTTTACTTTGCTTCATTGACAAGTTTACCAGAACATTTGAAAGTTCGTGACAGTGGGAAACGCAGTGCTAAGAGTAAGACCGGTTTAATTGCAGCTAGAAGACAGCGACAATTGCTCGCAATTATTTCAAGTCTAGAAAATGAAGGCGCTGAATGGGCTGAAGTCGACATGGTTCACCCAACGGAAAAAGAACAATCCGCTCTTACAGACTCTATAGATCAACATTTGATATCACCCTGGGATCGATAAACTACCTTAATTTTCAAATCAAAATAAGTAGCGATGTTTGCGAATCACTGTTAAAATATAGTTTAAACAAATAATATAAAATATTGCAATATTTTCTAAACCACCGTTAAAATTTATTCAAAAATTTCCAATTTCGGGGAACGTATTATATGGATGGCTCCTTACATGGAAGATTGTGTTTGTTGTAATTCCTTGAATATTTCACAGAAGGCAAAGAGTTCGACTGTGTAAAAAGAAGACGGCTGTAACTTGGTACCAGAATTATTGTAGTTGTGACGAGTCATTGCAGTGAAATACAGTATAACCTCAATGCACCATGATGCCCCTGCGTTAATCATTAACGTGATCGAATTTTTGCCTTTTTGTGAGCCAGAAAATGTGAGTCAGAAATGTTGACGAGTTGAGCAATTCGGGTGTCTATTGAAATAATTATTCACGAATTTAGTGTTATTTTATAGTTACGATTTATCAACAATACTTTCCGATGGTTTATAGTTTGATAATAATACGTACATGTGAAATGAATTTGTTTTATTAAATACAATATTTGTTAGTATTATGTTAATAGTATAACACGTACCGAACTATTTTTATCGTTAGGAGTATGTTGAAATGTTACATCCACCTCTGTCTTCGGGCCCTTGATCGGAATTGATGGGCTGGTCCCTTGCTTGCTTCCGGAGAGTAAATTAATTTATTGTTCTTCACGTAATATGATATGCTACAATCTATAGTTTGTAACGGCTTATTTTACAATCAAGTTTATTATTTATTATTCATTAATGTTTCAATGTTCTGAAACGAAAGTATCTATCGAAATATTAAATATAATTCGTAACAAAAACAGTCAGAACATAAATTTATGAAAATTAACTCTATTGGCTATTTGGATGAGAGCTGTATAGGACACCGATTTTGAAACTTGACGCTTACTATGATGAGAAAACCAAAGTAATTCGTAAAACAATTATTGTGTCAAAAAATTTTAAAATTGAAAATATATGTTTACGCTACATTTACCCCAGAATGTTGAACTTTGGTTTCAATCGATGCGTTAATTCTCATACGATTAACTTTTAACGTACGATTTTTCGTCATAGAGAAACGTCAAAACAACTTTTTTGTTGTACATCGAATTAAAGCATCATAAAGCTATAATATCAGCCAACCACGATAAAAGTGTTCGCTTGTTATTCTTCAATACTGAATAAAATGAGCTAAAATTTGGTGTATCTACCTTTCAGAAGGG
Organism: Laupala kohalensis; assembly: GCA_002313205.1. Taxonomy (NCBI): domain Eukaryota; kingdom Metazoa; phylum Arthropoda; class Insecta; order Orthoptera; family Trigonidiidae; genus Laupala; species Laupala kohalensis. The sequence goes on along the minus strand of NNCF01129229.1, from coordinate 692,116 downwards.
TTTTCTGGGTCACTTGCTATTCACACTTGGAAGCCCATCTCGCCCGACAGAATACTAATGAGTCTCTCGCAGGCGTGATTACTTCTAACAGATGTTCGCAAAACGGTTTTAGTTGTGTTGCTTGCATATTTACTTCTAGTAGCTACTACAATTACTGTGATTATAACTTGTCTCGTGCTGAGTCAGCCGATCTAATGGCATCAGCACATGACCTCATCATAGTAATTTTTCGGTTTATTTATTTAATTCTTGCTCATTTCCTTTCAATTACACTATAAAGTTTCTCATTTTCCTAGCATCAAATTACGTCAAACAATTTGTTGAAGAAAAACCTTCCGCTTGACATTCTTTTGTCAGTATATCCCACATCTCAACTAATCGTAAGTTTCACATATAGAAACAGTGACGGTGATAGCGTGAACGCATGGCGCGGGGAGGCCCCAACTTAGTAAGAAAATTAAAACTAAAAAAGATAAAAATCAACAAATATCACAAGTTTCTCGACTTGATAGAAAATGAAAAACAATTAATTATTGTTGTAAATCTATTTCTTCAGCATAAACTGAGTGGAAACTAATTTTCATAACTAGTTTTATATTGAACATAAGATTTAATATAAATAAGGTATACTTTTATACAATTTGTTGTAACTAATATTTTTGTAAGTCATACAGGAAGTCAAGTTTAGTGGGTACGCGAAGATTTGGTTGTTCACTACTCCGGCTCAGCGCATCGCAATAGCAGCGTCGGAATATCCACGTGGGAATTCTAAGAATTCTCTTTTGTGCTTCTGTAACTGGTAAAGAGTAAATTCAGGTGGCGTAAGAAAGGCAGTAGGAAATTACAGTGAGACACATCTCAATAAACCATGAAAACAAGGACTTATGAGTGTAAATGTAAATAGTAATAAAAAATAATGCAAATTGTGTTTCATACTGAATGTGATTTAGTAGTTTATTTGATGTATACGTGATAATTATGTATAATTATATAAGTCACGAGGCAAATTTTTTGAAGAAGAGTGGGGGTCATGAAAAATCTTGCGGGAGGCGCGAATCTTTACCGCCGCCACTGCGTAGAAATGTTTTTCTTTTCTCTTGCTTTGTGGTAAAATTTTGATCTTAGAAAAAGTCAACCCCAAGCAATTGAACAAGTTGTATCTGTAGGCTTCACGTAACAAAATTGACGTATTTGAGAACTGATGTAGACTTACACCAGTCACAAATGCAAATCGCTCATGCTAAAATATACCTTATTTGACGTGCATTTTTGAATATTTAAATGTCTTATTGACTAGTGAACATTCACGAGAGCAAACTAAGTCGGTATGATACTTGTAAGTACATAATACACGTGCTGGTGCAAGCATAAAAGTGTCATTATGAGATGCCAAATGCAGTACCTACTTTTATTTATGCAACAAGATTCTAGTAGTATTTTTATCTTAGCTTCCGCCGACGACAGCTTCATTGGAGCAAGTAAATTATTATTATTATTACTATTTTATACTACATTTTTCTCACAGGAAGGGATTTTAAAATCAAGTACCGCTGGGAGGATGAATTTATTTGTTCCAACATCTTCCTCGTAACGTGGAATGAGGACATGGAGGATATTGTGCTGCTTATTTCATATGTAAAATAATAACAGTAATAATAATAATGATTACTATTATTATATCATCCACAGACCAAAGATGGATATTTTTCACTTTTTGAACGTTGATTGCCAAGACAAAGGAAGCTCTTTATTCAGGAATTTGCTCGCTTTGAACAGGGCTAACAACAGGAATAACGGGTTCTGGGGCAACTGCGAGATTCGTGTCCCAGTACCCTCATCTCTCCCCGACGAGGTAAAACAAATTAAGTACCAAAAACGAAATCTTGAAAATTTTCGCACTCACCTCCTGTTTCATGACCACGCCACATTCTCTTTTAGATTCCTGCAAGTATAGTTTTGAAAATAATTATACCTCAAAGAAATAAACAATTCGTTTGTTTAGAGTGCTGTATTTCACAAATTATGCTCTGGTGAGAAAACTGCAAAGGCATCGAGTTAGCAAAGCGGTTATTCATATATCTTACACTCAATTGTATCCACCAACCCAAGTTAAGTGGTAAAAAGCTGACGAGTTTATTCCTCTCCTCCCTCTTCAGACGCTTTCTTTTGGCACTTTTTATTGCAGTTTAATGGTTCGCAGCGTGTTTTGCATTTGGATTTGCTATAGGTCGTGAACCCAGGACCGTCGTGTTTAGAGTCCAAACAGATGACGAAGATGTAGAAGCAGCCACAAGTGAGGAAAACAGTCAGTATGAAAATTCCCACGAACCATATGGCGAAGAGACTGATATTCGTTTTCAAGATGAGCGAACTTTTCAGTTTGTGTGTATTCGAGACGAACGCTGCAGGTGCGAGCAGTTCGTCGGGAGGGGTCGCTGCTCTGGTCGCCGCCGTAGTGAAAACGTCTCCGTCACTGAAGTCGTCGTCTTCGTAATTCGCGGCACCAGACTCGTCGTCGTAGTCCTCCAGTTCTTCTGCGAAGCCCTTCGACCCCATGTGGTCATTCGATTTCGGCAATTCATCCGCGGACTCGACGGTCAAGAAATCGAAGTACGCTTCTGTTTGCTTCAATCCCGGAAATTCTTCCTTCTCCTCAAATAAACTATTGTCTTCAGCTTTGTCTTCCAAAATTTGTTTGGAATCGACGCCTTCGATGTCTCCCTGTTTCTTCGTCCCCAGTACGTCTTTCAGAATATTATTTTGATTTTGAAGTTGTGTTTCCGGAATTTTGATGAAGTTCAGGTCGTCTTTAAATTTATTCTTAATACGTTCCATTCGTGTTTCTCCCTCTTTTTGAACTTTGTGAAAAGAATCCTTTTTCTCCTCGTGATCCGTCTCCCTCTTCTTCACATTGCGTGGGAGAACGGCTTCGCTGTCGTATGAATCAGTGGTCTTTTCTCCCAAATTATCATTTCTGTACGGAATATTATCCAAAGGGGACACGTATCTACTGCGAGGAAAATCTAGTTTAGTTTTGGCGTAACTTTTTTCCGTAAAATATCCACTGGAATTTTTCCTTAGCCACACTGAGTTCTCCAACAACTCCCCTAAGAAAAAAAAATGCATCCATGGTTTTACAAATCCACTAGACATTGCAAAGAATCAGTTAAGTAACGTGACCTAGATTGCGGGTGTATTTCTCCAAATATTGAGAACTTTAAAAGATGCGTATGTGTGCGCTTTTCGAAAGGCATTTTCACACATTCCTAAATACTATCTCCTTACATTTACAGTACTAATACTTTTTTATTCAGATATCGTATCTACTATATCTGACAGATTTTTAAATCTGAAGAAAAAATATTGTTGCACTTATTAAATGCAATTAATAACAGAAGAGTCATGGGTAGTTAACAATACAAGAGTTAACGAAAATGTAGTTGTAAGTCAGAGCCAGTAGTACAACAGTAATGAACCTGACCTGATACAGATGTGGTTAACACCGGTAAAACAGCAGGCAGTGGCGGATCNGGGGGGGGGGGGGGGGGGTGCTAACCAGGGAGGGATCTGGGGAGCATTTCTGTTTGAAAATCATGGTTTTACAACAAAATTTTTATAAATATTATCTTTTATATAAAATAGATAAAAAAACCCATTAACAATAGTAAATAGTAACAAAATTTATTAATCGTTTAAAGTGGCAAACTATTTTCTCTTTACCTTTTAAGAGTTCAGGTCCAATGAGTGGGGGAGGGGGGTGCTATTCCCCACTGATAGCAGATTTAGTACATTGTAGCATGTAAAGTGCAAACCTAGATATAGAGAGGAACAAACGAGAACTTCAGGCGCGGGACTCATCTGCTCTGTGGTACCCTGGAGAATAATTTTTTAATTCCATGTTCCCAAAACCCCTAACAAAAGCTCAATGTAAACCCACAAAATTTATTATTTTCTACCTTATAAAATTTGTTTAATCTTTCAATCATAATTTCAGAATAATATTCCTATAATTGTTTTTGGTTTTAACTGTAACTCGCATGTACAAAAACGCTGCCCTAAAAGTGATCCCTGCGCGATCTCGCAAGCACCTAATGCGAGTCTTCCACTCGACCCTTTTAAGGAAGTTCTGCCGACAGATAATTAAATGTTTTAAACGCCTAAAATTTGTATAAACAGATGCAATAATAAGCTGATATCGATTTTAGCTTCTAAAATATACCTTACCGACCATTAAAGCAATATATAAGCTATTTATTATTTGGATAAAATTAATTGTCTCTTATTTGGAATTTACACGACAATTTTTTTTTTTCGAAAATAAATTACTTTCCAAATCTTATAAATAATGAAACATTGTTCAACTACGGTCAAAAACTTACATGTATTTATATATGTCAACGGATATTCTACAGATATATTTAAATTTTTGTCCTTGTTGTCCGCTATCGTCTTCTACGTCGTGGGTTAATGACAGGTCATGGTGCTTACGAACGGAGTCAAACGAGTTCATATTACTTTCTACGTAAATAACATTTTTGTTACATGACGTTACTAGGTACTATTAAGCATAGAACTAACATATATAGTAATTTAAACACGAACAAAGAAGATAATTAACCATCTGAATAAATTGACTCAATTAACCGACGACACCTTACACACAGTATTGTCTTGAGATGCTAGAGTAACGCGGTGTTTGGTCAAAATGTCGCGAGTGAGAACCTTGAAAAAACGTTACGAATTCTTACCAAACAAAACTCGCCAAGAAAATAGAAAATGTTTTAATTCTAGGAAAATTTTATTATAACATGTCATGAATATTTAAATAATTATTTGTTAAGAGAACAAAGGAGACCCCTGTATGTTTATGTAACATGGATGAAAAACCTATGAACATATAATGTGGAACAGTGAGTTGCACGGGAAAGAAAGGTTTATAATTTATTGAATAATTTAGGTTGAAAGTAATTTAAACATACAAAATAAATAAAAAATAAAATTTTCGAAAAAATTATGTTAATAAAATTGGCTTGCTACAGGATATATTAATATTAAATTAGATTACAGGCTCTGCAGCACGGAACGGCAATCGTTGTTAAAGGTGGAATTTTCAAGTTAAAGACAAATGTGATGAATGGAATGATGCAGAAAGATACAAGATAAAATGCTAGTTTTAAATAAGTTGTAATATATTTACTGTAAACTAAAAATTTATGAAATACAAAGAAAAGCAACATAGTAATATAGAGATAGTAGACTGGCGAAAAAACAGTTTCCAAATATTCCCTTTTGACTACGTTCCATGGGATGATCAATAGCCGACATCAACAACCATAATTCCACCACACCAATGACATATCGTACACAGTCATAAGCCACAGCCACTCTAAGACAATGTTCATTTTATTGAAGCTGTGTGACTGTCGCCGTATACAAATAAAAATGTGCAATAGCGATTGAACTAATACTTTATTTTACAGCCATTGCTTAAAAGTGTTCATGTCTTTTACAGATCTTTCCTCTGGTCAAAACTGGATGCGGAGCAATGAGTCCATGCCCGTGAATTGGATGAAACTCGCCCTTCACCCCTGCATTTTAGCCTAGGTCAAACAACGCTGTCCAACTTAGCTTAGTCTGCGTGCCATTTTCTACACACTTTCAATTGGTCGGGTCAGAACGAAATGCGATTTTGCAACATTTTACCCGACAAATAAAAGTAATGGGTCATATGTCTTTGTAACGAGATATTTTGATTCTGTTTTATTTACATTTGGCTTCGCAACTGAGGCCATTAGCAATCAACCAGTTTTTGTATTCTTATTGGCAAATTTATATAATTTTAATTTCGAAATTTTTTATAGTATTTTCTTTATTTTTAAAAAGCATTTTAATATTTCGTATTATAATAAAATGTTTTCGTATTGTAATGTATGGCGAGGTGATTTTGAATACAATTTTTTCTCACAGGACAATATTAATTTTGACAGCATAAATTAATAGACACAGTTGTGCCCCCCCAACGTGTAATGAAAAATTTGATGTAAAATGAACTGCAAAATGGGTCGAATAAGGCCCGCAGACCGCCAGTTGCACAGCGCTGCCACAGAAGGTAAACAACCCAAAACTAAATGAATAACCGATCTCAAGATCGCCAATAACTGTAGAAATTGTATCAAAATACATTTAAAAAAGCACAAAAAATATAGCAAATCCTATAAATTTGCCAAAAATACTTACTTTTAACGTTTTATTCGTACTGCCGGCAGCAAATGCAGTGGAAGAATACGCAATAAACTTACTTTGTAAATATCGTTTAACTTCTGGTAGGTTATTCATAATCCCAATTCTAAATTCATCTTGAGCTAAGTTTATCCCTTTAATATTCTTTCCGAAGTCCTCCACATCACGCTTATTAACCCAGTATTTTTTGGTAAATTTTTCAAAAGCCAAACTTTCAAGAATATTGCTTAGCAGAAGAAGACCACGGAGAAATTCTTGTTTATACTGAATCATGGTGTTGATCCTTAATAGAAATGTTCAAAACACAAATATCCGCTACATAGATGTGCATTTGTTTCTTTGAATTATTGACTGTCTCAACGACATTATTCTCAACTGGCTAATTTTGAAGGACTTCGCCACTTTCCTCTTTGGCCCTTGTAGATTATTTTTAAATAAACAATAACATATACGTATATAATAATAATTGTAGGATAAATTAAGTTGTATTTTTTTGCAGTATCATAAACTATTATTCTTCGTCTCACAAGTTCATTCCGCGAAGAGTTATGGTAAAATGTAGGTTTGAAAACCTTATGGCTTATTTGTATAGTACTAACGTAGTTCGTCACGTAAAGATAATAAAAATTTGCTGTATCTCCGTCTTCAACAAGTTTTCGCTCCTGGACCCCGAAGACACAGCGAAGAACTGGAGAGTGCAAGTGTGTACCGACAACTTTTCGTACATTGCACCTGGAACCTCGTTCTTAGTAATGCGAACATCCTGTTCAATGGAAAATTACTCAAGCGTGAATTCAATGGGTAAATAGGAAATTGGAATGGCCGGTATTCTCAAACCCGTTATTCTCATATTATGTACACAGACGGGGAGTGGGGGGTCGGAAAACTGTAACAAACTGCAACATGACAATTTCTCATATGAATGATCACGTGTAGCATGAATTATATTCATAACAAGTTCTACTCCCAAAATTCTTGTAAGTTAATAACGTAACTTCGGCGAGACTGGTGTCAAGGTATTTTTACTGTGACTTTATGATACACAATTTCAACACCACATGCAAAGTCACATTCTGATGTGTGTGTGCATGTATATATATAGTGGGGCTTTAGGGCTCGTCAGCGGCAGGGTCAATAGAACACTTTTCTGATGTATATACCTTGAAACTTAAACACATACAAAAAAATAAGAACTTCAAAAATAACGTTTTGTCCCTATGTGAGGCACATCGTCAGATGCCAGCTCAAAAAGAAATTATTGTTAAAAATGTCTGATCTTTAAAAATTAATTAGCAGACGTAAGACAAACTTTATCAACTTGATAGACAAAAGTTTATTCTTTCATTTTAAAATTTCAAAAACACTCGTTAGGTCACTCTTATTACCCTAATGAAAATCAATATACCCAGGGGTGTAGTGCCAAATTTCGCCGAGAGGTAGTTCTCATTTTGAAGCTATTAGCACAGAATAGGAAACTAATCATCCCTATCAGTTGCGGCGGTCCGGGATTCTGGCTAAATTTTAAATTCAATATGGAGAGCGTTAAGACAATATTAGCTAAAATTTAAGTAGATCCCATCACTTGGATAAAAAATTAGCTTATAACTATATTTATTTTTCCATCCTTTAAAACTTGTTCAAACGACACAAACGTGATAGGGTCTTGTATTTTAAAATGAGCGCCGCTCCCATGACCGAAACAGTTCGGAAGCGTACCTCTCGCTCCATTACACCCCTGCTACATCATGCTTTGATTCAGTACTCACAAACACGTTGTGTCGAATGAATGAGGTCAAGTTCAGCAACCCCACCACATATTTTCTCGATGAAGTTGGAACAGTGTAAATAGATCTACTCCAAGGCACATTCGTTTCCGAATGAGGACGGTCTCACTGCGCTCGCATTCCCCTCGATGTCCAGACGTAAGTGAAACCTTAGCAACTCGGAGGCGATGAAGCCTTGCTGAAAATGGTCGATCTCTCTTTCTCTCTCTCTCGCCTATCCTCTTCCTGATAATTCGCAAAACTCCTCTTCATTTCCTCCTTTCACGCGTGAAACGATCTCTTTCCTATAAAAGCAAAAATATGCTCCCTCAAAATATTTCAACCTCCCGACACTCTTTATTCATTTTGGATAAACTCTTATTGAGAAAAAATTATGGTTTGAAACTGATTTAACTCACTGACAACATCGCGTACTTCGACAGCAAAATTTAAACTTATTATCGACAATATTTTCGGGTTTTTATCAACTGGAATCTATAAGAATCGTTGGCTAATGAATATGATTTTTTACCTCATCAAATTCAATACGTAGTTGATCATACAAAACAATTTCATTCCGGAAAAGACAGTACTTCAACCTTGTTCCCGCAGGGTGTGGCTTGGCGAGCTTCATCTTAAGTTCGTCATACTTCGCGCAATGGAACGAAAATACTGTAGATATTGCTCTAGGTGACTTGGGCTGTTATAATATTAAACTGGAATATCCGTCTGCGCATTGCGACGCGTTGTGTGTTAAACGGGCCTAAAAGTGAATATGAATCTTCTCTGTTTTTCCCAAGCCGTGGAAACAAGACTCAATATCCCTTTTAAATGCTAACGGTAATACACTCGTGTATTGCGGATTGCGTTATTGATTTTAACCAACATGATATATATATATATATTTTTTGTATTTGTAATTGGGAAATGTAGCGTGCTATTGAAGCTTATCTGCATGGGGCGATAGGAGTTAGGTGATAGGTCTGTATTTGTAGGTGGGCCGGTTAGCTGGGTTTGACAACAACTTGACCCACATGGAGGGGTTAGTAGAAGTGTTATTGATACTAGGAGCTGGACAGAGGAAGGAAGGTATGCTTTTCAGTAGTCACAGCCATATGAACTGGGACATTCATGTGTAAAGCTACAAATTTTCTGACCCCATTGGGAACCGAACCCGGGATGATGAGCGTTAACACTACCACCTACGCCGCCACCTTCTCGTGCCACCGCCGGGGCACGAGAATTAAGTCGTTTTGCTTTAATCGATTTAAGCGCTATTTAGCGTTTTTCCAATAATGTCATGATGCGATGGTTGGAGCGACCCTTAACTCCACGTTGGGGGTGAAGGCTTGAAATATAGTCGGGAGACTGTTTCTGAATAAATGCGCTAACCAAGTTATGGCGAATTGTTCTTCGCCCACTATCTTACATGGATGCTCCACAGCGACAGCGACTAACCTGACAGACAGCTCCCCAAGGTAGAGCATAAGCCATGGGCATTGACGGGGGTAACAGGGCCAATGACGGTGTTTTTGAACCAAGCGAGGGAATAAGGGTGGAATATGGCAGGGCTCTAATGACCTTGCCGTTGACGAGCCCCAAAGCCTCACAAACAAACAAAAAATGGCAGGGCCAGTTTATCTTTAACTAAAATATTATAATAACTGAGTAATGGTAGTAGAAACTACCATTATGGAAATTAGAGTTCATGGCAGCAGTGAGACAACTGAAGAGGACACAAGAAACAAATTGAAACATTCATTTTTGCACTAACTCATTACTAATGTAATAAGCAAATAAGATGTTGAATTACTCAAACAATTTAAAATATCACACAAGCCACAAACAAATGAAAATTATTTTCTATTGTTTAGAACTGACAAACGTTTTTGCTACTCTCCAGTAACTTACCACCTCAGGCAGATACGCAAGTAACACATGGAGTAGACCAAGCACAGTATCCAATTCTCGATAGATTGTTAAAATAGTTATATTAAACACAGTAACAATTTTTGGAATCAACGTAATTGTTAGAATTATGTTTTAGATGCTCTGTAATGAGAGGAAACTAGGGTTAACAATTAATTTCTACTCATTTGCATTAATACTCAACATTTGGAAAAACATTAGTCAATAAAGTAAGCACTTACAAGAGCTAAAATATTTTCAGTTATTCTTTTGTTGCATATATTTTAAGTTTCCTTCTTAAAATATTAAGAAATTTGCACAATAAAATATGAATAAGCAAAATATCATCAGATTTATCGAATAATGACATTTTTGCCCAAGTTTCTTCAGGAACACAAAATAGTCAGTAACTCAAGACTTCGAAGAGGTACTTTGCTGAAGGACATAACAGAAAATATTTCTGTGTAAGAATTAATGGAAGAATTTTTGCATATAAATAAACTAAATCGAATTTATACCCAAATAACTCAGTTTCTGAAAATTAACAAAAAAAGAGCACATTAACTTTAACTGTTCCTCTTATTTAAGAAAGGACAAAGCATGGGAAATCATTGTTGAAAATGATTCTGTACCTCTGATAATAACAATTAGTCATATATGACTCTTTAATATAAAAAATCTAACTGAGTCAGTCTTAAATTTAGTAGAAATATTATAGTAGTATCTTCAACACAATTTATCTTTAGTTACATATTTCAATACAGAGAGCATTTGTCAAGCAAAATTCTTAATGGTAATGAAGTGATCAAGTAACTAAGAAACAATCCACACATTATCAAATGTTGAAGAAGTCTTAGAGTAAGCAGTGTAGTCAGGTGGAAGAGGGAGAGATTAACAATACAAGAGAACATACCTTTCAAAATCAAAATTGAAATAAGTAGAGTCCTTTTTAGTTTAATTTTCATTCTCCAAATGTAATATACATGTCATATTTCAAGAAAAAAATTTGGGGTAGGGGAGATTTTCAGTCAATTCCTCAATAAAGCAAACAAATATGGCATAAACAAATTTACCACAACATAAATATCTTGTTTCCAGACTGATGCCATGTCATCGGTATGGAGGTCAAAACATCGGCACCAGCCCACAAGTCGAGATATTTTTGACACCAGCCGTGGAAGCCTATGACAACTTACCACAACATATTATAATTAATCCCATTTTAGTAGCCCCAACTTCTAATGTGAGTCCCTTGTAGGAGGAGAGAGATATTTCTTAGCAAAGTATGCAATTGTACTTCAGGGTTTCCTTATCACTGTTATGTTAGAAGCTTCAAAGCTAGATTTCTCTCAACAATACAAGGACGTCCAGTGATATGAGGGGAGAGAGAGTTAGTAATAAGTCAGAAATACGAAGTTGAAGGTACAATATGTAAAGAGTAAAAAACAATCAGATTAGTTTCAATACACCAACATGAATAGGAATTTTATTCAAGTACCTAAATGCAAAAATAAATTATTGTTAATATTGGAAGTCAAAAATCTTCATACAAAAGAGGTTACAGATCAGTTTCATACTTGCAATTAATAACAGAAATTAAATGTAGTCCATAGAAAATAAACCACAAGTCAAACAGAAAGATTTTCTTGTTTCACTAATCACTGCACAACGACACGTTGTTTAAATATATTTTAATCTTTGTATTATGATAGGAATTTTTTTAAAAAATGTCCCGTCTTACAAGGGAACTTTCAACAAGCGCAGGTCGAAAGTGGTCATGATTTTTTAAATACAGAAACATATTGACTGTAAGAGTATCCTGTCAAAACATTAGCAACGATGGAACACTGGAAGACACTTATTTTTCAAATAACAAGGTACAAATTTTGTAAAACCAATTTCACACAATTAAGAGCCATTTTTGCGAGTCTTGTACAACCCTCAACTATGAAGCAGACAAGCATCAACAGCTGGATCACATGACTGAGCTTTCATTCATCTGACTTCTAAGTACCTTTGCGATTCAGGGAAAGTGAAAATGCAAACAAACAATGCTCTTTCCCGCACATTTAAGAAAAGGAAGAGCTGATTCAGTCAAGTCAAATAGTAAAACTATAAATGTAGGTTCAGCTAAGTACTTGATCCATGTTCAAGTTTCCTTTTGTTAACATTGAAGAGGAATTCAAGTAAAATGTAAGAGCTTAAATATGTATATTTTACTTAAATATTGACATTGCCAAAAGTTAAATTTTCAAAATGATCATAATATAAGTAACGTATAGGAGGAAATGGAAGGATGTATCACAATTCGTATTAACCTTTTTCATTTTGGCAGATACAAAAGAAATAAATTATTTTCAGTACCACTAAAATTCACCTGCTTCTAAATATTATTTCAGCTTGCTTGTATGGATTTCTAGTATATCTTTGCTCGTGAAATTTCTTGTATAAATGTGTATTCATTGTACACCTGCAACACTTGGATTTAAAATAATGAACAATTAACAAAATGTTACCTCACGTTTTGCTTACCTCACATTTTTGTATTGTAATTCAATGCCATAATACCATGAAAACAAAATTTATTTCTATGTATTAACACTTAAAACAGAGAAATAAAAATTTATAATTATTGAAGTCTAACAAATGTGTGAAAGTTCTTAATTATAAAGTGATAGATATTCGTATTTTGTAATACAATGGGATTCAGTATCGGAGAATACTGAGGTGATATCACAGCATGCAATGCAAAATTCATGGCAGCAGTTGGTGATACTACAGCTACTGTTTCGGGCTGTACTGAAATTTGTTGCCTTTCCTCAGGATTGTCCAGTGTGAGCGGAAAGATGACGCCAAAAATTGGCAAACTCTACCAATTTTTTTTCAGTCTTCCAGTATGTTGCTAATATTTTGATATGACATAGTACTAGTCAATATATATCAGTATTTAAAAAATCAGGACCACTCTCAACTGTGCTTGTGGAAAGTTCCCTTGTTAGTATTGTAGGTGTACACGAACTTAGAAGACAAATGTCAATTACTAGTTTTGTTATTGTGTAACACTCAGTAGATACACATGTACTATCTATTATACAACTTTCTGAGTTTTCTTTTGGAAAACAGAAAGTTCTTTTCAAAATGTGCTTAGTTTTCTTATGATAGGGAGAATGCTTTGCATTTGGGTTCTAATCAAAGTCAACCTGTTCTGCAACAGGCCCCGAAGGTACCCAAGGGGTTCACGGAGGATAGAGCTCTCCAATTAATAGACTCCGGCACTAAGAGGAGGAAGAGATGAGGCCAGCATCTCGCTCCAGGAGGTTTGACCCAGGAACTCATTTTACAGCAGGCTGAGTAGACCCAAGAGTTAGTCTGGATGGTGAGGTGTGATGACAAAACCCCATCCCACCAGATATCAAACCTTGGCTATCCAACTCTGCGCTCTACCCTCTGAGCCATGCTGATTCCTTGGTTGTGTTCTACAATTGAAATTATGACAACCTAGATTTTAATAATTCCATCCTTGATGTACTGATTTTATATTTATTTACAGACAACACTACTGAATCAGTATCCAGCATTCATTCTGGATGTTTTTAATATTATAAAATTTACTAATTACACTTAAAATTGCACTACTTAATTAGTTGATAACTTAACATTAATTAACTACACACATTAATATCCATTCTTCGTATTTCAAGAAGAAATTTCATAAGAAAATTAAATAGGGTGTTCAAACATTTTGTATATTGTATAAAAACACAAATGTCACATACTACATTAATAGAAGTAAAATGATAAATCATTTAAATAATAATACACACAACTCATGTGACAAGAAAGTTTTCAGTCGTCTTAGGCAACACTTATGTACAATATGCCAGTTTCTACAATGTTTCTCGTTCAGAGTCTATTCAAAAGCGCAAGTCCGATAAAAATAAATTTGTGTACTTTTCTTTCACTATCTTGATAACAGACCATGTTTCATCATTTTTCAGGTTCCTCATACAACAATTACTGAATTGCATGAAATGTTCAGGAAGCGTTGATTCACATCTCTTCTTTTGGTAACAACATAGTCCTCGATCGCTTTAAGTTATGTGTCTGAATGTTGGAATAGCTTCTGTGACAGCTGCAAAGAAAAAAAAAATTGGAATGAACACTTTATGAATGAATTCTCCAATGACAGGCAATGATATTGACACCTCCCAAGGGGTATGGTTTTCAAAAAAACAAGTAATGTCATGCTACAGGGCTTACTAGCTTGATTGGATTTGAAATCTCAAAAGGTCTATCTTTAAGTGAAGCAACTTACATTATTGACAATATTACCATCCATTATCATATTGAGAGTCTACTCAAAAAGTTGTTTCTAATATTTCTATAAAAACTCACATTATTGTCTTCATCATCTTCATCATCATCATCGTCGTCGTCATCATCATCATCATCATCTTCCCCGCTCTCAGGATCATCATCAGGAGCATCAGGGCCTACTTCATCTTCCTCATCATCATCATCATCATCCTCATCATCGTCATCTTCATTGTCTGAATCATCATCATCATCATCCTCTTCCTCATCATCATCATCGTCGTCGTCATCATCATCTTCATCATCGTCGTCGTCGTCATCATCATCATCGTCGTCGTCATCATCATCACGAACCTTCTTCTTCTTCTCTTTCTGGAATTTTAGAAACATTTCTTAATAACAATAAAAACACAAATAAATAATAGCAGGAAATATTAGTATTAACATTAATAATAAATATATAAAAATTGTATTATGTCAGTACTGCAGAAATCTTTTTATGCATAATAATTAATATTCATAAAAATTGAACCCTCTGCTCAGTGGCAGATCTAGTCAAGAGGGGGCTAACCGGGGAGGGGCCTGGGAACAATTCTGTTTGAAAATGAGTTTATAACAAATTTTAAAAATATTACCTTTTGAATAAAATAGATAATCAACAATATTGAATAGTAACAAAATGTATTAATTGTTTAAAGTGGCAAAGAATGTCATTATATGTTGAGTGTTCAGGTCCAAGTCTAAGTCCCCCCCCCCTCCATAGATCTGCCTCAGGTCATTGGAATTACTAATTGAAATAGTTTTATTTTAGTGTACTTCCAAATGACTTATTATTTTGTCTCAGAAACCTGTGTCAGCAAAATGTAAGTAAAATATACAGATAACAGACCTCTGATTTTGCATTGGAGACTTCAATCTTTTCTTTTTCTTTCTTCGGTTTAACATTCTCTTTCTTGGGTGCCTAAAAGAAAGAAAAAATGGAATCACATATATAGCACGCCAATCAACCTCTGATAGAATAAAGTAGTAATAATTATTTCTTGTCTCCTTCACAGGATAGAAGTACTTAATTCAACAACACACATGAAAATAAATATTGCAATAAAATCATCATTCACACAAAAACTTTAACAACTCTTTACCTTTCGGTTGGGACATGTTTCAACGGGTGTGTCCCTCATCATCTGCTGATTCGGATTCTGTGAATGGTAATTTTATTAAGATTTCAGTGTTCAGAATTATTTCATAAGAGAAGTATTTGACATTAAAACAAAGGAAACTTACCTTAGGAGGCTTTTGTTGCCGACTCTCTCCAGGCAAACCTACTGGGCCTCGAACTCTTCGAAAACGGACAATAATACTTCTTGAATCAAGAATGAGATTATGAGTACGTTTGTATGCTTGAATAGCATCATCTACTGTAGTATATCGAATGAAGGCATACCTGAATTAAAACAAAGTAATTAAGAAAATGCTTTTCTTGTCTCAGTATTTGAAGAGCAGACAGAAACATAATAAACATACCTAGTAAACTTCATTCTCTGAGCAAAACCAACATCAACTCTTGATGCAGTTGGAAATTTTTCTTTCACCGTCGCAACATTGACATTGGTAGGCAAATTACCAATATATAACCTTCAATATAATCAACAAAATGATGACAAATTTCAAATTTTCACAATGGAATGATAAAAATTAAATATGTCGACAAAGATGACAAATGTTGACCACTATGGTATTTCATCAGTGATTTTGAGTATTCTAGTTTAATTATTACCATGTAAAATACCAAAATATAAAACTAATATAATGAAAATAGTATTAAAAAGAATTTTGGTTCTTTTTAAAATGTGTACCACTTTATCTTATTTCTGAATTGTGACTTTTTGCTAACATCTATGTTTCTCCTGTCATACTTAACTAATTGCCAAAAAATGAGGTACTATTACAAAGATAAGTTCCTCAACACTAAATGTAGCAATATTGTACATTTAGACTATGTACCATTTGCTTTAATACACAATACTAATTTGCTTTAAAATACAAAATAATTTTGAAGCGCCATCACTTCTAAAATGGTCTCCCTGCAGCACTGTCTGCTAGCATTGAAAAACAGTTTATAAAAAGAATGCTGATTATGAAGCATAACCTACTTAAGAGCTGTACAGCATGCACTAATAAAAAAATTAATAAATGTAACAGTCCACAGAAAGAACGGATTACAAATGGTATATTTAAAAAAAAGAACATCTATTTTTCATGCAGAAAATGTACCCTTATGAATTTGAATTCAAGAAACATTATCAAAAATATACTAAAATTCTGAAAAAGGTTTGTAATTTAGCTGTCTTGGTTTGAAGAAAATAACATCAAATATAATATGAATGACATAGGAAACTTTTGCAATGTTAATGAAAAATTTAAAAATAAACAAAAAGGTGAGAATTGATCACAAACACAAAAAATGGTAAAATTACAACTGAATCTGACATTGTTAATGAATTCAACGCTTTTTTTGCCAATGTTGGTCCAAACTTCCATCTCAGATTGAAAAACCTATTAACGCCATTCCTGTTAATGAAAAATCTATTTTTATGACACCTACTTCAAGTAGTGAAAATTTTAAAATTATCAACTCCATGGAAAATAAAGCTAGTGGTCTGGATATTATTGGGTTAAAGTTTTAAAGTGCATTTCAATTTATATGAGCTACCCTTTCGCACAACTTATAAATTTATGTATTGAAAAATATATTTGGTCAGATCTATTTAAATTAGCTGATTTTGTCGCAGTTCATAAAAGTGGCTCCAAAGTCGATATTAACAATTATTGGACTATTTCACACACTTCCAATTTCCGGTTAAGTATAAAATATTATCAAATCTTGGGAGGTACAAATATGAATTGGGAGGTACAAAACGTAGGTAATAATATTTTTACAAAGTTGGAGGAATCTTAATTTTTGTGAGTTTACAAGATTAGTACTCTCTTAGATTGCGGTGAACCTCACCGCCAGGTAACAAATTAATCATGTTACATCTAATGAAAATGGGAGACGGGACCGGGGTTCGAACCCCGGTCCTGTCTCCCATTTTCATTCGACGTAACATGATTAATAAGATTAGTACTTCCTATCATAAAATAAAATATGTGTTGAAGTTCACAACTATTGTTATTGTATGTGTATTTTAACCTTAAACATGATTATTTCCATTAAATTGGTCTTCTTTTTTCCTCCCAATGTCCTTCATTTCCTCCTTCACTGTCCTCTGTTTCATAGTACAGTATCTGCTCACCTTATATTTATTGCAAGCTTTATAATGAACAAAATATTTCATTGTGGAGGCAGAAATACAACGTAACTTATTCATGGTAATGTTTATAGATAGTTAATATAAAAGTAAAAAATAAATAAATTAAAGTTTCTCACGTGTAGGGATCAATTGCTTCAGGAGAAAGGTCTTCTTCTTCCTTATTAAATTTTTTTTCTACTTGCAAATTCCCATTTCCGAATTTAATTTTTGAAAGTTCTTTAATTGCTGTATCTGGGTTTACATCTTCAGCTAACTGAACAAAACAGTACCTATAAGAAGAACACAGACAACTAAAAATTAAGAAACACTAGTAATAAGTAAGATTTTTTAAAAGTAACATCTTTTTATACACTAGCAAAAAGCAATATTTCTATTTAGAGATTCAAGAAAAATTCATTCTTCAACCAGCTCAGTATTAATACATGTCAATACAATCTGGTTTATCCACAACATTATCAGATATAATACAATCTGTTTTCATTCACTCTAGTGAAATTTATTATATGTTCTCAGCTAATTCTAGTTACTAATTTATATATTTATTTATTTATTGTCCACCTGTAAGCAATACATCATCATACATAGTAAAAAAAATGAATGCCTCCCACAAGAGGTAACTAGTACCTGTGAGAGGGTAGGTGAGCTCATGTCCAGAATACATGGAGCATGAGCATAATGCACAGATCATACAGTACATCAGAAGTATTAACAAATAATTCATGAAAATAGGTATACATACAGAAATAAAAATATCAAAATATCAAAGCATAAAATACGTATCACATACAAAATTGAGTGAGAAACAGTCCCAATGCTCCTGGATATAAATCTCTCTAACCCTTAAAGCACAACATGTTAAATATGCAGCAGAATATATAAACAGAATATTGATTCTAGAGATGTCTTATATAGGGTTACACTTTTTTTTCAGTAACTCAGTCTATTATTTTGTTTATTTCAATTTTTAGGAGTTTATCTTGTAGTATTTTTTTCTTGTTTCCCTCAGTTCCCTCTAATGTTTAATAATTCTCATTTGGTAGAAAATTCCATACCTTAGTAGCTATGAAGTGGCTAGATCTTTTGTAAATGGTTTTGGAGACCTGTGGGAGAGGCAAAGGTTTATTTCTTGTTTTTGATTGTGAGCAAAGATGTTTTCTGTTAAGGTCTTCATAGAATTGTAATAATGAGAGAAGGCAAAAGTTTCTCCTTATCTCTAATCGCCCCATATTAATTTCCCCTAACATTAATACCATCAAGCCCTCCGCCTTTATTTTTTAATTTGCTCATAATATTTTTGATTTCCCCAACACCAGTTGGATTTAAATAGAAACTATTAAGTATATTTTGATTTTATCTTTGACCTCTTTTTCGGACTAAGTTTATTCGCCAGGCCATTGCCTATTTCTGAGAAATAAATCATTGAAGTGATTAGCTATTTCCTTGTGAGTTTCGACTAGTTCGTTATCTACTACTATATTTTCAATACAATTACTTTAATTTTTTACAGTCCATGCACCTTTTCCCATGCACATTATCCCAAAACTTATGTGGTTCTTTTGCGGATAGCATAATTTTTCTATTTTCATGTAGATTTTTTGAAATATTAATTGTCTTCAGTAGAATCTTGTCATATATCTGGTATTGATGCTTAAGCTCTAGATCTTCACAGTCTCTTGCCATAGTATATAGATTTTCTTTATTCAGGAAGGAGATCATGATTCCTTTGGTAATGTACTCCTTCCTTATACCCATTTGTTTTTTAATTTTTCTTCTGCTTGTAGACATGCTTATGCAGTGTTCTCTTTCATTGATCACCATTTTTGTTTCCGGATCATCAATATTACAGATTTCCTCCCAATTTTCTTCATGGGCTACTTTGCAATCAACTATAAAAAGCTCTCCAGAGTTAATGATCTCTCTTTGAGCAAGCAGACGGACATTACCAATCTGTAGGAATAGCGGATAGTGATCAGGTATTTCAGTTTCCTGCAGCACTGCTGTGATATCCATGTTACTTGTACAGTAGACTATGCAAGAAGAACCTCTTGGATAGTTTATCCCTTGGAACACTGGCAACAATCCCATATCAAGTAGAGTAGCTAAAAAATCTTTGTTGCTTTCAGTCATATTCAGTAGATTTATGTTGAAATCACCAGCCAGAAAATGGTGGTGAATATTTCTAGTCTTGTAAAGGCATTCTTTACAGTCTTGAGTTAGTTGTTTCTTTTCAAGTTTGTGACACCTAGATATACCTGTTATGGATAGTTTTATTTTTGGATCAATCTGTTCAATTGTGATAGTTGCAAACTCAGTGCAACCAACAGTTATGACTTCAAACTATTTTTAATTTGACCCTGTACGAAGAAGATAACTTCATCGGACCTCTTTAGAGTACTCTCATTATAATAAGAGTCATATCCCTTCTAACTGTGTACTGGCAATGCCTGAATTTTCCATATCTCTGTACATATAATTACATGAGGTTTTTGCTCTAGTGTTTCCAAATAAGCTTCCATCCTAGTGAGGTTTTTGCTTAGACTGTGTATATTCACCACCAATAGTGTTCACCACAAATGGTTTTTTCAGTATAATCGAGTTTAATTTACTTACGTTGACAACTCTACTTTCTGCTGTGATCTCCACATATTCCACATTGAACACTGATTCCCTCTCTAGGGTTTTGATGTACAATACATCCTCTTATTTATATTTAGGCTACACTAACATTACTAAAATGCCGATCCCAAATTTTATCTTCCACCTTGGACTATCTCCTTATAAGAAAGACCAGGAAATTATTTAATTATTACCTTCATTGAATGAGCAATAAAATATATTTAATTTATATGAAAAATCTTCAAAGAATTGAAGTAAAGTAACAAATATTTATGCAGCTAACTTTGTAATTAAGGTAATGAAAACCTACCTTGGTCCACTTGGAACTTGGAAATGAACATTCTCAATTCCAGGATAGAAGTTTTTCACCATATCTTTACTTAGCTCTGGATCTGGAAATCGAATGATGAGACTTTGATTTCTTAAACCTTTCATATGTGCTGATTCAACAGCTAACGCTCTCTCTGCATCTTCTCTGTTCCATGGTTTTGACGAATAATTCTGAGACATGGGTCTCCTTTTAACTTTTGTCTTTGTATAGGACTCTTCCTGAGGAAAGAAATTATGTGTCAATAATGTTCATTTTAGTACATCCATGTAAAGTTACTTTAGAAACTAAAAATACACAAATATATAAAATTGAACAAAACCAAGCAAATGTTCTTTCACATATTCAGTTGGCAGTAAATTCCACAATGAATAATTTTCTAGAAAATGTTTTGAGGTGACCTAGCTACATTAAATCAACTAGTTGTTTCTTATCTTCTGATGACAGGAAAATGAAATCTCAAAATCATATTCCCCCCTCCAAAAAAACAAAAATTAACTCAAAACTTTTGAGTACCTACTTGTAGTTTGCATCATGTACCTACTTGTGTGTTTGCATCGTGTACAGCCAGGTGAATATTGTAACGGACCAGGACTCAAACTTGGGACCTCCTGCTATGGTTACTGGTGTGATATCCATTGCACAACCCACCTCGACTCCCAAAGTCCATACACAATGTTCTCCTGGCTTATTCCAGTGAACCTGGGTCACATCCCCATATTATCCCCCAGGGGATAAGTGACCACAGGCAGCACTTGTACCCAGTTATGACATACCAACATGTCAGATGCCAATTTCAACTCACAACCTCCGAGTACCTACTTGTGGAGGAGTGTTTGTACTGTCTATGGCCAGGTGAAAATTGCAACAGACCAGGACCTCCTGCTATGGCCACAGGTATGCACCAGCGGCCATAGCACCTATAGTGGACACCACACCTGCGGCCATTGTAGGTGGTCCGGGTATGAGTCCCAGTCCTTCCCAATTTTCACCAGACCGTAGACAATGAAAAAAACAACTTATTTTATTACATCTCTTGTTACTTAATTTCAACACCAAAATTATTATGATGGAGTTTTTTTTAATACAAAATTCAGGGCATATTCAAGAGAAACCTCTGATTTCATGATTTTATGTAAACAATACAACATTTAACACAAATAAGTTATATAATAAATATGCCAACTCACAGTAACTATCATATTAACACAAGTAGGCACCTTGAATAACCATTTTAAATAAGACAAAGTATTTTAAAAATTCAAAGTTAATATAACAAAATCATGACATGTATTCATAATATAATAATGAAATTAAGAGATGTGCAAATCACACATTATCAAAAATGTTTGTTCTCTTTATACTTAAAAGTTAGGAGCATTAAGATAATTATAGTCTCAATACACTTTCTCATTTGCAATGAAACATGTTTGAATTCAGTACAGAAATGCAAAAACACTTAACATTCTATTAACTAAACAATTGCTTTTTATTTTGCACTAAAGTAAAATTAAATGTTTTTCACTCAAATTGTACTACACAATTGTACAAAAAACGGAGTTCTTTAAACTTGTTCTAAGTGCGAAACAATTTGTTTAATTACAATATTATATCATCCCCACATTTAAGTTTTCTTTTGTTAAGGATGAAATGTCACCAAATACAAACAAAATATTTTTTTAAATAATAATAATTATTATATTTTTTTCCCAAGAAGAGTCTCTTATTAGTCAAGTAATCTCTCATAGTACAGAATACTGAATCCAGCAGCACTTATAATGGACTCAATAATGGCAGATCAACAGTCTCTACAGAATGATTCTAGATGATGAGAGAATATAACACCTCTATGACCTAGCAAGCCTCTTCCTTGAAACGGAATACATCCTGAATTCCGTACATCACCTAATCCCAATTACATACTACTTGAAGAAGACAATTGAGGATCCTAACCTCGCTAATTTTACTCTCCATCTGTCCTCACATAAGCTCAGATTCACAGAGCACAGACCTCGGTTACCTCCAGCTTAAGACCAACATGCTTAGAATTACGCGATCAAATGTTGAATACCACACTTGCATATCTGATTTATGATTGTCTGTTCAGAGTTATTCCTTTTCTAAAATGTTTTCTCCACCTCATTCAATTGTAGTACTCTGAGAATATAAAAAAATCACCTTCAATCCTGTTCAACAATACTTTTTATTTTGTTAAAATGCACTGTACTTTCTGATTCTGATAAAAAAGGGTTAATTGTGAATGTAGATTTTGTTAATTTTTGTTTTATCTTAACTGAATTGGGAACAAAAAATAAATATTCCTGGACTTTTTCATGCATAATTATTGCCCTTCACATGCTTCCCTACATTTTTGACAGTATGAACAAGCCATGCACCTATGAAATGTAAATTTCTTTTTTCTACAGATAGTACAGTCTTCACCAAAGATTTTTATCTTCCTAATAATAAATTTTTATTGTCAAAAAAGCAGTACAGACTGTGTATGACCACCTGGAGGACAATAAACTAATTTACTCTCCGTAAGCAAGCAAGGGACCATCCCATCAATTCCGATCAAGGGCCCTAAGGCAGAGGCGGATTCAAAAATTTCGGCAAAAATTCCTAGATAAGATAAAAAGTTACCTGCGAGTTATAATACAAATAGAATGTCAATATGTTTGTAATTTAACACAGAAAATTTATTTTACATGTACAAATTATTAATGAACTATAGATTATTCTGAGTAATTCAGTCACAGGAAATGTTACAGATGTACATATGGTGCTGCACAAAACTCATAATTGGAAGGTGTCCGTAAATCAAATTAGGACAGGCTAGCTGCAATTGGCAAAGAATCAACTTTGACTTCCTTTTCCCTCAGTCCTTGGTACTGGCTGGGAGATGTGGCCAAATCAGAAGTGTTTGTTTCAATTAGTACTTCCAATATTTCAAGCTCCTTCAATCTCACCTNGGGGGGGGGGGGGGGGAGTGTGTCCTGGATCAGAATTTGGTGGAGCAGAATCTCAAAGACAATTTACACATTAGAGTCTGTTACTGTAGATGTCAGTTAAAATATAAAAGACATGTAAAAAATAATGTAATTTAGATAAAAAATATTTTATTGGTTTAATAAATTATTTAGTAAAAGGGAAATTTTTCTAGTCCCTGCTATTTGAAAATAGTTCAGAAATTAGAAATATTTCAAATTAAAAACAGTACAACATACTAGAAGATCAAAAAAAGAAAAAGAAGTTTCTTTCTGAAAATATTTACAAAGCATACAAAATTCTACAGTCTATTCATATTGACATGTTAACGAACTACTGTCCTTATTTTTCTTTTCACATTTGGTTTCTCAAAAGTTCCTTCTTAACTTATTTCAAACATGAATTTTATTTTACTGGGACTTTTCTATAGAGAGAAATACAGGGATATGTCTCTCTTCATAGCAACACCTGAGGATCTTGCAAATATTTTCTAGGGTTTACAAGGTATTATAGTAGTGAAAGTAAAATAAATTGCAGTAGTAGTATTTTACAATACAATACAATACTTGATAATTTTATTTGGAAAATACTACTTAGGCACAGTGCACACTGACGAAAAACAATTCAAGAATCAAGAAACTCAAGTTATCTCATTTAAATACAAACAAAAAAATGAGTTTCATACAAAGTCCCTCAAGGACCGATTGTATCAGAGTTTAGAGAGAAAGGGAGTTAATTCAGCTAAAAAATAAGCTAGAAGAAGCAGTGGAGTGTCCGTATCTGAATAAAATGTGTTTTGTTCAATTCTAGTTTCACATAGTAATGCGAGCAGGAAATATTTACAGAAGACAGAAAACAGAAATAAACCACAGCATATTCCCGCGACCCATTTAAGCTCCCGAAAAGAGGGAATTCGTGAATTGTTTTGATTACTATAGATTTCTATCTGTTTACTATTAGGAGTCATGAAACACTTTGCATAGATTGTTGGCAGTGGAGGAGAAAATCCCTTCCCCCTCTCCACACTGCCACTATACAAACTAACAATTTTGATATGGGGATCACTGTTCGGGCATGCTCATAACAGGACTACTGTGCACGTTGCAAAAGTTTCTTCAAATAATTCGTGTCCTGTACATCATTTTACAAAACTAATTCAATTACAAGACAATTGTCAATACAAAAGTGTTTTAACTTAGTTTTATAACTAAAAACATTGTTTATGGAACAAAAATGTAGGTTTCAGCATTCTGTGAAACCTACAAAATTTCACCGGAACAGAGATCAATTCTCAGGCTACAATGTAACTACTATAGTGTCAATTCTTGATGAACAAAAGAGAATCCAACACTTCCGCTTCTTCTTTTAATTTTGCTCCAACCACAACACAAATGTATCTTCATCAGAAGATGCAGCGGGATTTCATTGGTGTGCATATTTGTATGAAACATTGGACAAATTTTCCATTGTTTCAATACGTTTCATTGTACCAATTTCTTTAGAGTACACTGTATCTAATTGTTAATGTATTTACAGATAAACATCTTGAATTTCAAAACACTTCACTTTAACTCTATAGTTAAAGTTATCTATGCCACGTCTTAAGGAACAAATCTTCTCTATACAGTGGAGCCTCTTTAATTCAAACTTCATGGGAAAGGCTATAAGTTTTGAGTTAACAAGTTTTCAAATTATAGAGAACTTCGAGATAAGGTTTGTAATGTTATCAATTTTGACATAGAGGCATCTGTTATTCAAGTTATAGTAATAAAAATTCAACTTATACAGATTTATTTTACTACTTTTGTATTGTACATATTTATATGTTTAAAGATTATTTTATGGTAAAGGAACAACTTGAATATATGCATTTATTAAAAGTAATCTGTAATTTTCTTTACAGTCAAGCAATTAACACATTCTATGCACTATTTTCGATTGCCAACAAGGCACTAAATATATAACCCTCGATATCATCATATCTTCCAATGAAAGTACGAAATCATTTCTTGTAGTTGGTTACTGATGGCAACGAAACTATTGTTTGGAGTTGAAGAATCTTGCAAAAAGAATTTCAAATTACAGAAACCGCTAAGTTTACATATTGCTTTTTCGAGATACAGAGTCCGCCAGATTTGTAGTTCGAGTTAGAGAGCGCGATACGTTTGAATAGTAGATCACAGGGAAATCATATTCAGTTCGAGTTATAGCGTCTACATAATTCGAGTTGTAGGGTTTTTTGTACTTCAACAGAAGGGAATGGCTAATTTCTTCGTCTTAGAGAGGATTTCGAATTAATGGGTTTCGAGTTAAAGAGGCTCCACTGTATTTGTATAAAGCATAAACAATGTTTTGGGTTGAGTCATACAAGGAAGTAGTAAATCCATAAACCGACCCTGATTTCTAAAACATCCCCAACCTGTACAATTTATTACCAAGAGTAAAGTTTGCTATTAGCTCAAAAAAAAGAAACTAATGCTTAGGTTCTAAAAATTTGTTACTCTCATTTTTGTAGGTGTTCTGGGAGCACAAGCTCCATCATTTTCAGAATATTTTCCTTTTCGTAGTATTTCAAGTAAGGGCCCGAAATGTTAGTTCTAGAGAGCTTGTTTAGAATGACCCCTTTGAAATTCACAAAACCTCTTCTGGTCCCCAATAAATGTTGTGAAGACCCGGTGCTTTTCATGGCCTCATGGAGAAGAGAAGATGTTTTCCTCGATTTGATACACCTTTTTCCTTGATTATTAATTTCTTCCTCCGAGAGTCCTATATTATCCATCAATTACACATTCATCTCAATGTCTCACATTCTAACTACAACTATAAGAAGTTTTGAAGCACACACTATTTGAATACAAATACACTATTTAGCTGCAATTGTTAACTAAGAGTAAACCTGCATGATACTACTGCCATCAAGGATTTGACTGTAACATCACTTTACACAATGAAAATAAAAAAGCATGAGTTATCAGTATATGCTGTATCACAAGACACAAACAAGAAAACTAAGTCTTACCACAACAACCATATTGTTTCCATCCCCAGTAACACTTCCAGCACTTGTATTTCCAACTTTAGAACTGTTTTCCGTCCTTCTGTTATTCCAATTACACATGTTACCCGAATTCCCTTGCATGCAATTTGTCGCACTAGTGCAACCACTTTGATTTGAGTCCATGTCAACATTATCATTCTCACTGTGCTGATGCATCGAGTCATGCGTGTATTGCTGCTGGTGCCACTGATTTTGCTGAAACAAAGCCTACCATTAAAGATTTCACACTCACACATTTTAAACTTATAAATGCATCTTAAGATATTAAGAGAATGTAAAAAACAAATAGAAGTAATCTCTTGATCACTTGATAGATTGGGATAACACATCAATAAGAGACAAAGAAGTAAATTATTACAAATTTTGCATACCTCAAATGATATTTCTAAAAAATACTAATGAGAGTTTGAATTTCCACTATAACAAAAATACTATCGAATATTTACAATACAATTTTTTGACGCAATAGTGAGAAATCTGCTTTCTTTTCTTTACATATTTCGGTTTATATTTACATTTAATATCACGTTAAAAATAGTTCCCTAGCAACTTTTATGTTTCTTGTTACAATTTGTTATAACCTGATGATGACTCAAACCACGAGTTGAAACGTTGTGGTTTTTAAAAAAGCACAATGTACATGGTAATCGTTCAGAAATAAGTTGTAATTTATTTATTTATCTTCAATATAAAGAACTATGAAGTTTTCATGAGTGAAAACATGCTTGCTCCAAGCCTCATTATGCAAACTTAACTAAATTTATTTCTACATTTTGGGAACATATTTTCAGATGAACTCATTCCCATCATCAGCCGAGCACAACTGATACAGAATGAGGTTGTGCACAAAGAAGGTTCAGAGGCGCGCAGTTGCCGATAGAGGTGGAGTCCCATGAAAAAATCTTTACAAAAGATACAAACAACTTGAGGGGAGGAATAAGTAAAACTTTTATTTATTGATTTATTAAAAGTTCCAACTCGAATTCCTTATGAATATTATTGACCTCTAAATATCTTATTAAATATTAATACAACATAATCTAAGTTCACCAGAAGATCTCAAGACTTTAGTCATTAAAATCTTAGAAAATAACTGGATGGAGAAATTTAAGATCTAAGTAGGTAACTAAAATGTAAATTACTTTGGGAATTCACTGTGGAGTCACTACAATAATTTTTTTAAATAATTTATTCAATTGGTAACTATTTGTCATTGAATTAGAAGAGTACTCTCAGGTATATTAGGAAACAATAAAATGAAAAACTTATGTTACAGGTGCATCACTTGATAACACAATCAATAAATTGACTATGCTAATTTTTTCAACTAATTAACTTCAAAATGTTTTGAGAGATTATTCAATCCAATCTAGTTTCATCATCTAATCTTGAATGAGCAAATCATCTAATTTATAATTCTGACCATTCAAAAATATAGATCAATCTTCGAAATTGTGATACCTCAAAGTAATAACAGATAGCACACCGAATCTTCCCTTATCAGACACTTCTCAATAGTGGACATCAGTCCCTCTCCAATCGAATATAAGTTATTAGAAACTTCCAAAACATACTCATTCTCTGCAACCAAATTTTATTACACAAGACCATTTATAATGGACAAGGCAATAAAATTGATCCATCCCTAGTAACGTTCTCCCTCTTATCATATTATTTCGACCACTTCAGTTGAGTATTGTTCAGTCACCGTATTGTTTTGGATGATGCACTCTCATGTACAGATATTGATACCTAGGTAACAAAAGATCAGTCACTGGAGTTTGAAAGTATTTACTAGGAGGTAAACCCAATGAAAATTAAGATAACAACCAACAACAATCTACAAATAACAATTTAAACAAGAAACGGGGGGAAAAATGATATTGACAAAACACCAAGGAAGACAGAGAAGCACAGAAACTCACAGATTGTAGGTTTGAATATTTTGGGTCAGAAATATTGAGTAGGATGTGGAGTACAGAAAACAAACAAAAAAAGTTAATTAAAGAAGTTCCAGAACAAAATAATGCCGTTTTTCTCTAGGAGATGTTTTGTCAAAGAAATTTCTTTTAGTTTTATTTTGTGTATGAAGATTAGTTTGCTGCATTTTCATTAATAAATTTAAAAAAATACATAACTCAATTTTTAAACTTCATAATAAAAAATTTCCTTTAAAATTCTTAACTCCATAATCATAAAATATTTATTTCCATATTTTTGCTTACTTCATTTTTTCCATTGATTTAGTTTTATTTCCTAGTAGCAGACAAATTTTATGGTCCTGTGAAGATTATAGTGAAGTTTCATGAAAATTTGTTTAATGAATGTGAAGAATGGTAACAGCTGCTAGTAAGTAAATACTTAAAGTTATTGATGTGATAAGAAAATAAATTACAATAAGACCACACATACCTCATTTTAAAGGGCACTTTAAGGGTATTAAATGTACTCAAAGACTTAAAAATTAGCTCACTGTGTAATAAGAAGTAGCTACAACCTGTAAGGGTTCAAAAGTACATACAACTTCAAAAATGGAAAATCACCCAGATATTGAGAAAATGCATCTACTTTGCTCCAAGCTGTCCAAAAACCTGGCTATGCTCTAATACACAATGGTTTTTGACATAATTGAAAAAATGATCCTGTTACTTATTTTTAGCAATAAAATATTTTATGAAATGAAGTAACTGACTTGAAATTCATCTTTCCTAGATCGGGAAATTAATTAACACAGACCCAATCGATAATAACTGGGAATAAGATACTTTCCTAAAAAAAGGCTAATTCATAGTCTACCATTTTCCAAAACTGAGTAACTACAGAATTAGATATAGAGAAATCTGAAATATTGTAATTGTAATTATGCGATAGTCTGCACCAATGAAGTTAACACAGAAATAATGATTGAAATGTATTACATACACATTCCTATACGATACATGAAGATATTATCATAAATAACTAATTGAATGATTCAGTCACATAAAATTACCAGTGTTCTGGTACTATACTACTTAAAATTTAATCTAAACAATGAAACAGTTTTGTATGAAAATATACTTCATCCATCATCAACACCAGACACCCAATGATATACTACCAAATAAAAATTTAAGTGATACCTCAAAGAATGAGAAAACCATTTACCTGTTGCACTTGATATGGTTGCTGAGAATTGTCATAAGGATATCTCATAGGACCACCCCTGCCCCGTCTGCCCCGTAAATATCCTCTACCATGGTCAGGTGACATGTAGCGAGGAGGCCCTCTCCAAGGTCCACCCCCTCTGCCTCCTCTGTATCCTGCTTGGACATTCCCAGTACCTCCTCCTCCAACTCCAGAGTTTACCCCAGTGGCTCCTCCTCGCATATTTCCTTGTCCTCGAGGCTGCCATCCTCCTCCGTAATGCTGCATAGGCCCATACATGTGCTTCTGAGGCTGAGAATCGCTCTCTCCGTTCTCTTCCAGCTGCAGAAGTATAGTAAGACCAAACACCACTTAAGATAATTTATTAACTAACAGAATTATAAAATAACACAGATTTCTTGAACAAATTTGATTAAAAGAAACACTAAAATAATAGTTTACAAATAATTATTCTTTACCTTTCGCTTCATTATAGTCAATATAAATGTTAGGAGTATGTTTTGTAACTATTAAATAATGTGCATCCTTTTGTTCATCTAAAACTCAACTACTATAACGAGTATATTAAAATATCACAACGCACACTGCAACACGACACCCACACCACATTTATGTAAAAATTAGGGCAAAACATGGACAAAAAAATAAATAATAAAATAATAAACCAACACTGAGTTACTCCAGTCACGGTGAGCGCAAGCGCGCACGAAAGTCACAAGAGATGCATTAAATTTCTACTTGTTGTAGAATGCATTGTGCGCGCACTTGTCTACTGTACGGACAATGAGTACAATTACTGCTGAATGTCTCCGAACATTCCGTTTTACATTGTCTGCGGAAGCACCCGTGATACTTAAGTCACCAACATAAACATTTTCGCGCTGATGGCAGACAAGAGCTGCCTAAAGCTCACAACTATAGAAGCTGCTACGAGGTAGCCGCTCGCACGAGCTTACGAGCTGCTTGGTCCACAGCAACTCCACAGCCGTCCACAGCCATCCATAGCGCTGGCGCGGTTTGTTCACTGCGCACCCATCGATGGCCCCACCTGCTTCTCTCCATAGATTAGTGCACTATTGTACACTGCTACCGACTATGAAAGTGTACGCACAGCGGAACGAGTACACTAATATGAATTACAGAACAAGGTTGTACCTGCAGATTAATAAATGGGCTTAAGTGGGCTGGACACCCACTTGATCCTCGGCCTTGTTGTGTGATTATATTGACATAGTACCAGGAACTACCGTATGAGATTTTCCAGATGTCGTATGGGTAGAAGAACCAAGAACGGTTAGATATAGCTTTCCGTACCAATGTTGAATACATATAAAATAATTGGTATTATGGATAGTTAGAAACATATGAGGGGTACTAGTTTTACAAAATGTATTGAAACAATTACAATGAAAGAAATAATCTCACGTGATCACTCAAGCGATTTATCGAGGACCGTTCTTTTCGTAACATGCCATCTGGCAGTTGTCAGAGGAACAATGCCAAAATAATCACAGTCGAGAAAGGTCTTCGGCTCACCTTCCCCCATAACAGTACTAAAGGGGTAACTACAATTTTGTTTTAACACTCATGTGTTTAACTGTTGTCCATTAATAACAGTTATTGCTCAACACAAACACATAGTTGTCATTATACCAATCGTGTCAGGTAAATTCACGTATTCATGGTTATACTCACAGTTGGGCAGAAAAGCGTTAATCCCTTATTCGTTAATTAACCAAGTTAAAACATTGTTTAACTTTTTAACATTGAAGTTAATTTCTTAAACTATTAATGATTTTATTAGCCTACGTTACGTTTATCTTTCGTTAACTTAAATCCGTTAACGTTTTTAAGCATTGTTTCACATTCTTTCTTTAGGCATTTGTGGACTTCCACATCAATGGCTAACTTCTTATTTAAAAGATAGATATCGACAGGTCGAAATATCCTATACTAAAAATAAAATACTTCAGCGCTGTCTTTCAGAAACAAAGCCACTTACTTCCTGAGTACTCCAAGGTTCAATTCTCGGTCCTCTACTCTTTTTATTGTATGTGAACGACATGTCATCATCCACATCAGATTGCAAAATGGTTCTTCTTGCTGATGACACTAATTTACTATGTAAACACGCAAAGCTCAAAAAGTTTTGTCTAACCTTTTGACTTGGTTCCACGCAAATCGTCTCATTGTAAACACTGACAAAATAGTGTCTATGACATTTCACAATAGTATCACAAAATCTTTACCCCAGGTTTCTCTTTCTTTAAACGGAACACAATTAAAAACTGTTACGAATACAAAATTCTTAGGTCTCCATATTCAAGACAACCTCAAATGGAATTGTCACATTGACAATCTTAATTCCCAATTAAGCAAATTGTGTTACGCATTCCGAATCTTAGTTAACGCAGTTAGTCCACGTATTTCCCGTTGCGTATATTTTGCAAACGTTTACTCCCATTTACGTTACGGCATTACCTTCTGGGGAAATTCCGGTCAGAGTATTCAAAGTCTCAGAATTCAAAAGAGGATTGTTCGCATAATTTGTAAATCTCACCCCCAAAGCTCTTGTAAACCTTTATTCAAGGAATTAAATATCTTAACACTTCCCTGCATTTATATTTATGAAACGGTCGTGTTTGTTAAGACCGAATTACTGAAGTGCCACCCTTTCTTTATACGAAACAGTCTCGTTCACGAACACTATACACGCAATAGTAGTAATATTCATCGCCCTAGAGTGTCAACCACTCTTTGCCAAAAACGAGAATATTATTCGGGAATCGTTCTATATAATTCCCTGCCCAAGAATATAAAAAATATAATGAAATTGAATATCTTCAAATCCGCGGTTAAAAA
>NNCF01129229.1:604688-659354 GCA_002313205.1 Laupala kohalensis | reverse complement strand
GCTTCTACACTGTAAAAGAATTTATTGATTTTAATAAAAGTTAAATCCGTCTTGTACTTTATCACGCCATTGCTGTAGTACATTTTAAATAACTTATAACAATTTGAGAAACAATTTTCTTGCATGATTGTGTTGTCTTATGGCTCACATTAATTTAGTTTTATGTGTACTCAACTTTGGCACGGTTGTGTACATAAATTCTGTAGCCCCATCCTGGCCCGGGTTTTTCTCCGTTTTTCCTTCGGGTAGAGGCGGATTTATCATACAGGTTCTCTAGGCCTTGTCTAGGGGCGGGTCTATTGTAACAATAAATCGTGAATTTAGTGTTATTTCAATTCTTTTGATTTTTAAGCACTATACTCAGAATAATCTATAGTTCGATAATAACTTACATGTAATTTTTTGCTTAAAATTACAAACATATTGACATTCTATTAGTATTATAACTCGCAGCTAACTTTTTATCTTATCTAGGAATTTTTGCTGAATTTTTTGAATCCGCCTCTGCCTTAGGGCCCTTGATCGGAATTGATGGGATGGTCCCTTGCTTGCTTCCGGAGAGTAAATTAGTTTTTTTTCCCTCCACGTGGTCATACGCAGTTTGTACTGTTTTTTGACAATAAATTTATTATTATTATTATTATTATTATTATTATAACTATTTAGTTGAAGTTTTCGAAGTATTTGCGTTCAGGTTTTTTTATTGAGAAATGTATTATGCGGGGTAAATGCAATCCATCTCAGATGAAAATTTTCAAGTATTAATATTCATGAATGGAAAATGTTGCTTATGTAAGATTATCTATTACTTGCTACTTCAAATACAATGAACAGGAAACACAATAAACTTAACATATGTTTTTATTTATTGCTCCCACGTGGTATTAACTGTTTATTGCCCCCCACACGGTAATACGCAGTTTGCAACTGCTTTGTTTGACAATAAAGTTTATTTATTCATCTCCTCTTCCAAGCATACCTGTTATAATACATTATATTGTTTTACTAACTATAGAAACCTCGACTCTTTGACATATTTTATATTCAAAATATTCAATTAACTTTTAACTTAAACTTCCGTTAAATTTTGAGCAGCCAACAAACGCTTTAAGAATCAACGAATATTTTGATAAATCTGGTTTTTAACTCATAGGACTAACACATTATTATTGTAGTATTTTTAAATGGGAAATGTAGCGTGTTATTCAAGGTAGGAGTTGGTGGTAGACTATTGGTGGGCCGCGTAGCTAGGTCCACGTGGCCCACTTGACCCACATAGAGGGCTTAGCTAGAGTTGTTGGTAATAGAGTTATTGATATTAGGGTATGATACTAGGATCGCTTTTCTGTAGCCACAGATACATAACTGGGACATTAATGTGAAAAGCTACAATTTTTTGGCCCCACCGAGGAATGAACCTGGGATGATGGACTAGAATGCTCCCACCTGCGCTGCGGAGGGA
The DNA here is from genome assembly GCA_002313205.1 of Laupala kohalensis. Taxonomy (NCBI): domain Eukaryota; kingdom Metazoa; phylum Arthropoda; class Insecta; order Orthoptera; family Trigonidiidae; genus Laupala; species Laupala kohalensis. The sequence continues at coordinate 657,892 of NNCF01129229.1, read as the reverse complement.
ATGACTACTACATGGATCGCTTGAGTAATAGCATTATCCGATAGGGCGTCGCTGGCGCCGTTCTATTCGAGGTTATACTGACAAGGAGAAGAATCCTTAAGGAGAAGAGAAACGTCAGCGACGTCCGAGACTTCTGGGTGCAAAATTTCTCATATCCCATGACACGCATGCTCGCGAGACTCCGGCTTCTTTTAAGTACACTTGAGAAGCGGAAGAGAAACCAGCTGAGCTCCCGCAACTCCCAAGTGGAAAGCGTTGTTATTCACTTGATCTACATCTATGTGCTAGTACTAGGACGAGTGGCTTGTAACATTTTATAGAATTATGATAAATTTCGCTTTACTTTTCTGCCACTGGCGTTTCTCTTCATATTTAGTGCTCCAATAAGCAATGGGAGCATGTAGAGCACTAAAGTCCGTTATTTGAGAGAGAGGCGACATGACAATAGTAAACAAAAACAATAGGCATCCATTTTGGCCCCACTATGTGCTATTATATTATTAGATCATGATGTGCGCTTGGAAGATCCTCCGAAGTATGCGAACATAACCGACACTCCTTGGAATTTTGTTCGAGTTTTCTCTCTACATATAAAGGACTTTAGCGAGCACGTGCGACACAAGCAAAAATCTAGAGATGTTAATTTAGGAGAGAATCGTCAGCAGTGTCCACCACGTTAGTGCAGCTTATTTCTAATACCAGCTACATTTACAACGCACAAATTGTCATAGTCCCTTCGGCACCGGTTGTTATTCGATGCTCGCCTCTTATTGGTGGAGAAGGGAGAAAGAGAGGGATACACAATACAATCATTTGACCCTCTACAACTGATTCAAACCACTATGAGAAATGTGCGTAATATTTCAAAAAAATATAAGAAATCTCGTATTTTATTCCCCCCCTGACGATTCCCTCGTACATTGAGGTCTCTAGTGAAAGGCTATGAGAAATTTGCGTAGCAAATTTCGGTTATATGACAAAATCAGTCACACGATAAGGCCTTGTTCTGAAAGGTGTGATCAAATATGTTTTAAAGGCCATGTCCGGTAGGGTTCTTCAATGGCAACAAAACCTGTCGTCTTTATGCAAAATTCGAAGAAATTGTCCGTCACATTCTACTGGAATGTGAGGCCTTGTGGGCCAGAAGGAAAAGATATTTTGGAGACTCTCCGTCAGAACAAATCTTTGGTCCCGGCAACAGTAGGAAAGATTATTCTCCTAGTTAAGTGTACAGGACTGGAGAGATATATAATTGATGAGAACTCAGCATGACGCACAATAATGACTCAATTATTGAAAGTACGCAACGATTTCTCAGTGACAATAGGTAACATCTTAAATACAATCGTTGCAGAGTAGTCATTAGAAAAAAGGTGCATAGGGTGATCCACGATGCAGAATATAAAAACTAGACTACATAAAATAGTACGGGTTTAGAATAAATATATACCAACAAAAGTATATTTTATGGAATGTGTGTGGCATGGAAATCGAAAAAAGTGCTGAACGAAATTATGTGAAATTTCAAAGGATCCTTCTTAAGGGATATGACCAAGTATGGTTAATATTGATGAGTTTATAAATTAAATATAATTTATTCAATAAACACCGAATATAGATATCTATTAACATTAGCCTAAACAATTATTATTGTAACATTATAAAATAATTGTATTTCTAAAAAATTATTATAAAATGTATCTTTAGGCTAACTTCCACTTCAACGAAGTTAAATTAAAATTAATCCATGAAATGTAGTCTGTAATACACGCCGTTTTCTTCGTGCATAAAGTTTATCGTTCTTATTACTAGTATTATGACTTTCCATACATCATTGTAATGATCTACAATGCTCAATAAATTATTATTAATATTTTGTTTGTTCCCTCAGCATTGCTGCTGGTATAAGACAAAGTACGGGCTACAGAGCCAAGCACATCCGTCTATATATCACTCAAGAATTTTCACACAATGTTGGTAGTATTGAGAATGACAGCTTTTTGCATGAGTATATAAGTATTCTTATTCAAGTCAAGAATCTTAAGGCTTTCGTGCAACTGTTTTGGTATTACACCAGTGGCCGACAAAACAACTGGCACAATTTTCTCAATATTATGTGTGGCACAGCAATGTCAATCAAAAACGCAATTTTCTGCCTTTCATCACGTAGCACTATGTCGGGTCTATTGTGAGGGACACATCTGCCTGTTATTATAGATCTGTCATAATACAAAGTGAATCTATCCGTTTCCACTACAGGAGAAGAAATATATTTGTAATATGGAGAACTCTCTTTTAACAGTTCGAACTTAATGCCTAAGCTCTGGTGAACAATAGCAACCACTTGGCTGTGACGACGTAAGTAGTCGGACTGAGAGAGAGAGAGCACTGCATGCGGACACAACATGTTGGATAGTCTCAGGTTTCTCCTTGCATTTCTACATTTATCGTCCACTGCATTCGGGTCCCAAATGATATATCTCAGATAGTTATTTGTCTTTATCACTTGATCTTGAATTACTATCATGAAGCACTCTGTTTCTGGGAAAAGCTCGCCTTGTCTCAACCAAGCGTTCGACGCTTGCTTGTCGACATATGTTTGGTCGATATCATTGGCATGTCTCCCATGCAGAGGCATGCTTTTCAATTCATCAAGTTTTTCTGAGTTGTAACGGGTGATTTCATTATCCTGAATATCATTACTGGCCAAGTTCAAGGGAGTATATTTGCGGTCTGCAGAACATACAATCAGACGAAGAGGTGACTCATTCTTCTTCTGTTCTAGCCTTTGAGTCTTTTAATTTGGCTATTATGAAGTAGTTGTTCATCAGGTGTTAATAGCTTGGAAGAGGTGCTTACTATTTAGATCAGTTTGACACAACATGCACACTCTCTTGCTATACTCTGTTGAAAGTGAATTCTTAATGCTGGAATGATCTATTTTCCTGGATTGTTCATATTTATAATTCGCCATTGACTAATGCTTCTATACGTCCCCCACTTGCTCACATTCAAATCCAACTATCTCAAGTTTATCTCTATGTATATTAACAATTTTGCATTTACCAACACCCAAAGTCATTCTGACGTCACGTGAGAATTTCTCGACACTCTTGGTCTGTCCCACAAGCATATCATATGATGGAGCCTACAACTTCAGGTCATCCATATATAATAAATGTGAGGTTACATGATTTGCTGCGTAGAACTTCAAGCAATACCCAACACCCGACCTCTTAAAGATGGTTGATTGATAGACAAAACCACAAAGGACTCAGTGAATCGCATTGGAAGATCCCTCTTCTGATTGGTGTTTCTTGGGACGCCTCTTTGGATGAAAGATTACTGTTCTCCAACTCTTCACCAAGTTCTTCAGAAAATGTGTCAGCACAGGATGAACTTCATACAATTCCAAAACTTTGATCAACCATTCATGGGAAACAGAGTCATACGCTTTCAAATAATCTATGTTACAATATGACAGTTTTCTATTCTTCTTTTGGACCTGTCTGAGAATGACTGAGTCTATCATTAATTGCATCCTTTACTCCCTTTTCGGCATCCCTTCTGCTCTTGGTTCATGATTTTTTGGTCTTCTACGTGTAGATGTAGTAAAAAAAGATATACAAGACGTTATTATTTTGTAAAATGTTTGCGGACATTTGTTGGGACGATAATTTCCTGGATCTAAATAACTTTTTTCTTTTGGCACCAAATATGTTTTTCCTTCAGTCAGGAAATGTGACAGAGCTTCAGGGTTAGTCAGGAAGTTGTTTAAAAAATACATTTTACATTTTACTATAGACTACTGGTAGTTTTTTATACCAGAAATTATGGATATTATCGCTCCCTGAACTCTTCCAATTATGTACTGTAGTCAAGACACATTGCAAAATGTCATTGGTAATCAAAGGCTCCGTTATTGGTGTTATTCCTCGGGCCTTGTCTACTTCTTCCTTGAGCAATTCAGCTTTTTAATTGCTTTGTGCATAACTGGACCATATTGATTACCAAAATGTTATTTGATTGATTGTTGGATAGTTTTCTAGCCTTTGTTCGCCGTAATCTTTTTTTGAAATTAGTTTTCTGTAAAACAACTTTTCGTTGTTGTCAAATTGTTTGTTTTCTGCCTTTCACCTATCGCATTTCGAGTATCGTCGTTACCGTGCACTTAATACGGTTAATGACTACTTCAACGTATCGATGAACTCACACATAAGTTCATTTAACAGATCACGTGGAGAATTTTGTATTTCTGAGGAATTGCATTGACTTTGTTTTTGAGCCTTCTGCTGGGACATCCCTTGTCATATTGAAGCAAACGGGCAATATCAGCTCTCTTTATTTCAATTCATCGGATCAGTCTTCTTTTCCATGCATTTTATTATTATTATTATTATTATTATTATTAAAGTTGTTTATGTTTGGGATTGTAGAAAAGGGATGTCAATGGAAACATGTGCACTAATGAAGATCTTAAAGAAGAGAGAACCGTCAGAGTGGGAAATATATTACGGAATTTCTCATGTTTCTGGAAAATATTTCTCAGTTTCTCGTAGTAGTTTGAATCAGTTGGAGTTGGTCACATGAGTGTGTCGTGTCTCCCTGCACCATCAATAAGAGGAGAGGACTGAGTGAGAGCTGGCCGTAGACTTAAACATAAATAGACCCAACCGTGTGTGCTGTAGGTTGTCCAACATGAGACTGAAGATACTGAGAGGTGTCACCCACTTGTTTGCACATCCACTTGGAGGAGGGAAGGAGTAATAGCTTTGGACAGCAGTCAGAGAGGGGAATCGGGTTCCCCCACCTAAGCCGATGTGCGAGAGAGACAGAGACACCATACTTAGTTTTCCTCTTCGGACAACCGGTGCATATGACTGTTGGGTCTATTTATAATTAAGTCTATGTAGCTGGTGTGAAAATGGAGAATGGAGAAGTGAATATAGCTATTTTGAGAAATGACGTGCTCTTAAGTTGAGGATACGGTCATCCGTTCTCTCTCAATTAAGGTCTCTAGATACTAGTGAAAGTGTGGGGTAGGACTGGGTAGAAATATTACGTGCGATTACGTTGGCTTCCGGATGACACTTGTATACATGCTTCCATAATAAGCAATTTACATTTACGAGGTTGACAATATGTATGCCGATAATGCAACTTTGGTCTTTTACTGTTTTTGTGACGCTGTACTAAATCAGATCTAGACGCTTCGCTCATCTGAGAATGACCGCGTCTTTAACACTCTTGTTAAGTTACAGAACAAAATAATAGAATTTAATTGAAGTTTTAATGTAGAATGAAAATATTAACTCGTCATTTATCTCCTTATTTTTCCTGCGGACAATCTATAAAAGTTATTTTTAGGATTACAAGATAATTTAATCCATTCCCCCACCCCCACCCCCATGTAGGACAAGTGAAAGTGGCGAAAGTTTCAAATGAAAGGTGTACCGTTTGTAACTCCGTCGTAGTAACATCTATGAAATAATCTTTTGAGCTCTGCGTAATATATAATTGTCCATTTTGATAATGGATTTCCTTTTGGTGACTCATTTTTAAATCATTCTTTGCGGATTTATATAAATGAAAGTAGATATTGAACGTTTGAACTTCGTACCGAGAAACACTTGAAGAACAAAGTGGCAGAACTGTGCAGAACGATTAAAACACACGAAGAGTCTAGTCATTCCGGTGTTGTAGATGTTGACGTTTTCAGCTATTAGAACATAGATGTTTTGTTTACGTATACTGACCATGATATTGATGAATTATATACGGTTTAAGTAAACATTGGAAAAGTAAGAATTAACAAATATGAACGTGGCTGGTTTTATGCGGTATCGCGGTCTTCTGGCTGCTGCTGTGGGTGCAGGAATGATGTTGGGTGCTGCTGGTATCTTTGTGTACCAACAGTTGTTTGCTAAAAGAAGAAGAATGATGTTGCAAGGAGAAATAACCCGATTGGGTATGTCTGTAGAAGAAATAAAGAAAGAACTTGATTCTCTTCGTAAAAGGAACTGTTGTAAACATAAATCTTCAAAAAAAAAGAATTTGACATTTAGTGATGTTGACTCTGAATATGACATGTATTCTGCTCAAGATGTTGACTCAACAATAGAACCAGATGACTTGGAAGAATTTTTTGACTTTTCAGATGATGAAGATATGTAAGATTCAATTTAATGATTCAGTGTCTTTTCGTAATTTAGAAATGTCAATTTATTAATTTATTGTCCTCCAGTGGTCATACGCATTAAATTAGTTTATTGTCCTCCACGTGGTCATACGCAGTTTGTACTGCTTTTTTGACAATAAAGTTATTATTATCATCAATACTTCCTTTAAAAATATATCTTGGCTAATTTTTCTAAAAAATGTGGATTTTTTTTATTGTATATGAATGTAATGCATGTATTGACTGCACATGTTAGGTCAAAGTGTATTTCTTATTTAGATAAATAATCTTTTGTACTTTCCTAATAATTTACCACCTGAAATTACTTAAGTACTTACATTTGAACTTTTGTGTGCATGAAAAGTATTTGCGCTTTTTTTTATCAGTCTTTATTTCCATTTTGTACCTGCATTTATTTTTAATAGAAATAGTATTATGTATTCAGTCATCGATACAAAATATTTCTGTATTAAGATGATACCTTGTGTAGACCAGTAACAGATCAGGATTCTATTTTGGTTGGAGCTCAGATTTCTGGGGTTGTGGAAAATTTGTTGATAAATGATGCATATTGAAGACTATTATTTCTGTGAGAATGTAATTTTTCTTTGCAATGCAAAGGTTTACCCATGTACTAAACAGAATTTTTTTGCAAAAATTTAATACATTTTTAATTTTCACTCATTGAACATGAAACACTTCTCACCCCTCCACCCACCAAACTGCACAAATCTACCTTTGATGCGAAGCAAGCCAGGTTCTATCCAATCATTTTGATATAAATTACTACAAGAATCTTAAAGTAATTATTTAAATTTATTGGAATGGTGAGGTATGTCTCAAGCCTGTTCCAAAGCAGAGTCTAACTTATTTATAAAGCCAATAATATAAATTTGTGATTTCTTCTGAAGATTTTTGTTGCTTTCATTGGGAGTAATGAATATTACACTGTAGTTAAATTTGAAGCAGATTTACAGTTAACTGAATTGTATTCTTGTTGTGTGTATTTGGGATAAAAGTAATATAATTATTGACTGTGTACATCGATTTTGATTTGTCTTAAGATATATCTCTTTTCATAATGAATTTTGTTGTTTAATGGTTCTTATATATTATTTTAATTTTAAATATTTAAGAAAAATAATGTATAAGATATTGTTATTAATTAATAGAAGTCAAGACAAAAAACTACATTCACGAATTGATTTTTAATTTAAGAGATAAATCCTTAACATTTTTTGGTTTTCTTGCAGTTCAAGCAAACATTAGTTGAAGCAAACATTAACAGCAATGATTTGTTCTTTCTGATGTTGAGAATAAGGTTTTGTTACAAAGGTCAACGATTCAACTGTTTTTGTTCATTAGCTAATAGAGACTTCAAAAGAATAGTTGTAACATCAGTTTGAAGCTGATCCAACAAAATGAAATCTTTCTTTGGAAATCTTACACATTAATTCTTACATTATGTTTTAAAAAACTTTTTAGTTTCCGTACGGAGCTAGAGTCCAGAGATCCTGATGTTAGTCCAGAATTATTACAAATATATAGCAACATTGACAATTTGTTAAAAGGAGATGCTGAAGAAAGGAAATCCTCCTTTTCTCTTCTAATTGAATTCCACAAGCAAGTAAGTTGCTGCTTAGGTTGATAGTATAAGTGTAGATAGTAAAACTACATAATTCATAAAATATTTAGTTCCTATGTAAAACTGATAAAAGCGCACCATTGCCCTCACAATAGTACCTGGTGAGAAAAAGATAAAGGAAACATTAAGCGACTAAAAAAAGGGTATTATGAAGAGAAGATTTCATTACATTCCTGTCATTGATGTACTAAAAACTATCCAATTTTAAATCTTTTCTGTAATCTCTTTTCTGTTCAATAATTTTAATGGTTAATTTATAATTAATGAAAATTTTTACTATTTGTATGCTCTGACTTACATTGATAATTTAAAATTAATTCAAGTCATAATGTCTATTGTATAAAGTGTTATTTGTATTACTTCTTTATTTATTACTATGTAAGTTTTTCCCTCCTCTCCAGTACAAGCATTTAATTTTATAGGTACTTATGTGGGTTGGAAGTAAATTTAAGGTTTTTTTCTGTTGGTATCTTAACAAAACAAATATATCCTCTTTGTTTGTGATGATGCATGAACTATTTCTGTATTTAATAATGCATAAACTATTTCTGTTATATGTCAAATGGTAGACTCTATTTGCCTTTTTTAAGATTTTATTTATTTTCAAGATTCATTAGGATCTTGGAAAAGTTGAGATGTACTTCTATGTCTTTGATATTTTTTCATTATTATTCTTTGTTTCATTGATTAAGTCTTCAACATGTTTTTTAAATTTTGTGTTCAAGAACCAGGTTATGTGGCCTCGATATTGTTTTCTACTATGTATTAAGTTTATTTCAATATAACTTCAGTTTTGTTGTAAAGTTTGAGTCTTTCAAGTGTATTGTGAGTGATGTAAAACCTTATCAAACTCTATTTGTATTGTAATTTTATGAAATTTATATAGTATCCTGGCCCGGGTTTTTCTCCGGTTTTCCTTCTGGTAGAGGCGGATTTATCATACAGGTTCTCTAGGCTTTGTCTAGGGGCGGGTCTATTGTAACAATAAATCGTGAATTTAATGTTATTTCATTTCTTTTGATTTTTAAGCACTATACTCAGAATAATCTATAGTTCGATAATAACTTACATGTAATTTTTTGCTTAAAATTACAAACATATTGACATTCTATTAGTATTATAACTCGCAGCTAACTTTTTATCTTATCTAGGAATTTTTGCTGAATTTTTTGAATCCGCCTCTGCCTTAGGGCCCTTGATCGGAATTGATGGGATGGTCCCTTGCTTGCTTCCGGAGAGTAAATTAGTTTTTTTTCCCTCCACGTGGTCATACGCAGTTTGTACTGTTTTTTGACAATAAATTTATATTATCATAGTATTTTACAAATATTATTTATTTGTATAGAATTTTATGAAATTCAATTTTGAATAATTAATTATTGTGGCAATGTGTTATTTTGTTATTTTTTAAACTTAGGTATAGGTTTGTTTGATTTTGTGTTTTCTAGTATCCTGACAACGTAGGGATTTTATGGCGTTTATCCAAAGCCTGTCACACGTTGGGAACTGCGGAAACTGAAGATTCCCCCAAAAGAAAAGAATATATTTTACAAGGCAAGATACTTCATTCTTTGAGTATTTGATAGTTGAGTTAGATATTGAGCAACAAGTCGTAGTGTTCTCCACATTTAAAAGGAAGAACCCTGTTGTATATTCAGACAAGATCTACCGACATTCTGGAAATATTATGGCCTGAAATTTGAAATGTCAACTATTTTATTTTTATGCCGAGAAGGTCCCTTGAAAAACAAATAATTATTGGTATTTTTCACTCATTCTTTGATAACGCTTGAACATTTATGAATTGTAAATTATGTATATAGGTAAAACTATTACCGGGTTACTTATTCCTTTCATGAAGCAATTCTTGAAATAAATTCTTGAAAACCATTGAGGCAGCTCTTCTCTATTCTTAAAAAATGTCTTAATTAATTGAAAAAGAAAAATAATCTTGCTAACCAATGTCTGTTTATTTTGTAGTAACTATTAGAAATATTTGTTGGAATAGTATTCTTATTATACTGTCTCATTTTTGCATATTTTCTTATTGTCTGTAAATATGAATACAATTATTGTTCAAGGTTTGGTAAAGGGGTGTACCATTTGATTACATCATGTTGGTTGTCATGTTCCCGTTTTGTTTTCCTTGAGTATTCTATGTGCTGCGGTTGCCATTATAAATAAATTTGGTTGTAAGATATTAGTTATCCACTTTGAAAGTTTGAATTTAAAAGACAAAAGGAAACTTTTAAATTATTTTTATATTAGTAATCAACTAAGTAACTTCATAAAGTAGAATATTTCAGGAACTTGCAACAGAGATACTGTAATAAAATATAGACTATGGCCACACACTTCACTTACATGAGAATTGCTGGTAAAGTGTATGAGCAACATCTCTCAATTTCTTCGTTTTTGTCATGGCTTCACAGTAAGTTCTCTAAATATTTTTCTTTGTGATTCCAGAGAAAATGTTTGAAGGGTACAAAATATGGCATCATTCAAGAAATCATCAACATGGAAAATAGGTAAATTATTGTCATAATTCTTCAACCACACAGCTTTTTTTAAACACTAACTAGTTTTGGATGCTGTTGCTTCCATTCTCAGATTCTGCTGACTGCTGATCTGGTGGCGATGGATAAATTTTTGAAGTCAAATTATTTTGCAACGAAAATATGGGCTCTAATGACCTCGATGTTGACGAGCCCTAAAGCCCCAAACAAACAAAAAACAAACAAAATTGAAATTTAACAATAAAAATATCAAATAAAATTTTTTGTCAAAAAAAATGTTACAATCTGCTTATGACCATGTTGGGAATAATAAACTATGTTACTCTCCGGAAACAAGCAAGGGACCATCACATCAATTCTGATTAATCTGTTCTTCAATAGCTGAATGAACAGTCATTCCCAAATCAAAAGTTCAAAATGCCCACCAGTGTTCTTCATCAATCAAATGTGACATTCCGAAACTAGTTTGTGTTCAAAAAAGTAAGTGGAGTGTGTGGCCGATGAATTATTCCAATAATTTATTGTATTGACTCCACTGTGAATTCCTGAAGTAATTTACGTTGTATAGGATAGGGAGTTTATTTTTGAAATTTAAGGTCTTAGCAGGAAAAGAATCTATAAGGAACTGAAACTAAAGTTTTAGAAAAGGAATATTTCACTGCTAATGGAGAGTACGACTGACATCTCTATTAATGTTATTACTTCTATTCATTCAGTTTTTCATTATTAAAACAACATATGAAATAAACTTGTAACAATTTCAAAGTATTTTCAGAATTGGTTGTGTGAGTGACATATAGCATCCAATCTCTCTGTCACTGACTAAGTAACTGCACTACTGAGGTGCTAGACTGGATCTGAAATGCTGCAAAACTTTATATGGTTGTTAATCTTAGTGAATAAAATGTTATCGTATTAACATTGGACCAAATGTGGTAACCACTTGAGGGTTAATGTTTAGGAAACTAGGTGAAATCTTTAGTTTTGTGTCATTTAAATGATGTTAGATGGGTGTGACACTAGAGTGACTCATTAAAAATATTTTTTTGAAGTATCTTCAAACTTGTCTCATCTGTTTCATTTTTTGAAAGATGAAACAATATAATTTTTTTTCCACCCAACAAGGGAAAAGGTTGTGCTGGGTGATTGAAATTTAAGAATTCTAATATTTAAATACTTGAGGATTGACTCAATTGGACTCGGGAGTCAAGTTATCGGACAAAAATATTTGTATAATAAAAGTTGTCTAAAATCTAAAAGTTCTTAAATAGTGAAATTTTTATTTTCCTTGCAGAATGGGCAAATTGAACTTTACCCCACTTCGTGAGGAAAATTTTGTACTTTTCGACATTCTCAATGATATATATATATATAATATTTCTCTTACTTGGTGGGAGATAAGAAGAAATTATATACTTTGTTGCAAACATTTACAAGTTTATTTCAACTTTTTTTATTTAAGTAAAATTTGTCAACATTATATTAAATTTTATTTTGAACATATAAAGCTCAAACTTCAAACTCTCTGCAGGACTTTTTCCCTTGGTCGGAGAAAAATAAGAAAACTAATTTAGTTCCTTCATTTAAAACTGAGAATTAGTTGAGACTACTGTTTGATAACATTTTAAAGACTTAAAAAGAATGGACCACCCTAGTGTGATATACTATGCATTATTGCATATAATTTACTTTTTGTTTGTCTTTAGGATGTGCTTATGGGCAGAGGGCAGTAGAATTGGATGACTCCTGTGCTGAAGCCCATAAGTGGTATGCTATAACTATAGGAAGTCGTGCTGACTTTGTGGGTATTCAGGAAAAAATTACTGATGGATTGGTATTCAAAGAGCATGTTGACAAAGCAATAGAACTAAATCCCAATGATTCAACTTTATATCACTTACTTGGTCGTTTTAAATACGAGGTATGTTTTGATAGCATGGATAGCTTTAAGAAATAATTTCTGTTTACCCTCCATTTTACTCATATAATTATATTAATTGCTAATTATCTTACTTCATGTGCCTACTACTAATACTTTTGGTAATAACCATAAACTTCTTGGTAATCATTAAATTTAATGAATTCAATCTATAAATTTGTTCATAAAAGTAAATTTTAAAAATTGTGTGGATAATTTTTTTATTTATTAAATACTTTATCAATAGTTTTGATAATTCCAAGGGAGAGTTTTAACTATGAGAAACCCCTCTTCAATGGCGTGGCTTCAATACATACAATTGGCGTGTCAGTCAATAGTGTTTTTTGCTTTCTTATTGTAATGTTATGGTTAGAAAATGTTTAGAAATCAACCAAAAACAAAATTTTATGAGATCACTTTAGGTTTTTGCAGATTGGTTCTTGGAGAACCTATTTGAAACTAAATTTAAATCAAATACTTCATCATGTTACACCCTTCATTTAGTTTGCTGTCAGATATTACTCATTTGTGTTTCATATTTCACGGAACGCAATTGTGTCATAGCTCCCTAGTGTCTGTGTATTGGAGAGTGCGGGTTTGATCCCTTCTTGGTGAAACTAGGTGAGGTATTCAGCTGTGGTTTCATTATCAAGACATCTCACAGCACTTGGCAACCCGTTACTTCTTCTCTATCTCCTTCTCTTAAAAATTAGGGTTATGTTGAAAAACAGACCTCATATTCCAAACATTCCGTGATTACAAATCATCAGTAACACCCATTATCTCAGATTTTGATGAAATTAAATAATAATTTTACAATAAACTCATATTTTGATGAAATTTGGTATTTTTGTTCCTTTCATGAAAATTGTCTCAAATGGTTTAGGTTTTACAGCCTGTTGAAAATTTATGAATTTCTTGGTTTTTTGTCAGATGGACAAAAACCTTCAAAACTAAATTGTATCATCCTTGTTTACTAACCAGTGTTTATGAATATACTAAAATATATAAGAATCCAGAGAAAAATGAAATGAAAGAGCAGTGCCCATACATAGTTAGATAAAATCCTAAAATGTTATTTTGAAAGTATTCAAATAAAATGAAGTGAGACCTTGGCAATTTGAACTTGCAGGATTATTAAAAATTTTTGTATTAAATAAAATTTTGAATTACAGATCTTACAAAAGAATTATTTGAACAATTTCAATCACTTTTATCGCATAAACATTTTGCAAACAAAATAAAGCAGAGCCGTTCTCTAGTGCTTAATATTGTAGGTGTTTTTGGTGTAGAATAATAGTCTGTAGTGCAATATTACTAGTATATTTTTATAACAATTTGTAAATTGTTCACTTTACTTATATTAACAAAACTGAGAGATAAATGATTTGATTTTAGAACTCTTTTCATTTTTATGTCTTTGCTGTATCTTTCTCATTATTTCTTCCAATTTCACTATCAACAATCTGATGGTTGCAAACAAGCAAACTGTAGGCTTCCATTAAAGAAACAAATTCTGAGAAATCTATTTCGGGGAAATGAGTGTATCATGGTGTTGGGAAGGTGAAACAAATCTTGGAAATTGCTCACTATTCCTCAATAGAGTAGCTTCTTTGTTTAGTAGAAAGGATCAAGCTACGAGTAAAAATTATTAGTAGATTTATCATCAGCCCGTTTTACTTCTATTTTAAATGCTTATATTATTATAAACTCAGGACCAACTCAATCATTGATCCCTCCAGGGGACTTGCATCTAGTAAGTACATGTTTGGCAAACATGGGGCTCCGAACTGAGTCTGGCATTACTTCCACTTACTTGTGCTAGGCTCCTTCCTTTCTCTTTCCTGACCTTCCTTGGTCACCTCTTGTTCTTTTCGATCCCGGCGCTAGGGCATCTTTCATTTTCCTCTTTCTTCCCTTTTTTAAAATGATATATGTAATGTTTTGAGATGTTGATATTTGAGTTTTGAGTTGTAATTCAGGAGGGTTTTAGTGGGTATGGTTGAGTCAGTCGGCAAGTCCCACATGCGGAAAGAGTCATGTTGGATCTCCCTAGTGTGTAACTGCATTTTCCCTACATGTACAAGTTTTTAGGGCTCTAATGACCTCAATGTCGACGAGACATAAAGCCCCACAAAAAAAATCTATCATTGATACACACATTAGATCAACAATCCATTGTACAGATCAATTCATGGTTATTTTCCAGTATGATTTTTTAAGGGATAGAGGGGACCCAGACCTTTGTCACACGTCCCCGTCTTACCATAATAATACATGTCGGGTCATTTCACAATAGGTCATCAGTCTCGGCAACACGTCACTCCTTTCAGTTAAACATCGTATTAAATGGAGTCTCCCTGAATGCATTCACACTCCGAGACATGAGTCCATTGTCTGCGAGACCAGTCTCAGGAGGTGCTGAGGATTAGATCGACATGTCTCCAGGACAAATGAAACTACAGTAGTCAGATAAGCAGAGAGATGTTTCCAAATAAATGTTTTGATTGGTTTCTCATGCCCCTGGGGCACCGAAAATGTCAGTTCAAACTCCCAGTGCAATGCAATGACATCAAAATGTGCACAATATCAGCCTTGGATTTTTTCTTCTGAGGGTGCCAAAAACTGTTAGTGTATTCTAGAGATATTACACTTTTATCAAATCTTGTATTTATGAAGCATCATTAATTTATTGTTTATTTGTCAATTAAATTTATTAAAGGGTATTAATTATATTTTTTAAAATTTGGGACTACTACATAAGAAGTACTTGAGGTAGTATTCAGCTCCTTAAACCCTACATGGTTTTGACTAATATACCCGTAGATACTACAAGTATAGATTAAATTCCATTAAATTTATTTGCTGAACATTGCACAAAATTTGTAGAATGGAGATTTTAATATACTCTTCAAAACCATGTAGGGTTTAAGGAGCAAAACCTTGTTATAATACTATTTCTTAGATTTCTTATTTGCCTTTTTTAAGAGAACCTCTTTCTGCTTCTATTTTCTTAATTTTTTTTTACCATTGTCATCATATTGAAAATGTGACTTGTGTATTGAATTTTATATTGATAAAGTAAAATGCCTAACAAGGAACTCTTGTTTCAGATTGCTACATTATCCTGGATTAAACGTGTTGCGGCAAAAAAAATATGTTCCGACTTCCCTACGGCTACTTTTCAAGAAGCTTTGTCTGATTTCATGAAGGCTGAAGAATTAAGTTGCATTCCGTGGAAAGAAAATCGTTTACTTATTGCCAGATGTTACATAAGTGAAGATGATGTGTCTAATACTGTGCGATGGTTACATCTTGCTGCAAAACCACCTGTTACTCTTCCTGAGGTATTTGAGAACATTTTTGTAACGAATTATTCACATTATTTTCATGTTATTCTATATTATAATACAATTTTGTATGTAAGGCAGACATTTCCATGATCAAATCTGTCATGACAGATTCCTGTTTGTGACTCTCTTTTGAGTCGGGTTTATAAAAAGTATTTAGAACACTTAATAAGAGGTAAAAATAATAATATTGAGATGCATAAACACTTATTTTTACATATGTGTGAAGTAACAGAAGAAAGATAAAACGGTCTTGTTGGAAAATGGGGAGATCAATAATTTGGAGCTATTTTCTTGTTCAAATGTGTGTGAGAGATTACTTTTTTAAGATTAACTTATTTTTTAAATAGTTTTTAAACCTTACTCTTACTTTTATCTCTTATGTTTATTCATTGCATTATTATATTATTCAAGCTGCTAAAATGACAAATCTGGTCCAATACGTTTTGGAGGTCACTTATAAAATCCGTGTAAAAGTGTTAGAAGAGTATTAAGTGTTAGGGCTAAGCATATTTATAAATAACCACATCCATATTTTTTCATGATTTTTGCATTCATGCACTGTATTAAATTCCATGTCCTCTCTCATTTTTTGCAAGCTTCAAGTATTGAGATTTATTTTCTAGCTCTTTTAGTCAGTATTTATTTTTGGTCTTTTTGTCACCCCAGCCCTTGTTTTATTCATGCTGATTTTGTGCAAAAAAAGAAAAAGTAGGTAATAGCATGGTAGTTTATAGTTAAGAGGATGTTAAATAACATTTCACTTAAAATAGAGAAATCACATTTAAGGAATAGTGATCATTTGCTCTAAATTATTCATTAGAATTGTCTCGCTGTGAAGGTTGTTTTTTTTAGTGGGGCTTTAGGGCTCGTCAACATCGAGGTCATTAGAACTCTACATTGTGCTCAATGGAATGAGGTGAAGTTGGTGTGATACATGATAACCTTTCAGCAAATCTTAAGCAGCCTTGTAACTATAGTCACCATAATTTCGCGGCCGCGAATATTTTTTTTTACATCGGATCATGTTCAAATTTAGGTAGTCCACTTTACGGCAACCTGCTGATTTCAAAAATGCTCCGCAAAAAACGTAAAAAGGGATTTTTACGCGAAAGCGCAAAGTTCCGTCGTTTAACGCGTAATAATTCGCGAATTCGGTTGAATTTTTTAAATTTCTCAGATTTCGGTTTTCTATTTTTCTTTTACCTACTTTTAAAGTAAAAATTTAACTTGTTGGCTTTTTTTCATGTTACGAGATACTAACTCAAGTGTACTTTTTTTTTCTTTGTTGAGCAAACTAGTATGTTTGAATTTAAAGATGAAAATGCAAAAATGCACAGTACATCAAGTGTACAATGCAAAAATTATATGTGCAAGAAAATTAACCCTATCCAAGTTTTTCAGATTGTATTAAATTACTACCCACATTTAGTATTCCCATTTGTATCAATGAAAAGGTAAGCATATTGCCCTTGAGTTAAATTCACTGATATAATTTGGAGGAAAATATAACGTCGGCCGTAGCGTTCCTAAATATCAAGCAGATTCCACACTGC
Organism: Laupala kohalensis; assembly: GCA_002313205.1. Classification (NCBI taxonomy): domain Eukaryota; kingdom Metazoa; phylum Arthropoda; class Insecta; order Orthoptera; family Trigonidiidae; genus Laupala; species Laupala kohalensis. The sequence continues at coordinate 640,729 of NNCF01129229.1, read as the reverse complement.
CGAATTTTTTCCACGAAACGCTACTTTTCATATGATGACGTTCAGATAAATACTTCATAATACCTAATTGAAAATCCTTCTTAGGTATCGGGTAGTTCTCTGCTGCCACCACTGGCTTTGCACCCGAGAGCCAGAACTGGGAATTGTATAAATTTAATATAACTACTAAACTCACATTGCATATTTGTAGTAATATGGCATCTATGATTTTATCGATCCCTGATAGGACCATATTCTTATTTTTGGCCCTCACATTAGTTATAACATGAATAGAACTTGGAATGTTTGTTGCAAACACCCAAATATTACTGAATAACAAGAAGTACACTCTTGCATGTCTCCAAGTTCTGTCACTCAACCCTGAGCATCAAGTTCTCACCACTTGTGCTCAAATGGGCTCTAATGACCTCGATGTTGACGAGCCCTAAAGCCCCCCNAAAAAAAAAAAACTTGCGCTCAGCAACTCCTCAGTTCTTCTCTCCACCCACACATTCAATTGTCCACCTACTCGATAGCACTCATCACTGTTGTTTGAAATTGCATTCGTAATTGTCCAATGAGAAAACACCCACTATAACTATCTTCTTTTTTCACGTTGTCAATCTCAACAATGTGTCCCCAACAATATCACCTCATCTGGACAATCTTATGAAATACCCATTTCTTAACGAGGCTGACCAACACCAAAATTTCATTTTTCTAATAAAGAAACTTCAACCTCCTGATAGCATCACAAAACTCCGTGGATGTTACAGAAAACAAGGGGAAATAAAAATCTTATTTGGAAAAGGGAGAAATGCTTTTCTAACCGATATGAAGTAAAATACAATATTGATTCAATAGCAAAACCCTCCAATGTTGAAATTAGAACATTAAATTTCCTTTAAAACTTTTATCATAAGATAAGTAGATAGCATTTACTTCAAATAGTGCAAAAAAGCTTGTTAATGACGACGAAATCCTGATTTCAACATGACAATAAAATGGGGTCTCTATTTACAGCTTAGTCAGAATAGCACCAGGGATGTAGGTGTGATTCCTGCTCAAATCACTTACTATCTGTCCAAAAACGTAATGTATTACTACTCACATATAGAGTCCAATGTATTCATTGTTGAAGTCTGACTCAACAGTCACACATCTTGTAAAAAAAAATTTGTTGCCTCCTGGCCTGATATTTGCAGTTCATTATAACTGGGTATCAAAAGCTTTATTTCTAAACAAGCTTTTGTGGTAAGAAAAAATTTTGAACTGTGATCATTAGCAGATGACTTGTCACTTGCACAAAAAAAGTTTATTTTATTATTTTTTTTAGCTGATTGTATAAGTACATTAAAGTGTTAAATGTGTGAATAATTTGATAAGAGCAAGTTCATGTTTTAGGAACTTAAAAACATGTGTATTCATGTAGTTATACTCTTTAAATTTTTTCCCAGGATGATGCAGTAGAACAAGAAATCCAGGAACTTCTAGCAAAATACAAATAGTATAGAAGAAATTATCAGAAAAACTATTAATAAACAGTCTGTCCTACAAGTTACATCTTTGCACAAAAGAAAAAATATATCCTCCTCCTTAAATGTTGATAGTGTAAATGATTAATGTTAACTCTTAAGTATTAGAAATCAAACATGTTTATGGTGATTAGAATGTAAGAAAAATATTTATTTTAGGTATTAGGGATTGCAATGAATTATTGGACCCATTTTAATCATGTGATAAAATTTTCTTTTCTAGCAATTTATTTATGTTGTAATTTCTAAAACCTAAGAACAATCAATTGGTTATATATAAAAAAATATATTTTTTTTATTGGAATGTGAAGTTATTAACTTTTATGGCTGTCAATCTGACATATTTAATTATTTAACCAGAAATTACAATGCAATAGTTCCTTGCACCTGGTACATAATAAAAAAAAATTGATTATTAAAAAACAACTTGACAAGATAAATTTGTTAACCATTGCTTAACAATAGTTCAGTTTTCTTGGCAAGATTTTCATCTCAAAATAATTGTTGGATATCATAAATTTAATTGTTGAATACAGTAATTCCCTTATTCCAGGGCCTCTATCTATTACAGGATATTTCTACAGTGTATATAGATACCAGTACGAGTATACTTGAATTTCTTACTTAGGGAGAACAGTACATGAATTTTAAATTTGACTAATAGAGAATACTAATATATTGTATTACATGTTCATCTGACATTTGATTTACATCAGTATATATTATATATAATCTAAATTATCAGACATTACTTTTACAAGTTGATGTGGCAGATTGATAAAATCAGCAAGAAACTTCTTCCAATCTGAATCAGCATCTTCTGCTTCCTTGTATCTCCAATCACAGTACAAATTCGTCAGCCAACGAGTCACATCACATTAAGTACACAATTTACGTCTGTTTCATATATACATAACACGTTATTAATTTTAAAGTTAATTATGCAATTTTCAGAATCATTCTTAGCGAACAGGTTAAAGAAAACCACTTTTGCTTGAGACTTCAATACACCACCCTTAACTACACAAACACACTATCTCACTCCACAAAATCTCCGTTGAGATAAACAATTATTAATTCACAAGGTTGTGAAAACTACATTTGTATATTTTATAGAAAAGAAGCTCCAACACTTTCATCAGTTTCAATCCCTATATCTTCTAATAAGGCCTTTTTCGGCTTGGGATAATTTTCCAGAATTGAGTTAATTATATCCATGCAAAGTGCTTTTCTCTTTCGCCAAGTTTTCTCATAAATTTCAAGAGTTCTTTTAGTTTTATCAAAATCTAGTTTAGATACAGCCACAGTATTTTGGGAAATTATTTGCAACTTTTCCTTCAGTTTGCCAACTCTCTCCCTTAGCAATCTTTCTTCTTCTGAGGCTCTCTCAGTAGTAGGTGTTGAAAGGAGGGTACGTAAAGCTGCATCAGAGATTCGCAATTCTTGTTCTACTATGGATAATTTATCTGAGTTGTCATTTATTTTCCCATCCAATTCTTGCAAAATTTTATTCACTTCTTCATTGCTTAACTTTGCCTCTTGAAATACTGAATACACTTTTTGTTTCCCATACACCTTTTCTTTAACCCTTCCTTTCTCCACCAGAATATCAAGGGATTTCTGCACAGCAGTTTTTCCATATTCTTTATGAAGATTCATAAAGATATCATTGGTGCTAAAAGGTCTATTTTGTGTGGTAAGATACTTCAAAATAGCTTCAGTCGCCATTCCTTTATCGATATTTCAGCAAAGATGAGTCTAGAATCAGTTAAAGCTAGTTAGATAATGTTCAATTTAAAGAAGAAAATTTAGTGTTAAAACACATGAACATTTCTATTGAAGAGTAACTCAATTGTAAATCCAAATGTTCCATGTATTAATGGCACATGGAACAGAAATGGAATCAAGAATGCCAGTGACTCGATCAATAAATATAATAAAATTACAAAGTATCTCCCTTTTTAGTTTTTAATATGCTCAAACTATGATGGAAATAGTGTCTTTGTGCCACCCAAAACTCCAAGGCGTTCACAATCAAGTTTATTTATACCAATGATACTAAGAATAGTCATTCATCCAGTTTGCTGTTTAAGTAAATTGCAAATAACAATACATTGCCTGGGATATACCCACGGTTGGAGAATTTCTGCTGCAAAGTCCCAAAGAGTATCTTAGCGGGTAACCATTGAGCAAGGCAAAGCCTCATAAAGGCATCAGAGTTAAAACACCCAGCATGTAGAGAGTTGGTTATATAAAATAAAATAGGGGGAAAAACCATACTATTTTCAACAGACTAAGAAAGCTGATATCTCCAACTACAGTGAATGATTTTGTTTTGCTAATTATCAAAAATTATGTTCATTAAACACTATTTCTTCATTTTTATTTTAAAGTAAGTAAGAAAGAAAATGGCAATTGAATCTCAAATACAGATCATGGCTCATCTCAACCCAATGTACAGAGGTCCGTAACATCTAATGGAAGTCTTCCAGCTACTAAGATGTCCGACATGTGCAGACTCGCTCAAAGAAGATTCACAACCAATTAGTCGAACATATATAGATCCCAGATTGTTGCAGAATAAACAATTAATCGGAAATCAGCCCGCGAGTTGTGCCTTCAATCTTACCATTAATACGAACGTTGTTTCCGTGGCGAGGATACGTATGCTCAATCACACGGTCTGTTTCACAGATTACTAGCAATTACTAGTTTGTTTCACTCACAGACTATACGGTCATGGTCACGGTCACAGTCACAGTCAGACACATGATTTCGGACCGTTTTATCATGATCAACTATTCATTTTTGGCGGAACTCTGAATTCACAGAACGTTTAGCTGTGGCGCCAGTTTATCTTTCTCTTTGGGTTGGTGAACGAATCGTAAAGAGTCTCAATTGTAGGCAAATCCTGAAATGTGAAACAACGTTCGGAAGCTGTCGGGAATTTCCGCAAACCACACTATTCGTGTAGTGCAGACGGTTTTTCTGCGCGTATCAGAGACCTTAATAAAGAGAGAACCGTCAGTGTAGAAAATATAATTCAGAATTTCTCTTATTTCAGGAAAATATTACGCGCAGTTTCCATAATGATTTGAATCTGCAGTAATCGGTCACATGATTGTGTCGCATCACTCTCCACTTCTTTTTCCACTAATAAAAGGCGAGCACCGAGTGACAGCTCGCGCCAAACGGACTATATGAGAGTATGTGCGTAGCAGATAACGCTGTTATGATAAATTACATGCTCTAAAATTGTAAATACGGCTGACGGTTCTCTATAAATTATGGTCTCTAGCACGCATAACCCTCATTAGAAGCCTGTGAGGAAAAGGGGTAGATGATGTACTTTTCTGAAAACATTGACTCACTAGCAGAAACTAACATAATTTATCTCGTACTTGTATAGAACGTGCACTCTCCCCATGAAGGCTGGTTACAAGAAATTGAGCTTATTTCATACTTTATTCAGCGATAAGTGAACAAAAAACGAATGTTCATAAGCTGGTAGGGGTCGGCTCACGAACTCAGACAAAGTGTTGGACCTGTAAACTGGATGACTGTCTATAGCTGTCGATTCGCAGGCAACATGAAGGAGCGTGAACTCAGGGGTATATTCGGACCGCCGCTAGCCGTTAGGTAACAGAACTGTCGCGTAGATACCGATGCAATCTGGTCTTAGCTCTCCTGCAACGGGTCAGTTAACCGTCTTTTATTGGTGGAATAGGGAGAAAGGGAAGGAGCCCGACGCAATCATGTATCCGACTACAGTAGATTGACAGTGCTAAGAGAAACTAAGCGCAGTATTTTCTGGATATATGAGAAATTCCGCAATATATTTCCACCCCTGGCAGTTTTCTTGATTTAGATCTCCATCTAATAGGACCTGTTTCATAATTTATGAAGCTTTACTTTCATATCTGAGATGAACAAGAGATAGAATTGGCGCAGCCAAAAATAACGTGGACATACTAGCGCACTCTCATAGTGAGTGAGCAAGTCTTAAACATTTATTTGAGTGAACGGCGGGAGACTTTCTTCCATACACTTATGTATTTCATTTGCGGTTTTAGAACCTCTTTTCTGAATCAACGCCGTTTTTTACATAAAATGCATTATAATTCTGTATGATAAAAAACTTTCTTTGTGAATGAGATTGATAATGAAGAAGATTTGTTTTCAAGATTGAGATCAATTTTACTTTTTGTTAGAAATAAATATTAGACGGAAAGTTCACGCAATGAACCTTTTCTATTAAGAAGAAATCTGTATTTATAAAAACGATGTTTTTTTCGTGTTTCTATGAAAAGGTAATTAGGACTTAGACTAATTGCATCTTTTACATCTACTTTTGGGAAAACTAAATCCGTATCACAGTGAAGAAACTCCTCAAACTTAGTTGAGAACGTAGGACATAAAGGGAAACATTAATAAGAACTAAGAATAAGCTGTCGCGTACAGTAAAAGGGCCGTTAGATCTGCGCGCATATGTAACTGCTACGAGCGTAAATATCCATTCCTTGTGATAAAATTTCTGCGCCTTTTTCTTGGTCGTCGCAGGATAAAATATTACATATCTACAGCTATAGCTTTGTGGGGCACCTCTTCAAATGCAAACTATTTATATTACAATATTTAATTCGACCTTTTAAGTAGACAATATTTTATTACTCGTACCCAGGTAGCAGCGCAGTGCGTAGAATGCGCATTTGTGGCGTATTCCCGATGCGCATTAAAAAATCGGTTTGAATGCACTTTAAACACACTAAATATTTTTGGAATTATAATTTCTGTAGATTATTGAAGTTTATTCTCGGATTTCGGGAGATGAATGCCAGGAGTCTAGTTCTTAGAGGTTTTGAAAAACGCGCATAAAAATCGCGGTTAAGGTAGTACCAGAGTAGGTAGAATTAAATCGCAAAAATATCTGAAATTGGCATAAATAAACAGAGTAATATTTACTTACTGTGATTCCAACTTAAAAAAATATAACTCACGGGTCATTTAAATCAAATAATTGCAATTACAAATGAAGGTAATACATTGCGTCTTATGGAGAAAACATTTATTTTTAAAAAAATGACCAATTTTTAAATCACGAAAGTGATAGAAGATTCATTTGATTCGTGGTAAATTTTCCGTACTATTTTTACATCACTTTTATCTATAGGTCACCGGATATTTAAGGAAGATATTCACTTTTTAAGAGGTGAGATGCATAAATCGCGAAGCCGTTGGGTTCGGTTGCCATGTTTTTACATGCTGTTATGTATTGGAAATGAGTCAAACGAGTTCCTGAATATTGTTTTGTACTATATTATTTACTGATAGATACTCATTAAATAATATTTTTTCTTCGATATTATTCATATTGTTGCATTTTAATACAATTAGAATAATAATAAAGAAAACGATTATACATCTCTGTGATTTGACTAACTTGGAGTGCTGATCTCACGGCGCTTTTTATTTGTTTAACGTAAGTTCAAATTAATTCAAAATATCTTTTAAAAAAGTTACTGTTCATATTATTTCTTGTATTCTTCTTCCATTGAATCGGAATTTTTATGTTTTGCGTTCCTGTATTGAGAAATTCCGACTCCCTGACGAACTATTTTTTGGCGGAGTAACTCAACAAGGAAACGTGCTTGGATAGAACGTGGTCACAGGCTTCGTGAAAGTAAGTTTTTTATCCCGGTGGCCACGGCTAGGCAAGTCCATGTGAAAAGGAGCGACATGTTTTGTTTGTACACCTGTTAACATGAGCTCAGGTGTGCGGTCAAAACCAGAAAGTTATGCAGTGACGCAGGTAAGATATATCATTGTCATCTTCGTACATGTATCCTTGTTATCGCCTATTATAGATATGGAGCGAAAGCAAGTGTGAAAATAAATGATTCGTTCTGTACCTGTCCGCATTATCACAGCCCTTTACTTTCAGTGGGAATTCTAACATTAATGGAGTGGACTAATATTGTCCCTTTGTCTAATGTCATGTATATATCTTTATCATGTTGCGACATTCCATTTCAATTCTTAAATTGTGGAGAACTGCAACCTTATTTGAGGTTAGTTATATTGTTGCTAAAATGTGTATATTTTAATGCAAATATCGACTGTGGAATTTTTTAATGTACTTATCTTGATGACAACTATTTTTATATGTGTACTATTTTTATTGCAGAGCATAGTTTTGAACTTTGTATTGAACGAACTGAAGTAAATGTCACATTCGTTGTTTCTTTTTTTATTTGTTGCAATAAATGTTTAATGAAATAAAACTGTTTTGTCTTTAATGAAATGATCCTTATCAACATTCTATTCAACCCCGCAAATATTACTTCAGCATAGAAAGCAAGAGCGTTTTAAGCGCATAAAAAGCGCGTTTTAAAGGCGCGTATATCCGCATCTGGGAAGGCACCACCAAGACAGGACACTACCGGAGCATTTAATACGCATGTTGTCTGAGGCAATTCAGCAGATACGTATGCGTCCCGTATGCTCATCCTACGCGCTGTTCTGCTACCTAGGCAAAATGTCGTACAAAAAGTTACATTATAGTATACGATAACTTTTTTAAATTGGAGCTTCAGGGTGCGCCAACATTATGGTCATTAGAGGAGAACATTAATTGTCAATATAGTGTCTATTTTTTTTCAATTTTCAGTCAATATTTAAAAAAAGTACCCCCTCTCACACAGATCAGGCGGTCACTCTCGAAGATGGATCCAGTTTTTTTTTCATTGACGACCTGGAGGTGTCTCAGATCTCCAGGAAGAGGGAAATTTTGATTTTTTTTCGCAAAGTGATGCAAGTTTGAGGAAATATACGTTTGTGAGAAAAATATTTTGACTGTCTCATGCGAATAATAGCCCTACGTACCAAAAACACTATGTTTTTACGAAATGTAAGAACATATTTTTGTTCAAAATGTTCTTAATTTTTTTATTGCGTGTACATCGTAGGCATGGTTGCGTACATCAGTCTTGTAGCCATCCTGGCCAGGGTTTCTTCTCCATTTTTTCTTTGGGTAGAGGCGGAACTTTCGTACAGACTCTCCAGGCTCTTGCCTAGGGCCAGCGTCTATTGAAATAATATCGAATTTAGAGTTATTTTAATAGTTACGATTTGAACAATGTTTACCGAATAATATAGTTTTTTACCACCTTTACCTTAGGACTCCTGATCGGAATTGATGGGATGGTCCCTTGCTTGCTTCCAGAGTGTAAATTAGCTTATTGTCCTCCACGTTTGTAACTGCTTTTTTGATAATAAGTAAATTTGTATATTCTTGGCGGGGCATGAAAATCAATTCCAAGTGTTCGAGTGAGCCAAGTCTTTCTCAATTATGCTAGTTATACGAAAAAAGTTTTAAAAAGTAGTTTCTTTCTATAGAAGAAAATATATTATTTTCCGTGAAGCAAGGAGCAATTAATTTTCCACAATATTTCTTTATCTCATACACACATGCACTATTTCACTTTCGGAGTTGACGATTCTGTCATGCCTATTGACCTTCTCGGAGGTTGTGGGTAGTGACGGGGTTCTGCGTACTATACTTACTATCGCACGCAAATCGTACGTATTGCAGATATGGAATGGCGGCGACGGTAGTTTCAATGTCACGGTTGTTGAATCTTGCAAAAAAGTTCAACTGTTTTTATTTGTCAGGTTTGTCTAATGATTGATATCAAATGTTGTTGCACGTATTATCTCCGAGAAGATAATATTTCTCAACATTTCCATTTCGGAATCATGAGAAGTGAATTGAAAATGACAGTTGTTGTTGCGAATGCTCATTTTCTTTTGAGATATGTTATGGATGTGAACTTTTGTTGCAAAATACATTTTAGTTAAACATCATTGATATTGTTTGGATGCACAGATGAAAGAGGAAGTATTTGTCTGGAAATACCACTTATTTCTATTTTTCTGACAGTTAGGAGTGAGAAACTTTTGTTCTGTATCATTACTAATTAAAATTTCAAGTATTTTTGGATAGTTTCTCATTTTTTGGCATATTTGAAAATTTGTATTATTTGTAATTTAAAAATGAAATTACCTGTTACTATGACTCTTGTCTTGTGTGAAAGATGGCCTAGTGAAATTAGATAAACAAATTATAAGTAAATCTTTTGACTGAGTAAGTTTGTTTACATTTTTGGTTTCTTTTTATATCTGCTGGGATTTTGTACTCTCAACATTTAAGTAAATTTATTAAATTGAAGAGCATTCAAGTTCTTGGTGAAACCAGAGTTTTGAACTTTATATTTACTGGGTTTGCTACCAGAGTGTAGCAATGTAATTAAAATTCTATTTATCATATGTTGTTTGTATATCTATCAGCTAGGTTTATTATAATGAGTTCTATGTCTTTTCTCTTCCTATTCAAATACCTGTGAAGTTAATTTCATTTACATGTTATTTTTTAGGCTTTGAAAAAGGAGATTGTTTACCGTTTATTGTGGAAGGCCACCAAGTAGGATTGGTGAGACCTGAGGTGATGCAGAAGCTTCAAAGGTATCCTGATGTGTTCCACATACATTCTGATGCTGTGGAACTAAATCCAGCTTTTAGAGATTACAATGAAAGAACAGCGAAAGTAGATGCTGTCCTGAAAGAGTGCCGGTTGCAAGATATGTTTGTTGCTTTGAAAGGTTGGAGAGATGAGGTACTTGCTCCTATTAACTACTATTTCTTTTGCTTGCTACTTATTTCCGAGTAATTAATTGAAATTTCAAAATATATGATCTGCATGGTTTGTTTAAATTACGTAAAAATTTTCACGAACTCATATTCAGGTACAATTTTAAAAGTACATAGAAATTGACAGATCTGAGGAAAGAATCTTCCATGCTCAGAAATATTGGTATGGAAATTAGATATCAACAATAATTCAGAAAGATTTTGCATCTAAGAGTATTTAAAGTGGTTGGAAAGGTTTACTCTTTTGCAACAAATCATACTAAAATGTAACAATATTCTGATTTATAAGTTTTGTATTTTCTCATATCCCATTTAATTGATAGACAATTTTACTATCTTAATGATCATGGCAGATAACAGTTACGTTGGCCCCAACATTTTACTTACCTTTTTTTGTCTCAAGTTTTAAATTAACAATGGTATTTTGCTTGAGCTACCAACTCCTCATGTAAACTCTTAGAATATTCAATATGGTTTAAACAATATGGTTTAAACAAGAATAAGAAAATACCTTCTCATGTAATCCTTTAAACCAAAATCCACCATGAACTCAATCTATTAAAATAAAACTTAACTACATATAACAAAAAAAATTATTACAAATGTAGTAACAATTCTTTGAGACTCTTTTTGCTAGTTGAAGCCTGATGGAAGTTTTCAAAGTAAAATCCATCATATACTCAAACCAGTGAGTTTGCAGTAATTTAGCTGTTAAAAAATTAGTACAAATTATATCCAATATCGTCAGCTTCAAACTAATTATTTTTTTATTAATTTCCTCCAAATTCAATTACAACTTTTCGATCATGAAACTCATGATATTAGTATTGATAATAAGAATATTAATAATAATAATAAACATGGATGACTAGAAGCTATATGCTTCATCCTCAATTAAGCTTCAACAATTAATACAATTGGTGGAATACTTTTCAGTGAATATTAATATGAAATTTGGCTTGGAAAAGTGCAGAATCTTTAGTAGTCGTAAAGGTAAAGATTTAGTAAGCCCTCAGGGAGTTGATACAGTGCAGGGTAAAATTGGGCTAATGACAGAATTTGAGTTTTACAATAGAGCAATCAAAACTGATATCACATACTGAAATCAAGAGAAATGTTACATCAGAATTTACCACCAGACTGGAGAGAATCTGTAGAACAGAGCTGAATAGTAATAATTTGATAAAGGCCATAAACAATGTAATATCAATTTTAACTTATTCATTGGGGATTATATCTTGGTCGACCACTGATTTGGAAAATCTGCAGAGTAAATTGCGGGTAAAATTGACAAACCATCTGAAACACCATGCAAAATCAAGTAATCTGAGAATGACACTTCCAAGAGATGAAGACGGAAGAGGAATTATAGTTATAAAAACCTACTCAATAGGCAGATTGCTCAATTTCATTCTTATTTTCATGAACGGATGGAGGAATCCTCACTGCACGCCAGCATTTGCAGCTCAGACAACAATTATACTCCATTAAACCTATTAGAAGATATAAATTTAGACTGTGAAAAAAATTTCAACAGAAGCAGACAAAATTTTGGAATGGAAGAGCATGGCACTGCATGGAAGACACCCTCATGACCTGAGCAACCCCAATGTCGACAAAGCGTCGAACGCATGGCTCAGTACGAAGGGAGCTTTTTCCTGAAACAGAAGGGTTTGTTATGGCCATCCAGGATCAGGTCATTACCACTAGGAACTATAAGAAATATATTATGCAGGATCCCCATATGGAAAATGATAAGTCCAGGAAATGTGGAACTGCTTCTGAAACAATTCAACATATAACCGGAGCTTGTAATATGTTGGCACAAACTTATTATTTACATCGCCATAACCAGGTGGGTAACATAGTTCACCAAGCATTAGCTTTGAAGTATTGTCTTATAAAAATAGTACACCTTATTACAAATATGGGCCGGCTGACGTTTTAGAATCAACAAACTTCAAATTATATTATGACAGGTCAATAATCACGGACCGTACAATTCATAATAACAGACCAGACATAGTGCTAAAAGATCAAGTAACAAACACAACCTATTTGATAGACATAGCTGTGCCAAATACTCACAACCTTCAGAAAACAATCCATGAAAAATATCAGAAATACAGTGACTTAAAGCAGAAATACATAGTACTGGTAGTAATGTCCTCTACAGGAGTCATCCCTATCTCCCTCCACAATAGTATTAGCATGTTAAAATTGTGTAAGACCATTTATGTACAACTTCAGAAAGCTGTTTTGCTCAACATATCAAGAATAGTCAGAAAATTTTTGGGTCATCCAGAGTGAGTGTATTTGGTGTAGCCCGTTCCTCACTATGACCAGCAGAAAAAGCTGTGATCCTAAACGAAATAAAATAATGGTAATAATAAGAAGATGAAGATCAACAACAACAATAATGATAATACTATTTCTAATACTTTATTTGTCCGGAGATCAATTATGAGTAATTTGGAACTGATAAGTAAAGACGTATCAAAATATTACATGTTATTTGAATAAACTGAAAACACAATAAGATAAACANAAAATCCCCCCCCCCCCCCCACCATATCTCCCTCTGCCCTTCTCCTCACTCTTCCCTTCACTCCCCCTCTCTCAAAATTCATTAACTCCCAATAAAATTTAATTTTAAAACATAATATAGAAGTTGCAACAAAATATCTAGAAATTGAGATTCACATACCCCTTAAATTAACTAAACTCAAAATAAATTTTCTAGACAGAAGAAAAAGATATTCGTTTATTTTCCTGAACTTCAAAACATACAAAATGCATCTGTTCTCTCAGTAAACTATTTCGGTCTTTTTCATTATATTCCAACTTCAGGCAGTACTGTCCAGGGAGCTACTAATGCAAATTTCTCTTATAAATTTATTTTTTAGAACAAGATTGTTCACAAAGCAATAGATTATTAAGCTTGGTGCACTTCCTTCACAGAATGTTCAGNAAAAAAAAAAAAAAAAAAATCAGAAATTTTAAATAAAATTATAATAATTTGAAACATTAACTCTGTTAGCATAATTAGAAACAAATTAATTGTTGCTCCAAAGGTCAGATATTGAATAGGAAAAAGAAAAGAAAATCATTGACAACAAAGGACCAAGTATAGTACCTCGATTTATCCCAAAATTTTTGTTGTCTATTTTTCCTGCAAAGATTGTTGAGCCAGATCATTTGTTCTTATGAGAGGAAAGGCACAATTTCATTTGCTATGAAGTTTTTATTTTGTTTCATTTCAAATGCTTCAACATGAGAGTCTGAAAATGTAATACATTTTAATAAATTTATTATTAAGACAGTTATCCTAAATTTTGGAAGAGTTTCCATGCTTGAATTTTCCCCCCATCCTATTTTAGATCTTGGATTTGTATTTTTTTACTATTTGGATCACTCTTTTCTTTTCTTTGTAAGAATTAGTTCTGAAATTATTCCTATTCAAACCCACCTTTAGAGATAATAATAGTCATGTTCATAATAATTGTCAGTAATAATAAAAATCAGTGTTTAAAGAAAATTGAAGCTTGACTAAAGTGGATTGTGCATTAATTTTGTTAGAAGTGTGTTTGTGTTTCCATTTTTCTCTTTTGGTCAAGTTATCGATAGAAAGTTCATCTGAAAAGATAATCTTACCATAATTTAAGTAATGTTGTCTTGATGTATAATTATTGTGACTATGTTTAGCTATGATTACCACACACGCTTTTACTCTTTATGCTGTTTGTTAATTCCATTAAAGGTTGATCAAGGGGTAGGTTTCAAAACTTGTACCTAGAGATATGTTCTAATTGATCTAAAACTAATGCGTACATCACTTCGTCTTGTTTTGAAACGTACATATTTACTTATTATAATTCACAAATATTTTATCAAAGACTGATTGAAGAATCCATTTGTTTATTATTTATTTGAATATCCTACCAAACGCTGTCTCTAAACAAATCTGTGTTTCTGGGGATCGCATAAATCACTTAATTGTGATTTAGAGGAGCAACAATATACTGATTATTAAATAAATTATTCATTTGGCTAAAAGTACATAAATTTTTTAATGATATCTTTTAAACTGGATCACTGGTGAATTTGTTAAAAAACTGTGCATTGTCGTGACTCACATTGTTTCTGCACTAATGAATGTGAGAAATTGCTTTTATGTATTTTTAATATTTCTTATGAATTAAATGTACATTGTTTTTGTCAATTATTCATATTATATTGCACGGTAATACTCAGCTTGAAAAGAAATTTTACAAAACAAAAAGGAATTCAGAATAAAGAACAAAGGATGTCATGTAACTAGTATGAAGTCAATTGAAATAAAATAAAAGTTATTGTGCCCGTTGTGATCAGAAACTTTACATTCGAGTATGTGGTACTAACATGTATATAGACTACTAAGAACCGGTGAGTGACAGAAATGTGGAAATAATTTTGATTTCTGTTCCCAGCCTAGAATGCAATAGTCTTAATTGCTCACATTGCAAACCTGACTAATGTAATATTTATGCAAGGTGTGTTACTATTGCTTGCTTCCAGAGAGTAAATTAGTTTATTGTCCTCCACATGGTCATACGCAGTTTGTACTGTGTTTTTGACAATAAATTTATTATTATTATTCTCAGAGAATTTTTCCGTTATGTACCTGAATTTTGCAAAAATAAAAAATAAAAAAAGTAGGTTCTGAACAGTCAAATTTAATAGGTCTCAATCAACTGTTCCTTTTTGCAATAATTGTAACATAATTTAACCACAATTTAAATGATGATTCCTGGGTTAAACGAGAAATGGGGTTTTGACCTAATGAATCTTTGGGTTCTGAGATTTTAACTACTCATGTGACCAAAGTCATTTAAGTAATAGACAAATACTTGTTAAAGATTTTATTTGTAAATTGTTGTTTTGTTTGTTTGTTTGTTTGTTTCAGTGCTATGAAGTGAGGTCGTCTTATTCAACCAATTCACTTTTAAAAATGGATCGTTCTGCAACTTGTGAGTTTAAGTCTTTTTCTTGGGCTTGGAAGTTTGTTACACCCATGTATGAGCACTTTGAACTATTCTTTTTAATTCTACTACTATTAACATCCATTATGTAATCTAATTAAATAAATAGTTAAAAACGCGATTTTTTTTATGAATAATATTTTTATATTTTGTTCAGAACTCACTACGTTTCAACACGGATTTACGCCTGACGACAGGGTAAATCCACGTCGAAACATAGTAAGTTCTGAACAAACAATAAAAATATTATTCGTCAAAAATAATCATAAGTTTTTAACTATTTATTTATTTATTTATATTCCCTATATTCTAGGCTTTTTGTCTGCAAATTTGTGAAGAAAAAAATAATTAATAGATGTAAAATTCTTTAAATATCCTTGTGTTTATCTGGTGGTGGTTATCATTGGCATTCTATGACTGCTCCTCTGACTTGATATTTCATCAGTATGTACTGTTTAAACTTGCCAATTTCTCGTCAAAGTCCTTTTGTTATTCTTCACATAGATTAGGCACTGTGGCCAGGTGGAAGACACCCATAACAAACACCCCACACATTGGTCATTTATCTTGCCCACACTTCTAGTCCTCTTCCTTCTGTGGTGGCTTTAGATATGTTGCTTCTGCGGAACCACCGACTGGTGACTGAGCTAGGGATGGAGGTGGGGGAGCAAGTGGGCATTTTGTCTGGGGTTGCCACTTTTATAAACTTAGTGACCTCCCTATGAAAGAAAAATTTAAAAAAATATTTTAAAAGGTTTATTTAGAAGAAAAGGTACGACACTTGTGCTCAAAATTAAAGAATTGAGCAGGGCTCAAATGAAGGAGAAGTAGGGCCTGAGGGCACATGCTTACGGGGCAGAACCTACACAGGACCCACGTGTCACTTTGTATTAAGTATACAAGTATGATAATTCTAAAGGGACCAACATGTTGGTCAGATTCTACTACAAAAGTTTGTCATCAGAACAGTCTACCAGTACTATCTTTGAAAAAAAATCATAAAAATTAAAAAAATGACCATTGGATTTGAAAGCTCTGAATCAAATGGATCACATTAATAGCTCTGTAAAATGGAAATAATCATTGCACATTTGTACTGCTGGAAAATGTGCAATTGACGTTTTTTTTTGTTTTTTTATGTGGGGCTTTAGGGCTCGTCAACGTAGGTTTATTGAAATGGAGGAGGAGTAGATGATTGTGGACATGTCTTCATATGGAAATTGACAGGATGGTATATCCAAATATGTTTGATTGAATGCCATTTATTTTCCATAAGGAGCAACTAATGAGGAAAACCTGTGATTAATTTGAATTAATAATTGCTCTTCTTAAATAAAGGTTCAATCAACATTTTCTTAGATTTCTAAATAATTTGGGGGTCTATTTTTATACTTTTTTATTGTACATCCGTATTAAATAAATTCAATTCTTTGTTTTCTCTTCATACACTTAATATTTTTCTTTTCCGATTACACCAGTAATGTGTGAGGAAAAAAAAAATTGTCAAATTCAAAACTGGGGTTTATACAAATGTTACAAGATTTGATTATACATTGGGTTAATATTTTATTGGTCGTGTGCTGTAGCTGTGGGGTGGTATTGTGTGGAATAGTTCTGTATTTCTGGACAATCGGTAACTAGATTAGTTCTGGTCACCTTATGTTTGTTTTTTGTTCTGGGAAGAGTAATATTAGGAGGTACAACGGGTCTTTTAGGTCTGTGTGTGAGACTCTTCCATTAACTGGGCCCACCAACTATCTTATCTAATCTGGGAAGAGTAAACATAATAAAATTTAATGTATGTTTAAAATTTTTGAATATTATATTAAGGTAGTACTCGTGTTGTACTTCAAGTACATCAAAGATATTCACCCTAGAAATGAAATGTTAAGTCTTCATATTAAAATCACGGACATTGGAAAACAAGTTAAAGGAACTTGCTATTAAGAAAGATTTTGTTTTCAAAAGGTCTTCTAATGTGTTATATTATTTCATCTATTATTTTCTAATACATGTAAATTGTCTAGGTTTGTTTGGAATTCGTAACTACGGAGTGGACATAAACGGGTATGTAATGGACCCGGTGAAAGGAATGTGTATTTGGTTGCAGCAAAGGTCAGCCACCAAACCTACTTGGCCTGGTAAATGGGACAACATGGTAAGGGACTGTTAAGAACTGGCTTAATGTATAAGATTATTGTGTTACTAATGATGATAATATTAGCTTGATGCTTTGTTTATCACATTTTAAAGACCTAGAATAAATGAAAATTGTAAAAAAGTTATTTCTTTTTTAAATAAATACTTTGTTTGTTTTTTGTTGGTTTTTTTCATTGTATTTCTTTTTAAGTATCGAAAGACAGAATAATATGCAAAAAGTTACGGAAAAATTGCTTTTAATGTTAATTAAGCCTCGTTAGTGAAAGAAATGAAATGTAGGTGGGATGATCTCTGAAGTTGATATTTGCCTATTGAAGTTGTGTTTGATACCTCTAAACTCAAATTTATGTGGTAAGAAAATGGGAAATAATCCTTCATGCTTAGAATATTAATGTAAATAATTTTTTAAAACTTAAGAGAATTTTTATGCAAAAAAAACTTAAAAGAGATAAAAATGTGTTTATCTTTGATGAATGAAAACATGTAGAATAGGTTAGTAAAGTGTATGGAATACTTTCTAAAATTATAATGTTTATGAAAAGGAACAAATAGGTTTATCAGATGGAATTCTATAATTAAACCACTCAGGAGTAATATGAAATTCCTTTTTATATTCCCAGTAAATATTTTCATTAAATTCCTTCTTAATGCAAAGTAGAATTAAATGGGAGGGAAGTTAGTTGGCAAATATTATTGAAGGAAATATATTCTCTATAGAAGTGCAACAATAACACTTTGTTTAAAAAGAGAAAAGCTTAATTGGAATTAGAATCCATAGTATTGGAACTTGCATTTCCCAACATTAAACAATTTCTTTATTGTAGGATGTAAATAATTTTATTCTGATTTCTTTGTCTCTATAGAATTGTAGGATTGAAATGACTTTTCATCAAATGTTGAGTACTTAAAATTTTCTCTTTGTCACCTTTTCTTCCTTGTAAATAGTATTTTAAACAAATTGAACATTGTCCCAAGAAGTTTGGCTTTTTCCTTGATGTATGTGGTAGATCATTTTCACACTGAGGAGCATTAATTCAAAATAATCTTACTTGGAGGACTGAATTGCATGTGTTTATTTTTTTAAATTTTTTTATGCTTTACTCTTCCAGTTCCCTGAAATTGAGCTAAAAGACACAAATTGAACCTGGTAACCATTTTTAAACAAAGTGTGAAAAGTTAATATCAAAACTACAATTTTAGGAAGTTGTTTCTGTAATTAAAAATTAAATAAATAACCAATAAAAAATACTTTGGAGGCAGTTTTAGATGTAAAAAATTGATGACATTTCAAAATAAATTTAACCTGAATTTACTAATGAAAGCTAATATCAAATAACCTCCTAACAATAGATCAAGTATTTACAGAATACATTGTAAAGATTGCAATGAAGTTTACATTGGGCAGCCTAAAAGAATCACTGAAATGAGAAAAAAGCAATATTTTAGAGCCATTACATTCGAACAGCTTGATTTATCAGTAGTGTCTGCTCATTTTTGAAATGTAAAATACAAATAACTGAGGAAGTGGTTTTAATGGCAGTCATTTTGAATATTTGTTTTGGGAATGATTGTTTATATATCTATTCAAGAATAGACTAGAAAAAATTTGACAATCTATTGGAAAAGAATCTTATTTCAAAATTCATCCACCCACTTGCCACAAGGGAACCACCAGAGGATTAGTTGGCTGTAGTTGAGGATGGGAGGAACATCTCCCAAAACCTGTTCTGAGCCAAAAAGTGTAAGTGGTGGGTGTGGCCAACATCACTTATGTATTCATTATTTTGATCCAATGTTCTGTAATTCAACATAAATAAATCTTAGCTATGTGCCTGCTAATATGTTATATCTTTGGGGAAATTGCTTTTCCTTTTTCAAAGACTTTCCATTCNTAATTAAAAGCTACTTTTTATTCGAATGAAAGGAAAATGCTTAGTTGGAATGTAGCTGAATTTATTCAGGCTGTGCGCCTGAGCAATCAGTTGATGAGCAAGAAAACTTGCATTATAAGATGATAAAGTACATTTTTTTAGAACCAAGTGGCAGAGAAGTTTTTTAAAAACACCCAACAGCTGGAAGGTAATTGTGTCTCATAAGAGATGAGAGCCATAAGATCAAATATTGACTTGGTTTCATTTTCACCCAAGTGTTCTGTTTGATTTGGCCATGTTTGCCCTAACAGACTGTACGGCTAGTAAACCTTCCTTCTGCCCTGTTACAAATCCGCTCGTTCATTGTTATTGTATGTTGGGAGAATATAAAAGATAGAACTGGCTGTGCAATGTGATGATCTAGTTCCGTTGCATACATACTTAATAAAATTCTTCAGATTTCTTACAGTGTGGTCCAGTCATGTGGTGTTAGTTGGTTACTAGTGAATCCATCAAAAAGGATTAGTTCAGATTTATCAAATTAATGAAGGTATATGTTCCTTTAAATATTCTCTTCTTAATTAAATCTCAGATTCTTCTTCTTCACCCTGAAATTTAAATAATGTTGAGTTCAGCTTACAACCACATGGAGTGTGTTTCTTACTGTGTGGAAGTATGCTCGTATCAATATCTTTTAATCTTGGTATGAGGAAAAATGGAGAAAGATCTGAGTTTTGCTTATACATATATATCTACTAGTCTACTCAGCTGTACTTAATTTGACTCATCATTGTTAGATTTAAAAATTAATTATATGAATAAGATAATACATCAGTGTCCTTAACTATAAATATCGCGCATCCTATAAAACTAAGTGTGTTTAAATGGTATATCCTTATTTTTAAAAACCTGCCAAATTGGGAGATATTGTTTTTTTATTTATCTCGATTATATTTGGTCACTGATTTTGCCTTAAAATAGGCCACGTATTTCATGATTTATTCCTTTGTAGTTCCTAAATGCGGACCTTGACATGTCCTCTTGGTGAAATGTTTCCAAAAGTTCTTGCTGCAACTATGTGTTTTAACCTAGCCTACTGGACAGGTACCCTCTATTTTTATTATCGACAGACTAAGTAAATAAAACAAAGATATGAGTTCATAGTTACAATAATTAAATTGAATAACTAGTGTTTGTATCAATATGCTTCTAAAACCCTTCAAATATCCTCTTGAAATCCTAGAAATGTTACTTTCCACCAATGTATGCATTAATATGCTGCTAAAATCATTCAAATGTGCTCTTATCTGCAATATATCCATTCAAATGGGCAGTTGCAGATATGCATTTGAAATACTTTCTGTCATAACATTGACCCATGAACTTTGATAATAATATGTAATTTTTTGCAGGGAAGATATTAAAAAGATGGATTATTAAATAATTATTTTTCACATAGTTGACAAATTTTTTTTTCTCTTTTGACAGTACCAAAGAATAGCAACAATGATTTATGATGTAAAACAACAATTGTATGTTATATAATTTAAGAAAATATAAGCTGTACTAAGTCTTAAGAGCTAAATAATAGTTGCATTTTTTTATATTTTTTTTTTGGTGGGGCTTTAGGGCTCGTCAACATTGAGGTCATTAGAGCCCAAATAGTTGCATAGGCTAGCTACTGATAGCCACTACATAAAATGTCAACTAAGTATATGGGACAAGAAAATGAAAATATGCACGAATAGGAGTTTTAGGCATCTAAAATACATTTATTTATGGAAATTATTCTTAAAATTTGACTTTTTAACTGAAAGTCAAATATATGAATATATATGCCTTTCCAATTGGAATAAAAATGACCTACTGCCTTCAAAACAAAAGTATTTCAACCAGAAAACTATATATAGGTATTATATGTAAAATGCATGTTCTTGTACAAACAATGCAAATAATCTCATTGAAAATATAAGATTTGTTAACATTTATCTCTCAAGTGCTTTGAGAAAAAGTGTATTTGTGAATTCCATCTTGATTAATAATTTCTGACAAGGATAAACAATATACTTGATCTTCCATGACTTCTACCAAAAAAATAATTTAACAGATTGTTAGAATAATTTAATTAAAATTGTTCCTTTGTTACTTTCTTCATTGATTGGTTGGTTCATTGATCTTCATCTGCCTTCATTGATCTTTCCAGTGTTAATTGTTTGTTAAACTTTCACGACAGAATTTCAACTTTGTAGTACATTTCTAACTATATAAATTTTCTTTGTATTCGAACTCACGGGAAACTCTTCTTATAGAAAAACAATTATTATGTTCTCTAAATCTCGAACATGTAGAGCATTCAGTGTCCGAAATCTGGTACAAAATTGATCAATTTCAGATGAAGGAGGATGTAGGAAAGTATGGCCTCAAATTATTCTGTTATGTGCACATCCATTTTAATTTTGCATTGATAGAATTAAGTGTGTAAATTACGCTCAGAACTATTTAAATGACACCATTTATTATGTAAATAATAGATTTTAAAAATGACAGCAAATGAAAAACTCTTGAGTCTCTGAAATATTTTTGAATTCTCAAAATTTTCTCACAAGACTGCTACTGTTTCTCATGGTTTTATGTATACTGGTTGATCAACATGTTTTAAACCCTTTTTTTATATTATTATTACAATTTTCAATAATACACTGTAATGAACTTCAAGTTGATTACTTGCAGTGAGGTGAAAATGGCATCGAGTCTGGAATCGAACCCAGGACTCCTACCTTAGGTGTGGATGAAAATGGTGTACAGTTGTGGATAGCAAACATGTGGTGTTGTGGTTTACACCCCTACGACCAGAGTCCTGGATTCGATTCGCGGCTCATCGCTGTTTTTGCCTGACTCAAAGTTATCACATATCTTCTCCACTTGTAGGTACTATGAAGAAAAATAGGCATAAGTTAAAATTGTGCTGTAAATTCTTGCTGGCTGATAATATGCGTGATTGTGGAAAATTATTTTTTGTTAAAGATTTATTTTATCCATTCAAACCATGGATTTGATTTATTATTTGTTATTTTTTTTAAACTCATAACAAATCAACTTTTCAGAGCATGGATGCCTTCATTTTATCGCATTAATTTAAAGAGTCTTTCGTAATTTTTGACAATCCTGCAGAATTATAATTATCATATATTCTAACAGGACCAGGTAATGATAAACAGGATAATTTTTTCTGAATACATTTTTCTGTTACAATTGTTGTTGTTTTTTTCTTTTGGATGGAACACTGTAAATGTCTCTTTTGATTGATGGAAATGTCACGTCTATTATTCATGTGATTCTATGGTCCTCGGGTTGACAGGATTCTTATAGTTTCATAAGTTAGAAACTAGAAAGGAACTCATTAGAATTCCTTTTATACCTGGATTCATCAGTGATTTAATTATACTCATACATTATTCCACTCTTTACTACTTTTACCATACCTGTGCTCAATTTACTCTGTAAATTTCCTTTACTTGACATTATTACATTAGGTGTAGGCATAATACTACAATTCTCATTCATTTGAAATGTATTATTTTTAACAAGTAAATAAAATATCCAGATAATAAATATTTCAAGTTTTTTGGCCATCTCAGAATCCATTGTCACAATTGTATCTCTGGCAAAAAGTTCCAAACAAATTGTTTTAACATTTATTAGTTGGATGATTTAAAATGGAACAAAGTGCCAAGTGTAACTAAAATTGTAAATGTGCACAGTTTTAGAGTCAAGGACTACACAGGGAGCTAATTTTTACAGTTTCAGGGTGTAAAACACCCCAAAAATGAGTTACAAAATGAAGTGCTTGTGAATGATACCCAGTGTATGCTACTGACAATGCCTGCTATGCAGCAAAAAAAGCTTTATAGCAAAAGTAATACCTTGAACGACATTATAACACCTTACAATTTATCATTTTTTGAAAATGTTGCCAACATCCCACAACTGCTAAGAAGTGCTTGTGGTTTCATTGTGAAGGTAGCAATGATGTTAAAACATGCCTCAATTTTAATATTTTTAGCCTGCTGGTATTAACAATAAAATTCAATGAATTAGTCTCATATTTAGATACATTTGATAAATATTCAAGATTGATGACCACTTTCAAATGTAAACATCTACAAAAATCTTAATAGATTATTTTTTGTTCAAAAGTTTGTGCTCTACAATTTTTATAATGTTTTTTGAAACTGATTGTTTCTGAGAAAATTGCAAAAATGTGAAATTCCACCTCTTCTCACTTCTCTAAAATTAAACTCAAGTATGATTGTGTTTGATGAGGACTGAGAATTTTATTGAGAAGCAAAAAAGAAACAAACAAAACCAAATGGAAAAATACAGCTTGTTGGGAATTTGTTTCCTATTATAGTCTTTTTTTACTACTAATAGAAAACTTGGAATCGTGAGGTAGTATTTTTCTATATTAAGTGGTCAGGGCAAGGGTGGGAAATCCTGGATTTGGAATATTGGATTTACTTTTCATGACCTAGATTTCCATGATATATGAATATTTTATTCATTTCATTTTATTCTACTCGTTACTTTAGGTTGGTGGTGGATTGTCTGTTGGATATGGCATTGTTGAAACCGCTATAAAGGAAGCTGCTGAAGAAGCAACGATTCCTGTGGATTTGATTAGCAATTTACGACCAGCTGGTTGTGTTTCGTGAGTAGCTAGTATCTTAACTGTATCTAATCTACTGGTAGTGTGCATGTGTTTGAACATTAGATTAAGCTAACTTCAGGTTATAAAGATGAGATTGAAACAGAGGAGATTGTACCGTTTGTTTTAGAAATTTTCTCTGACACTTCCTTAAATATGTTCCCAGAAAACATTTTGATTTTGTGTGTTAAAATAATAAATATTACTTCTGATACCTCAACATTCATATATATTTGTAAAGTGTTACCCCCAAAAATCATGTTAACCTTTGTTTAGGGAATTTAGTATCCTTTTGGGCCCTTGACTTTGTATTTATGAAAAGGGAGCTTTTGTGATGACTGAATTGCTAAAGTGCCACCCTTGCTTTATAAGAAACTGTCTTGTTCATTTACAACACGCATAATAAGGCTAATGTTCATCGTACTAGAGTGTCCTCCACTCATTGACTAAAAAGATGTCACATTCAGGTATCATTCTCTATAATTCTGTTCCATCAGATATCGCTAAATAGAATAAAATATTGATTGAATTTTTCTTCTGCACCGTTGCTTCTATTATGTTCATCATTCTCTATAATTCTGTTCCATCAGATATCGCTAAATAGAATAAAATATTGATTGAATTTTTCTTCTGCACCGTTGCTTCTATTATGTTCNGTCACATTCAGGTATCATTCTCTATAATTCTGTTCCAACAGATATCGCTAAATAGAATAAAATATTGATTGAATTTTTCTTCTGCACCGTTGCTTCTATTATGTTCATCATTAAATCATTGATTGAAATAAATGAAGTTAATGTGTTTTTCAATTATTCTATTAAATATTTCTTTATATTCTAGCAAATATTAAATATAGTTATTTAAATTCATCAACTGTTAAGTTTCGTGTATATGTAGGCTTGACTTTGTTATGGTAGTTTAATACAAAATTATTTTAATGCTTTCTTATTATTCATAATAGTACTGAATTACTTTTATTTATACTGGGCCTTGCTTACTTCTGGAGAATAAATTAACTTATTCTTTCCTGTATGGACATACACAATGTTTAACTGCTTTTTTCTTTTTTTACAAAAAATTAATTATTTATTTACTTACCTATCATAACTTTAAATAATTCTTTATGAACTGGTTGATCCTGCCAGATACTGCAGAGAAATTTTGTCGTTGTAATTTGTTTACCTTTTGTTTTAACTTTGTATAGGCAAAAATAGTATGATTACATACAAAACCCATGATATCATCTTTGGATTGTGATTTTTAGACAAAATGTGAAAAAATACATTTTATTCTCATTTGTCCCTTTATTTTATAATAAAAAAAACTCTTCTTAGTGCCTCTCCAGTATGTGAGCAAAGTTGCATCAAAATTTCAAGTTTCAGTCAAATCAATATTTTCCACACTGCTTTGATGGAGTCGGTTATTAAGGATAACACACCAGTCCTTTTTCACTACTTTTGACCCATTTAAAATTGAAAAGTCCAGGAACAGTTTTTGGATGTTTGATTTAATAATATTTACATAACAACCCCTAGATGATATCTCAGTTAGTTTATAAAATACACCAAAATATACTGTGCCATTAGCAATAAGGACACACTCCTGAAAACCTGTGATTTTTTGTATGTATTGTAAATTAATATTGCAAAACCCAAAACCTGTTTCTGGATATTTTATTAAACAACATTTACATACAAAATCCTTGGTGATAGCTTAGTTTTTGAAATAAAGCAAAATTGGTGATAGCTTAGTCATTGACTGCTGCCAAGGCAAATTACCAAAATCATTTCTACCCTTTTGCACCCTTTAAAAATGAAATGCCATGTGAATTATGATGTGGTGTACCCCTGTGAAATTCTAGACTGCTATTAGGCTGACATTTCAGATGAATGTTCATGAATCTTCAGTACCAGTTTCTTATAATTGCCCTTGACTATCCACACATTCTCTCAGTGTGGAAGTTCAGTTTGTAACTGGCCCTGATGTTGCATACAAATACTTTTGAAACATCAGTCTATTAATTGATGATGGTTTCTGAAGAACGAAGTATTGAGAAGCGTATTAGAAAGTAAATATTTATTGTTTATATTTCTTTTCAGATTTTTTTTTGAAAGTGAGCGGGGCTTATTTCCAAACACTGAATTTGTGTTTGACTTAGAGCTGCCTTTGGATTTTGTACCTTACAATACTGATGGTGAAGTGGAAACTTTTGAACTTCTACCTGCTCAAGTAAGGAGAATTTACAGAATTATTTTGATTTGTTGTTCTTTTTTCTATTTTCTTCAAGATTCTTTTTCTTCTCTTTCATCTGTTTTCTATTCCTCCTCGTCTTCCTTGCTGTTACCCTCTGTGAAAACATTGTATTAATTTCAATATTCTCCATATGCAATGGAACATAAAAAAGCATACCAATTTTTTGTTAATTACATTTTTGGCCCCTAAAAAGATGTTGCATGGAATAATTATTTTAGTGGAAAACTTCACAAGAATGTGTCTTTAAGTCAATTATTCCTTTCTGTGTTCTAAATGCAAACATTGTCTCACCTTGGATTTTTGGCAGTGGGAACAAATTTTTATTTTGCTATCATTCCTTCTGCCTGCCCTCTACCCCTAACTAAACTAAATTGTCAAATATGCACCTTCCTCTTATAAGGATCATTCGTATTAGCTGTGACAGTGCGGATTCAATTTCTAAAGTATCCTGTCCAAATGGTAATCCAACTGCACAAGATCCTGACTAATCATTGGCACAGCCCCCCCACCCCTCCCCATTTACCTCGAATACTCATAGAAACAAAATGAAAGTATGAACGATATAGAAAAAAATGAAAAGAGAATAGGCATGAATGTAATTCATAATTTCAATTGATACATCTCGCCAACCTATTCAAATGAGAATCTAAAATACAGTTTTTAATTTGTAAAATTGACTTGAAACTAAAGTATATGAGGTGATTTCACCACCATTCCAACAATAAATTGAATAACAGTATGTAACCTAACCGTGCCAATTGAAATTTATAAATTTTCAATTCATTTAGCTTTAGAAAATGTTATAGGGATATTTGCCACATTTCTGTGCACTTTATTTCAGATGAGATAAGATAAAGGATCTATCTTGCACTCTAATGGGTTAAGATGTTACTCCCCACCCAACCCCCCACCCCTGCTAAGAAACCTGGCTACGCCCTTGGGCATAGATATACACATCACTTTCACAAACATTTTTGGTTTTGTTTAAGAGGAAAATTAGAAAGTTATTATGTGCAGTGTAACCCCACAATTTTTCTTATATCAAACATTGTGATTTAAGAATTTATGCCTATATGGAGTAGTATCTTGTATTATTATGCAGGATAGTTACAACATGATTCCAGTAAGATTTTTTATTGGAGGGGATTTTTAACGTGACCACGCAGTAATCCCTTCTTCATATCTTCAAAATAAATAATGAAAGAAAAGAAATGCGTGTCGTGTTTTGTTTTTCTGTGCTCTGTTTATATTTGTTATATTTTATATTCCTGAGAATCTACCCACACCATCTTTCACTGTACTTGATTGAAGTAATTCTATGATCATTTATGTATTTTTAACAAGGTTGTTCTACATTCAGGTAGTTTGAAACAAAGATTTGTATGTTTTAAAATAAACTTCATAAATTAAGTCACTATTTCATTTGTACAAATGGGTCCATTTTGCAATTATTAAAATTATATGCAAATAAAGCATTTGCCTCTTTGTATTTATAATTGTAAATTTAAAAAACACTTGAAAAATTAAAAAAAAACTATTGTGTTCTTCATGCTATGCTTATTTCAGTTAATATTGTGATTGTTCATTAATCTGGTTGAAAACTAAGTCATGAAAACAGCAAAAATGACTTAATCTTCAATATTTTTGGGAAAAATTTGAGTTTTCGTAGATGTTTTTTATGAAATTAGAATCTCAATAAGCTCATACTTTTTCTTCTGTGTTCTTTGTAATTTGGAGAGTCCAAAATATTGTCTGATGAAAAAGTGTTTTAATGCTGTTGTAGTGTATTTATTGTACTATAAGCTTACCCTTAGAAATAAGAGACAGGCATAAATGAAAGATGTATAAATTTATTAATTTAACATACAGGACAAATTTTATATTATACGGATTCATCACCTGTTACTGTCTTGATTATCTGTTACCATCTTCAAACAGAGATTTGGTATTCTTGTGGTTTCAAGATTGAATACTCCAATAAGATGCATACCAGTGACAATTGCTCAAAAAATACTTTTAAGAAGAGATTTGAAAATGTTTGCAAAGTATATAAAATTCCACTATTAAATAACACATAGGTTAACAGATGATCCTTTAACTTGTGTTTTTTTTTTTCCTCAAAATTTTTTTCTGTAATATGAATTTAAAAAAAAGACATTTCAACTTTTCCTTATTTTTTTCATATTTCTGTACAAAATAGAAATATCTCCATTCCATAATCAACTGATAATGTACCATAAAGCTCTGCATCAACCCCTTGGCATTTCACCACCATTTGTGTTCAATGAGCTTTGTGATGCTTTCTGTGTTTTAGAGGTAAGATAAAGAGGTCGCCAGCTTAACCTGTTGCATTTACGAACCTAATTCTAAGTTGAGATACTTTACCATACAAAACAAGTAATAAAGATTGGCTTGCTATTTAAGAGTAATGCCTTAGAATAGGAATGTATCATAAAATTGCAATAACTTTTGTGGTCTACTCTATATTTTACACTGAAATGTTGAAGTGTAAAGATTTAAATTATAATCATTAAATAGTTAATGATTACATTAAATAAACATCCTGGCCTGTGGTTTTCTCTGGTTTTCCTTCAGGTAGAGGCAGATATTTTATACAGGCTCTCCAGGCTCTGGTCTAGGGGTGGCATCTATTGAAATAGTAAATCTCAAATTTAGTGTTATTTTAATACTTACAATTTATAAACAATATTTTCAAATAATCTATAGTTTGATAATAATGCCTACTTCTGAAATAACATTTTTGATGTGTTTCATTAATTATAGTACTGAATTTTTTTTCTTAGGAGTGTACTGAAATGTTAAATCCGCCTCTACCTTATTGCACTTGATCCAAATTGATAGAATGATCCCTTGTTTGCTTCCAGACAGAAAATTAGTTTATTACCCTCCATGTGGTCATTCACAGTTTGTACTACTTTTTTGACAATAAATTTCTTTGTGTTAAAACATTTAGGATTGAAATCCAAATTTTCTTTCCCAAATGTTTTCCTTACACTTAATGGCTTTCTACTTGGTTCTATATGGTAACAATATGGGTGACTTTGGAAAAATTACCACCAAAACATTGTGTTATAGTAACACCCACACACTATTCTGTTGGAAGTTAACAGGTAACTTTTTCTAATTGTTGAATTGACATGGGAATGGACCAAATCTAGTTCAACTTGTGCACACATGACCACGCCATCCCAATCATCCAAGTTTTCATTAATTACTAATGTAAAAGTATAGAAAGATACCAGTGAGAGCTACATTATTAAGATCTACTGTCCCTTTTTCATCCTTTACATTGGTGTTAACACTTTGGTTTACTACCAATGTAATGAAAATTAAAACTTCAATTCTAATTGTTACCGATGAAACATTTGATTGTTCTTTACAGCAAGCACTAGAAAAGGTATTTTCTTCTGAATTCAAAACAACAAGCTGCCCAGTTCTTATCGACTTTCTTATTAGACATGGAGTAATATCCCCTGAAAATGGTAAGTAATGTTCTTCCTACAAAAGATGGTGTTATTTCCAGAATTTTATTTTCTAAAGAAGAAAAAATGTATGTTAGCAAACAATAATGAAAAACAGTGTGAAGTGACTTTGAGTTGAAATCAGTGTAAAGTAACTCCGCTTTGCAATTTTATACCTGAACAACTTAATAATACACATTTCTATTGAATTTCTTGGTAAATAATGAAATTTAGAAAGTATTTCTTTATATACATCTGTTTTTTTATCCTTATCATTTAAATATATCGTGTGCTTTTCATAATAATTTCATGAACTAGAACATCATAGTTGCAATGTTTATTATGTGTTAAAATTGAATAAAGGGATATTTCCTACCTCCACATTGCTAAACATCTCTCCTTGTTTTCTCTGATTTCAACTCGGAATTTACTGGTTTGAAAAAAGAAATTGAAACAACATTTATAATGGTTAAACTTACCTATGTTCTGAGGCACCAAGAAGTCGTGCCCAGGCTTTAAAACTATTTTGACTGATGAGTGAGTCATGAAAATTATCTTTCCTTTCTTTATTTCTAAGAATGATGTAATTTTAATTTGATTTTAAAAAGCATTTTTGATTAAAGACAAACTATTACAGGGCTGGATGGGCTACTGCCCAGCACAGCCTATTTTGTGAGGCTACATTTTCTTTATTGCTGTTCAGTTCTCTAATGCATGTTTAATATGAAGACACGGGTGAGGTATAAGAATTTTACATTTGTTAATATCTATATAATTAGCAGGGTTAGGATTTTTAGGTGCAAATTTGATATGAAATGGGGAAGGGAAAAGATGCTAAAATAAGGTAGAAAAGGGACAAGAAAGGTGTCGTTTTACTCATTTTATTCAAGTAATCATCTTTCTCCTATCCTAGTTTTTTGATTTACAAACAAGTGTATTAAATCAACGCTCATCTTCATCTATTACTTTTAGGGGATGGAAAGTGTTGTAGATGCTAAAAGAGCTGTTGATGAGAAGGAGAATTTTGCCTTCCACTCAAATATTTTCCATTATTGCAGATGTGCTTTCAATCACATGTTTTCTGAAAGTACGTAGGCTTACTATTTGCATGTACATTGCGAGCACAGAAGACAGTAATGAAATGTTACTTAAATATTTGTTGAAACTATGTATATTTGGAAAAAATTTCACTTCATATATCTTATAAATGATGAATGGTAAGAGAGGAAAAATATTATTGAAAAGCTGCAGTAAAAGGGAAAAAAGGGGGATAATGGGCATGGNTGAGGTAGCAATAAAAGGGAAAAAAAGGTGAAAAATAAATGCTTCCTTTCTCATCTAGAGACAGTATTTGACACTCTGGTGTCTTTCCAAAAAGCTTTAATTTACCCTAAGAAAAAAGGTGCACATATACAAATCCCATCTGATAATAAGAATTTTTTTTATTAAAAAGAGGTAATTACTTTCTTATTTATAAATTTAAATTCATTATTCCACTTCCCCTGGTCTTTTGTCATTTTTTCTCAACCTTTATATTGTTTATGAACTTTCACCACTACGTGTAGATTCCCATACTTATCAATCCAGCCACTACAGCAAGAAATGTGAGTGTCTTATGCTTATTACACATTTGTGTGTGTTTTTTTTATATTTCTTCTGATCTTGTCAATTCATTTATACCTTCATCATTCCCCCGTTGTGTTCTTCATCTTCATCCACCTGAGAAAGGTGCTTGAGGAAGAGCATCCAAATGTATCCCCACACTGGCACAGTCTATATGCGGACTTTAAATGTGTGTAAAATGTATGCTACTTGTGTTATTACAATACTGATATTCCCGTTCATTATCCTATTTTTGTAATCCATAAGGATGTTTGAAATTTTTGTATTAATATGAATTGAAATTGCTGTGCAAGATGTTGAATTGATCTTTTGATACTGCTGTAATTTGAGAAGGAATCTGTGCACTTCTTTATTTTGTAAGATGAACACCCAAATGTAAAATTAATTTAATCCTTCAATGAATTTTTTGTGTTCTTTTTGAATTTTCACAGTGGTCTTACATATTTTTATTTCTTTTCTATTTATTTCCTTTTTTCAGTTTACGCTTCTTTAAAGTTTTGTTTTATGTATGTGTACTGTGTGTTCTTAATTCTTCTTCACCTTGTTTGGTATGTTTTTTATTCATTTTTGGTACTTGGTTCTTGATTTCTTTTGTTTGTTTATGAGGAAAAAGAACTATATCAAACGCATGTAGAAACTTTTATGGTAATTTCTGTACTTGTGGTACCGTATGATTGAGCAGTTGTAACCTTGAAATTGTATTCTTTTGACTTAACCAGAAGGATGTTGGAACTGCCTCCCATATTATATTCATTGAGACAATAATGTTAAAAGGTCATCCGCTCTCCTGGTTGCTTGGATTCCTTGAACTCTCTTCATCCTAATTGTTGGTTCACATGAATGGATTGTTACAAATCAATCTTTGAGAAATAATTAACAAATTAAATTAATATTATATTTTAAACACCCTTGTAAGTAGACTAATTTTTTGTTTATGTAATTTTTTTACAAGATTTAAAAAAAATTATAATAGATGAGAATATTGTCAATTTAAATGAATATGCTATGTAAAATTTATTATTTATTTTATTATGACTTAAAGAAATAGTAAATTATCTTATTTTCTGTTAGAAGTAATTACTTTCAGTCAGATACTCTTAAAATTCTTTTCTTTTATCAGAAGAAACAGATTTTTCATCTTAATAGTTCTCTAACCTCAAATTTCACCTTATCTTTTCATAATGCATTATGAAGTACACTTTTGAAAAACCTAGGAACCCCTGTATCTGAATTGTCAGTGTTATAAGATTAGAAGTGTGTAGTTTAAAGAGAAATAGTTTCAGTATTCTACCTTGTGTTCAAAATGTCCATCTGTACAACCTTTACAATTAACTTTGTGAAATGTTATTATTTGTGGGGAAGTTCAGTCTATTTAATGTCAAATTCTATCAATATTTTCGCACTTAACACAATTTTTTTACACAAGCTGAAGTATAATTCTATGTTTAGTTGAAGTCGTAGGATTCAAAGAAATGTTTTTTAAATTGTTTTTCTCCACTTTGGTTCAAAGCACTTGAATTCCAGAGTGTGTGCATCCACTAAATTGAAAATAGCATATTTGGTATTTCAACTCTGATATTCACAAACATATCTGTGTCAATGATATTAACCTAATTTTCTTTTGTATTTATTGTCTTGTGAATTTTATGACTAAAATGACTTTTTCTTTCTTCAGAGCCAAATTTTCCTCAAGTTGTGGAGCTACTTCATGTGCCTCTTCAAAATATGTACAAGATTTCTAAGAAATCTCCAACAGAAAATGGACAAGGCAATGTAAAATGAAATAGTTTATATTGGATTATCTTCCAATATCATATATTACAGTATTTGTTGCTACAAAATAATTCAAGTATCATGCAGAAAAAGTATCTGTACTTTCAAGTATATTAACTAGTCATTCTTATCTATTGATATGGGACTGGATTACTATTTCATGAAATTAGTGTCGGTGATAATTTTATACTCTGTGTTATATTGACCTGTGATGTAGCCTAAGTTTATAACGAGTACTTCTGAAGTATTTTATTCCAATGACTTAAGTCACAAATCCTTATTTAAACAAAAGATATAGTATTTATTTAAGTTAAAAAATTTAATAATTATTTATGTTAAAAAAATTGTCTTGGAAATGGTGAATGGATCTGGTGATATTTCAGGTTTAAATTATTTTTAAGTTAATTTTTGAATGAAGATAAATATTATTTCTTATTATCAATGTATTTGACCATTTCATAGCAGCAAGAGAATCAGAGTGATAACCCAAAGACTTTCAGAACATTGTATTTCAGTGAGTGATGTCATGTGGGTTCACATGAAAATATGTTTAAACAAATTTCTTGTGTGGTGTCTCTTGAGCTCCTCTTTAATGGCGGGAATTGGTACCAATTTTTCTGATTTTCTTTTTTCTAATTGTCTGTGGATAAAGATGTTATAATGGAATCTTGATAAAATATTGTAATCAATTAGTGCATGTAAAAGATGAAAGGAATGCTATAAAAATATACAATTTTCTCGTAGATTTTATTGTAATATCTTCACTCACAAACAATTTGAACACAAAAAATTTGATAAAAAACAATTCTTATCTCTAGAGCAGTTCTCAAGTCACCCAACACAATAATTAGTTCAGGGAGAGTGTAAAAACGAGAGTAGTATTGTAGATTATATTGTTTGCTCAAAAATGATAGCCTATTTACTGGTTTTTTAGATATTTATAATATTAGTTAAAATGCAATTTTCCATTTTGTATTAAGATTGTATATTTCAAATAATTGAAATGGATAAACCAATGTAAAATATTTATATTTATATAAATACAACTCTTTGTGTGACTTGATTGTATAGTTGTGGAACAATATTTCTGTGCAAAGTAGTCTCTTATGTAGGTGTTAGTTTATTATATAGCAATACAGATCTCTATGAAGGTTGGGTTGATTTTTTGCTGTATATTTTGGTAATATTGTTCGAGGTGTTTTTCCTATTTTATGCGATCCTTTGATGACTTGGTTTAAATGTTTTAAATAAAAAAAATTTTCTCCCATTTACTTCTTTTGTTTCTTATGAAATTTCACCATCATCTCCTTTCGGAAAAAAATTTCCATTAAATTCACAAATTCAGTGTCCTATAATGTCATATTCAAACTCCTTAAAATATTGTGTTTTACTACATGTAGTCCAGTAGCTGGGGAATTTTATCATGCAAAATGTTGGATAATTCTTAAATTTTGATTTTTCTAAAATTTTAAATGTTTGTCCATATTGAGCTTCTATATCTGATGCCTGGAAATATTTGGAGAATTACTGTACTTGAACTTTTCTGGAATAATATTTTAAAATTCAAATGAAAAATATGTAATAGCAAAAAGGAGAGTATTTTCTTGAGATTTATTATAATTTTACATCTATGTTGTTATCCCATGTCAACGCAACTTTTTATTATTCTGACACTTTTTAGAATACTTCTAGAGTGGTTTACCTGGAGTATGGTAGTTGTTTCATCTCATCTATCATACTATTGACTAATTGCTAAGTTATATAGCCAAGTTACAGACATAGTTCTAGAACTGAGCTTCTTATACTTTTTTGTATGACCATCCGAGACAATTTTGAATGTCCCCATACTGTAAACTACAATCAATACATCATTAATGTAGAGTAGATATGTAAGGTATAATAAATTAAAATACTTTACCTAGGTTTTAAAAAGAATAATTTATGGCATGAGAACAATTCATAAGAATTATGAACATTATCATCACAATTATCACAAAATTTTAATTACAATCAGGAGATATGAGCTTGTTTGTTTTCTTATAAATAATTAAGAATCAATTCAGTTGTTTAAAGTGCAAAATGTAATATATTTTCTACGATTTCCAATGGTGATAGATATTTTTATTTTACAAATGTTAATCTTTCTTATGAGTATTAAATGGAAGAAGTATATTTATCATTTTTTTTAAATATATCAGTCTACTCCTAATATTAATGATATCTGATATTATGTTATAGTTTGCATGTCACTCATATACTTCTAGTTTTCTTTAACTATTGTAAAATATTCACAACCTCCTTTCAACAGCTCTGTGACCTCTGGATGGTGAAGTCTCAATTAAAGATGCCCTGTTCTAGAACACCATTGTAGTGTTGACACAGAAATAAAAACCATGATAAAATACTTCCAAAGGCATGTGAAGAGCTGTTTGTAAATTGGTCTATGTCATAAATAATACATCATATACAGTTTCTGTTTCGCACACAGATTTACACATTGCAGCTTCTGCTTAAGTAAAATTTGCTACTGTAATATGTAAGTTAAAGAAAATATAAATGCTATAAACAAATAAAAGCCTGTAATAAGTATGTAGGAGGCAGTATGTTATTTATAAATATCATAGAGTAATAAAATGTATGTTTTCAAGTGGATGGATTTTACTTTTAGTGATTTTTTATTGATTCAGGTAATTTCACGTCAAGGATTAAAGGTGGTAATGGTGCCGCTCAAAAGTTGCTGATCTAATATTTTTAGTACTTAATACATAATTAAACCATGCATACAAATTATTTTTTTCCCACTCCAATGCAAATTTTTTGCAGATTATGAGGTGGAATTGATAAAATAACCTTAAATTGGCAGAAGTAATAAAATACTTTGATCCTTGACGCCTCGAAATGGCTACTCAAATGCTATTGTTGTTGTTGTTGTT